>CM062804.1:318086762-318429262 GCA_031772625.1 Pinus tabuliformis | reverse complement strand
ACTATCAAACCCAATCATGAAATAATGCTAGTGAGTCAATACATTACTAATAAGAGAACTAGATCTCAAGCATCTAACATGACCATGATTCATCCCACATTAACACTCTTGCCTTCGTCAAATAGGAATGTGTAGAAACATGACCAACAAATTTGAACTTTTGACATCCTACAATCTTCATCAAGCTTTGGAATTATGACTCATCCCCCTAGATTCAACATTGGTAGGAAGATGATTTTTTTGACAAGGATTTGAACCATCATGCATTATGTAATCCCCTTTCATAATTTCCAAAACCATCATAACAATTTTTTTATCTATAAATATGAGAAATGTAAGACCAATAACTCTTCTAGGTAGATTATTCTCATGATATTTTGCGCGTTTGACAACTTTGGAGCTCATTGTAATGAAATTTGGCTACACAACCCTTATAGGATTGTGGTGCACATAGTTTCCACTGTCACCATTCTTATAGTATAAGATATTTCTTTTATAGTGGATATGTCATGCGTAACATATTAATAAAATAAAAAAATACATAGTGTATGTAGGAACATCGTGTTTTTTCTATTTGTTGTGAGTATTTTTTCAATCCTCTTGTATAATTCCACACATAATAACTACGAATTATTTCAAGGGTTCTTTGTTCTTAGCCAAGCCGCTCCTGAGAGCTCAAATCAACATATATGATTATGCTCACTATCACACATACTTTTGATTTTGACCAATAATTTTGGATATGGTGGGTGTCTTCCAATGTCATTGGCTCTATAGGGGTTAGTTATTTCATGTCAGGATTTAAGAGCTTGATTATGCCCTTATATTCCATACATTTAGTGTTGTAGTTGACTTCTGTAGTTGGTCTTAGTAACTAATTCTCATTTTCTTGTTACTTTAACAATAAATATATAGATGCAGCCTTCCTTTTTATACTATGTTGTAATGGTATCTTGTCCTTTATAAAAGAATTTTTTCTTCATTAAATTCATTCTTTAAGTGAAGCTTTGCATTTTTACTAACTAGTAGTAGGTTCTTTACGTTTGGTATCTGTAAGACATCATGTGCACCATTGACACCTACATTAGGCATCCTTATTAAGTTTGTTTCTTGTCCTTTGACTATCTGTACATGATCATGCCCTAAATCATTTTTCTTTCCTTGGATTTCATTATCATAGGATGATGAAAACCAAACCATTTTACCTATCATGTTTGTTTTGGCCCTAGAATTTATATACCATGCCACTTAGATGTATTTTGGCCACTAATGAATTAATAAAAAGAATGCAAGGTATCTTCTTCTTAACTATCACTATTTTTATGAAAGTCCTTTTTTACATAATTTCTTGAATGTATTTAGGCTTTGAATGATAAAATGCACACTTTTTTGTTTCTTACATTCCTCCTCATAGTGAGTGAGTTTTCCACAATAATAGCACTCATTATTGTTACTTGAGTTGAAATTATATGTTGTTTAAGATTCATGGTTGAAAATAATTTATGTTTTCTTCTCCTACCTATTTTCTATCTAAAACATTGCATTCATTTTCCCTTATGCTTTGCTACAAAGAAATTTTTGAAACTGATTTCATCATTGAGTCAATTCGTTTTCTCCTCCTACAACACCAATTCTCCTAGATTGTAAAAATGTTAAGGGCATAACTCCTGTTGATAAGATGAGATGTTTTATGCCCATGAATACTTGAGAAGATAGAGGAAGATTTTTAAAGGTTATAGAGTCAAGATTCTTGTTCTCTAGGTTTGCACCCATAATAATAACTTGGTCTCTTGTATTTTTGTGTACAATGAGATGATCTACAACTGCGTCACTTTCTAGCATCGTTAGACTATACAATTAGTTTTTCAAATGGAGAACCTTGGTTTCATAGGAAGTCTTGTAAAAAAATTCCATGTATCTTGAGCTTCTTGAGAGGGATTTGCATATTGCATGTGGTGTGATGTCATTTGTGACTACTATGCCAATTATTGCAAAATCTTTCTTATCTTTATGATATTAAATTTCTTGTTTATCGAAATTTCACAATATTTGACTCAACTTGTTTATATTTATAATGCTCCAAATTTTTATTACCACCTTTATAAATTTTGTATGGAATAACCTTCACCATAAAGCATGGCATGGTCAAGTTGGTATCAATAGAAACATATAGTCAGGTTGGTTGGTACACTTTCTTGATCTTTAGAAATATATTTCACTTCTCAATATGAAACATGACTATTTGTTTGTTATTGATAATGCACTCCTATTTATTCATATATGGTTTCTATGACCCCCTCCTTGAATGAAAAATATCTTCACTGTGAAAAATATCTTATCTTCACCTATTCCTTTTATTTCTTGTGTCATACAATCACAATAAATAGAAGACATGTACATCAAGAAGCTACAAATGATCTAGTGTCTAACTTATGCATACAAATACACTCTCCTCCAATTATATAATATAGGTGAGCTAGGTAGACAATAGAAATTTGACCTAAGTTCACTAAAAACCTTATCTAGGTCACCAAAGTAGTTACACATAAGGAGAGATCTTCTCCAAGTTGTACAAGAATTGCAAGGTGGTTGGACTCCAACTTCCAAGTTTTTTACTCTCCAAGCTAAGGCTCCACATGTCAATTGCTTCTCATCATAAGGTTGCTGACTCTCTAAGCGAAGCTCCTATGTTCCATTTCTCCTCCTCCATGTATGTCCTATGTTGAAAAAAAAAATCCAAGGAGTGTGCCCTCTAGGTTGTTATAATTCTTACTTGTTTATTAGAAAATATTCTCCTCGGCATGCCACAAAAATGTTGTAGATCCTTTGAGTAATGATATGATTTAGCAAAGGTCACCTCAAGGTCTATGCATATTTCCTTGTAATGAGATGGAAAAACATTATTTTTCACTATGGAGGAGGTGCAATTATGCAAGAGAGAATAGGGTTCATGCATGTTGAAGGAATGCATGCACCAATCTTAGTATATTTCTAGTTTTTCTAGCTTTAGTTAATTCTTGTTTACATGCTACTTCAGATTTACCAATTCTAATTTTTCTTTTGTCAGTCTTTGATTCAACTTTTATGTTAGTTAAATCGTTAGATTTCATACATGATCTATTCTTACATAGGGTGAAAATCCTTATGCTACCTACGGTTCATTTCATGAGAGGTTATATCCCAAGAGGAGAGAAATTCCCTGGGTTGTATGCAATGGTTATATCTAGTTGAGAGGTTGAGTCATCTCCAATGCAGATGCTCCATTATTAACATTTGTATCCATGTAGGAGGGTACACTAGGTAATCAGATTAGGGTTAGTGCTTGACACAATGAAACTAAATGCTTCTTGTACTTGCTAAAATACATTTTATCTTCCCTCTACTTCCTATTCTATAAATAAGATACATGATACACCATTATGTTGGTTGGTGAGATTTTTGCCTTTGGGTTATTACAATGTATTATCTTATTTCCTTACTCCATAGAAGATAGATGTGTTTGAGAGTTGAAATACATGTCTTATTTGTAGTTTGTGTTTGTACATTTTAGTGTTCATAGGTCATTGTTTTCACATGTTTCAAGATTAAAATTTACCTATGGTTTTAGGGTTATTATTTGAATGTAGAATCTTCCTAGCATGTTTAGAAATTTAAAATGGGATTTGATGATGTTTTCTAAACTTTCTAGGAACCTATGTATGTATAGGATTGTAGTTCTTAAGAGGGAATTGTGGGAGGGTTCCACAGGTGTAATACATGAGCTTCATAAAGTGAAGAAAATTTGAAACTAAGAAGGGTTGAGCGGCAAGATCCCTAGGATATTCTAATAATTGGATGGTTATTTTTATCATATGTTGATTTATTTTTCATTTTTTTAAAAGAGATGCAATGATGACTAGTCATAATATTCAATATTGTCACATGTTGGATGGAACTTCCCACTTTGTTCCATGGTAGTGCAGCCTACAAAATATCTTGCAATATGTTGAATTGTGGCACTTTATGGAGAATGAGGTCATATCTCCCTTAGATCCCAAGGATTTGGGTGAGAACAATATGAAAATTGTTTGACTTAAGTGAATCATTCTAGATTCAATGATGGATCATCTAGTCCCTCACATTGAAAACATGATAAGATAAGATAATTTTATTAAATTCCAATTATTAACCAGAAAATTAGGTCAATGAGAAAAAGGATACATCCAGTATGAGTATTATATGGGAGTGTAATATCAAATCCTATAAAATTCCAAGAGCTTGTTATGAATTTGATCTTGAGCCTTGGAAGCTAGGATCATCTGCTTAATGCATTTATAAAATCCTCATAATACTTCTCCATCAGCCACAAAATTTGTGGTGTAATGGTGCCTTCAAAGTTCAAAAAACAAAAACATATTCATCAAGTCAACCGATTTTGAATATTTTGTAAAGAGTTTCTAATTAGTAATGAATGAAAAAAGTTAAAAGTTGAAACCTGTAAGAAATGAGCATTGAAATCCAAAATTGCATTCCTTGGATTTAAGTAGTAGCTCGCTGCATGTAAAGGTATAATAAGTTATTTGTTCCATCCTTCATCAATGATTCTCCATAGAGGAATGTACTTCTGCATTTTATCCCCATATTCTACCTTTATTTGTTCCATGGCCTGATCCATGGCCTCATAAAAAAAACCCATGGTAGGTTTATCACTATCCACAATCCGCAAAACTTCAATAAGAGGCTCACTAAATAGCACAATTTCCTCTACCTTTGACGAAAACATTTTGTCAAATAATTATTCAATGATCTATTTCCATTTAGCCCTTTTTTCTCCATTGATACGCATTCCATTCATCACATGAAAATATCTTCCTTAAGTTGGATTTTTGTTGAACAAGGGATTGCGATGAAAGAAATTTTGTTGCAAATCATGTGATGGTTGATCGAAAAATCTCTTTACCCCTAGTGTTCTTTATCATAAGGTTACAATTACATGAGTGGTTTTAAATGTCCTTGGTTATGGATTTTGCATCATCCACACACTTCTTCACCCACTAAGTTTTTCCAATATCCTAAAGCACGAGGTCCAAACAATGGGCTGCACATGGAGACCACCAAATGGTGGGGTGTTTTTATTCCAACATCTTTCTAACTACAACATAGTTATAGGACTTATATATGATAACATTTTCGACATTTTCAACCCCTACTTCCATAAATACCTCATCCAAAAGATGAAATATAAATTCTACATCCTTCACCTGATCAAATGCATCACTAGATTTGAGAAACATAGTACCTTTTAGACAACTAATTAAGGAATTTAATATGGTGTGATATCTACCATCAATCCATCCATTAGACATAATTTTTCATCTTGTTTTGGTGCATGATTGCTTTAACTATGTAAGGTATTCTTGTATTCTTTGGACCTCATTTTGTAAAAGTAGCCCCCTAAAACCTTGAAATCTATGGCCTTTGAAAATTGCTCGACATGAAGCTATATCATCAATCCAGGGATGATAATATGTAGAATTAATAACATTAATAGGTATGTATACATCATACCACCATCTAAAAATGCATTCATATACAACCTCCTTCTCTATCTTCTTTTATTTAGCATCAAGGGTAGGATGAGAACCAAGGGTGGTGCAGGGTATAAAAAATGAGTCAATCCCTTTACAGGCTAATGTACTCTTCAATTTCAAAGCACTTGAAATATATAGAAGTGCCATCTCAAAACCTAGCAGGGAAACTAAAGGAATCTTCAAAACTAGGCATATATCCTTCAAAATCAGGGTCACTAAGAACAACATGATCCTTTTGAATATTTCCTAAATCTTTTTTAATTCTATTGTTTTCTCCTTTTCGTCATTACAAGCTTCAATAAGACTTAGCATCTCTTCTTTAAGATCGTTAGAAACATTATCACAAGGTTTTACTTGCCCTCGTTAATGTGCTAGGTGTTCATTAATTCTATGGATCCCCCCAACCTTACCTTCTTCCCACAATAGTTGCAGAATTTTAACCCTTGTTCATTTAAATGGCGGTGAACCAAATCTTGACCATTGTTGTTTTTGGGGGCCATGAAAAAATTTTATAGCAAGAAATTAAAATCTGCATAGAAAACCCCAGGGTTTTTAGAATTCTATGGAAATTTTTATTTAGAGAAAAATAAAAGAGGAATAAAAGCCACAAAATACCTAAAGAAGATCTGTAAATTTTGAGAAGAGAAGAATCTCCAACAAATTAGAAAATGAATTCTTCAATCAACTCCTAAAATCTCCCTCACAAATTGGCCAACAAAATCCCTCAAAATAATCTTGCAAATTTCAACAATTGTTAAGAAAAAATAGAAGAAAATAACGACCATAAAAAATTTTCCAAATTAAATTTACAAATCTGCATTAAAACACTAGGCTTTTTAGGTTTTTAGAGAAAAAAAAAACATATTTTTGGAGAAAAATAGAACAATAATGGAAATAAAAAATACCTTGACTTTCCCTCTAATTTTTATGAAGAAAATCAACTCCAAAATCCTCCCAAATAAGCTTTGTAGAAACCCCCTCAAATATGCATAAAAACTCTAGGGTTTTTAAATTTTTAGGGAAAAAATAAAACATATTTTTGGGGAAAAATAAAAAAAATAATGAATGTAAAAAATACCTTGACTTACACTCTAAATTTTCTGAAGAATATCAGCTCCAAAATCCTCCAAAATAAGCTTTGTAGCAGCTCCCACAAAATAAAAATTAAAAAATGCCGCTTCAACCAGCTCCAAAAACCACTCAACAAAACCCAAAGATATCTGGGGAAAAAAAATCCTTGAAGCAACTAAAAATATCCTTTACTAATCATCCCAACAACTCTCCAATACTTCAATCAGCTCTTCAAATATGCAAAAAACTCTCCAATTTCTCCTCATCGAACTTAGCTTAATAATTTCAAGAGACTCAAGTGAATAGTGTTAGCGAAATAGAGGGGTTGGGTGAATTAAATAAGTTTTGAGGTGGGGGGGTGTTGTGCTAGGAAGAAATTACAAAATATGGAAATAAAAAATATTTTTTTTCCTAAGTTGCATGGCCACGATCGTATGAACTAGTCCTAAACCAAACTCCGAATCGAAATAGGTTAGTTTGGTACCAAACCGGCCTATTCCAGTTTGGAGGCCCAGCTCAGACTGATTTTGGGCCAAAAACGGCTAGACCTACCGGTTCCATCGGTTCTAGTCCAGTTTTTTATAACATTGGTTCTTACTATTGATGTGAGTCTAGAAGAAAATCATAATGTGTTTCTATTGAGACCACTACTATTTGGTCTACCTCTGAGCTTTGTCTCTCACAAATCTTCCTTCTTTACAACTCTACTATAACAACCCTGCTCAAAAATCCATGTAATAAATTTAATAAAGGAAAAATAATAACAAAGGTCATGGGAAATGTATTCCTTGTTGAGTGTTGGGAAAAAACTCCTATCGAGTGTTCATTTGGTTTATTATGGCTAAGGAAATTGGCAAAGGCAATGACAAATGGTTTTGAGGATCAGTTGGCACCTTTTTTTCAGTTCAATTTTGGAGCTCTCTCTCTCTACTCTCTCTCTCTCCTACTCTTGGACACTTATGGCATTCTTGGAGCACTCTAGCATTGGATCAAGGAAAGAAAAGGAAGAATAGAGAAGGAAAAGGGAAGAAAAGATCAAGCAAGGAAGAACAAGATGAAGTGGCTACAACAAGATTAATTTTAGGTATCGATTTGCATGTCTCATTTCCTTACTAGATGTGGCATTCATGGTACATCCATGTGTCTTCTTAGTTCTCTTAATATCATTGGCATGGGTTTTTCTAGGTATGACAATGTTCATCAACCTTGCCTTGCCATTTGTGGATATCGATTGTGTGGTGGGTTCTCTTGTATTTGGTTGATATGGATGGACAGATGGACTTGAAGCTAAGTGGGGTGGTCTCAGGATTATTCACAATGCCTAGGAATCCTAGGATGGGATACACAGTAAAGCCTGGTTTTGAACACTATGATTGAACCTAGGAATCCTCGACTAGTGAATGGCGTGATACATGGTAAAGTTTAGATATTAATACCCTTGATTGGGCCTAGGAATCCCTTAACCAGTAATGGCAAGATACACAGTAAATCCCAGAGGGTGGAGACCTCATAGGCCTAGGAATCCCTTGACCAGTAATGGTGGGATACACGGTAAAGTTGAGAGGTTGAGACAAACAAAATCCTCATGGTTTAGGTAGAGAGATACATAGGAATCCATGCTTATTTAGGGCCTAGTGATCCGATGGGGATTGCAGTAAATACTATCTGTATTAATGAGGTTTCAGGCTTAGGAATCCCTTGGTGGATATATGGTGAATCCTGAGGAAGCCCTCATTGGTTTTGTTGTGAGTCCCCATTTCATGCTTGGAATATGGCACAGGGGTGATTGGCGGAAAGAAAGATTTGGTTCAGCCCAATCTATGGTCAGGTGGTTCATGGAACTCCCAGACCTAGTTAGCTTATGCATTCATTTATAATATCTCCTCACCCTTGGTATTTGATGTGTAAATGTACTGGTTCATATGTGATTTTTATGGTTTTTGTATCCTTGTTATTTTTGTTGGTTTTATGTTTCTTATGAGTATGTTTTATGACAAACTTAATGTATGGATCTCATCATGTTTTGATTTGAAAATGAATGTACAATGAATATATGACCCAATAGGTGATAGTGCAGCTAGTGTGATAAGGAATAAATTATTCTTTATGAATATCAGATAAGTATGAGACCCCTATACTCAGATATGTTGTTATGGCCTATAGATTACATATTTGTGACATGTTTGACGAAATTCCTGTCATGGATAGTAGGGGTAAGATCAAGTACTTATACCAGTGATTGCATTATCAGTCTTATTCCATTGTTATTTATCATTCCTGAAAGTTTCAGGAAGTTCTGGGCAATGGCCTAAGGCCTAGACCTAAAAAAGTGGCTCAGAATATAGGGTCATTGGCAGAGAACTGTCTGAAAACATTCACAGTCACTGGCATGCCTTGCTAGGAGTGACTAGAATTCCTCAGTCGCATGAATGGCTTGTCATGGGAGTGAGTGAGGGTCTATATTAGTGAAATGACAAGTTGTCTCAAGGATTAAGGACTTGGAAGGGTTGGTTGCCTCCTGGAGGGTTTGTAGCTCCCGAGAAAGGTCAGATTGGTTTGGTTTTGTTGGTTCCACTTCCTTAACTATACATGGGGATTTGAAGCACATCATAATAGCCTCTCGTCACATATTAACCCCAACAGAATGGTTCACTTGGGTAAATGTGGCAGGACGGCGTTTCATCTTGTCATGCTTACTATCGTTTTTGGCTTGTCCTTTCCATAAGGCTTTCCCATGGTTACTATATTTTTTGGTATGTTCTTTTCATAAGCCTTGCCCATGCTTATCTTATTGCTACTAGAAGTAATATCAAAGTTGATTTCCCTCTTAGAGGCTTACTGATGCCTACATTACATGTGCCCTTAATCTTCCATAAAATATTGCAATTGACCTCTTGGTTCTCATACCCTCAATACATATTGCTTCTCATGTACTCCATCCCCTAATCATCTGAACTGTGGTCAGTTTATGGCAATCACAATGGGAGCACCAATTAATAATAGCCAATTATTTCTAGCTTTCATTTTTAAAATAGGCCCTTGTCAATACCTTGTTGCGACAACGGAGAGCTTTCCTTTGTAGATCTTCCTTGTCTGCATACTCCCTCTTTAGAACATTAGGATTATTCTTTGGATGTTGCTCTCAAGTCATTTCGTGCTACCTCATTTTTTTTTTCCCTTCCTGCTCATGGAGTGAAGGTGAGAATGAAGCAACCAACACCTCCTCTAATAACCAATCATCTCGTGGTGAATATAAATATTCTTCCTACAAACTTATTGGACATCATTGATTTTCCTTTTAAGTTTCCTCATTTGTCCTTCTTGTTTGTTGAAAGAATGGTTATTGTATGTATTAAGTAGTTATTCGTAAAGACAGAGGGGGTTGAAATGAAATAAGAGGGACCTATAATCTAGGTTTGATTTCAAGCAATATGGATTAGTGATTGGACATCAATCAAAAGGGATGATTTTAGGTACTGATGGAGGAAAAAAGGATGGAACTAAACCTTCCTCATAGATTTTTAACTTTTTTTAATAGCTACAGATTCATGGGATATCCGATGAACACATATCTCTCGAATACTCAACGTAAATATTCGTTAGATATCCGACAAGAATTATGACAAACATACTCATCATAGGTATGGCACCTTCATTGGATATCTTCATTCAATGTAAAATTTTCAATACTATTTTTTCTTGGATATTTGAAAAACTTCCTTATGATTATACTATATCTCTATTGGAAATTTGACAGAACTATTTGTGAGACATATCACGCACTCCTGACAAGCATTCATTGAATGTCATACAATTATGTGTTGAAAATAATGACCGATTTGGACAAGGATACTCGACAAGTGGGTGTTTGATATCCGATGACAACATGTTCATCAAATTATTCGATGAAATTACACACACAAAACTGGAAGCCATGTTTTGTAAGAGTACCTATATATATATATATATATATATATATATATATATATATATATATTACAGGTATCTTATCTGTCTATCTAAAATAAAATGAACAACAAAAAACATGAGATATAGATCTACATGTTTATTATCTATAATAGATCAATTGTAGACAAGACAATAGTTCATCTAAATAGTTAAGTGAATTACATTTATTCACAATTCTCACACATAGATTCTTGCTCTAGTGTCTCAATAATGATAAAAGTAATTAGTCAATAGTAACCAATTCTAATCATTCACTTTCAAAGTAATAAAGAAAAACTATTTCAATTTCTATGAAAATAAGTAAGCAAATTAAAGTAACAGTACCATAATCATTCAATCTCGAAAAAACATTGAATCACAATGGTCCAAAATTATATTAAGAAAATATAACTTTACAACAATGCACAATATACTTCCTTAGAAAAATTAGAACCCTTATCTTAGGGTCACATTTTTGTTTATACCATTTCCAAGTTTTTCTGAGTTAACAACCCAACAATAAAATATATGAAAGTAAAAGTTTGTTTTGATTTTGAGATAAAAATAAGTCTTCAACCTGTTGGCATCATGCCTAGAGAAGCTTCATTGAACTATCGCCACCGTGAGTAAATCTCTTGGAATTGTGCAAGACGTGCAAGAGGTTCGAGCTACATATTGACCTGGAACTTGAATTTACATGATTCCATGATTGATAGTTCTTGTGTGATTTTATCGATGACTAATTTGGTCATGAGAAAGAAACTTTGTGCTTTGACCAAAACTCTATAGATAACATCCAAGCTAATCTTTTGAATATGTTCAATATTATTTCATTACTCCTATCTATATTTTTGCATCCACTTTGTCAATGAATTGGCCTCTAGTGGGTTAGATTCTGAAATCTCTTATCCAAATCTTGTATCTCTAACTATTTTCACTACATTTTTCATCAATGAGGAACAACTTTGTTGTGCAATTTTAATCAGTTCTTGTGAATTAAGAAAGTGATATTTCTAGGATTTTAAGATTGTTTTCTTTTGAAATGCATTGACTCAGGGTATTTCGGGGGTGGTTCTTTTCTTAGCATTCTTCCAAGTAAGAAATTAATTTAGTTTCCTATCTGCGTCTTCATACTTGGCTTTTTTTTCAATCATATAATTGAGTAAAAAATATACTAGACTCTCATGGCCTTGAATAAGGATTAACTTATAATTTATAGAATTGTTCTTGTGCATGAATGAGTTGTAGATTGACGTCAATGGCCTCCTGTTTGAACTTCTCAAGGTCAATTACATTATTTTCCACATCTTGGACTTCTTATTTAAGTTATTTCAATTGAACAGTCTTTTTTTGATTTGTGATTTTTAATCATGTTACAATTTGTTGTTTTCACCATTCAACCTCTATTATAACTCTTCTATTTTCTAAGTGCACTAGTACTGAGACTCATGCTCTCGTAGTTTCAAATGAGCTTGAATATTATTCCCTTGTTATGGTATTTTTTTCTCTAGCTATGATATTTTATCCTCTTTCTTCTTAAAAAAACTCATCAACCTACTAACATGAAAAACATTGGCATTTGGATATAATCCCATGTAATGAGCCAACTCCTCAACTATCTTCTTTTCATCTAATTGAGAGCCATCCCAAACAACCTAGGGATGAACCTCTATTATTTCAATCTCATTATCAATTTTTCTCTTTTTTGAGTTTCTCTTAATCACAACCTTCTTCTGATGGTTGAAGTAAAAATCCAATCGAGGAATATATTCCATTTCAAGAGGCGATATGGAGTTGACCATTATTTCTTTATGTGAGATATTTCTAGGAATGGTACTAACGAGATTTTTCATTATGACTCTGGAGGTGGCCAAATAGGTTGTTGTATGGTTCTCCACATTTGAAGGAGGGGACAATTGTTGTTTCCAAAAATGATCATGGTTTGATATATCAGTAGGAATCTTAGGTACCTCCTAACGTGCTCTTGAAATACTAGTAGGTGTTTCAGGTATTGTTCTGAAATAGTTGTTGTGGTCATTAAAAACTTTTCTTATTACTGATCCATTTGGTTTGAGCCGCACTAGTTGATAGCTATAAAATAAAAGGCAAAGTGTAACAACCCTTGATTGATCTTCCATGTAAATAAAATAAGACGAGAGTCATGGGACACATATTCCAAGCTTAATGTTATGAAAATCACTTTAGTGGGCATCACTTGTAATTTATTATTGGCAATGGAAATTAGAAAAGGCATCAGTAAAGGCAAAGAGGCAATATTTGGCATTTAATTATGAAACTAAAGGAAATAGGATAAATTGAAGGTGAAGAGACACATATTTGCATGCAAGGGAAATTAGAGGAAAATGAAGGAAAATAAAGAAAATAGAGGCATCAATGATAGAAAGGCCTTAGAGGATCAGTTCTCAGCTTCTGTTAGTTTAGTTTTGTCTCTCTCATTTTGTTTCTTTCATTATCTCATACTCTTGCACACTTGGAGTATTCTTGGAGCATGCTTGGAGTACTCTAGCATTCACTTGGATTTGGAGAAAGAAGGCAAATGAAAGCAAGGGAGTGAAAGGGAACAATTGGGTTAGAAGTTATAAATGGATTGCTTTGCAGGTAACAGGTTGCATGTGTAATTTCATTGCTAATTTTTGGATGCATGGCATATGCATGTGAGTCTATGGTTATGAGTTTTCATTGGCATCGATGTTTTCTTGGATTGATAGTGGTTTTAGCCTTGCCTTGCCATTTCCTAGATAACTATGGTGTTTTAGGTTTTTCCACTTGTTTTTTTTATTAGTGCTCAGGTTCTCAATGGCTGTGGGTTGGAATAAATGCTCTAGAAGCCCTGGAATAACTTGGGTTGAGTTACTAGTTCCCGGAGTCATTGGTTGGGACAAATGCTCTAGAGCCCTTGGTGGGTTGAGTTACTAGTCCCAGGAGCCATGGTTGGAACAAATGCTCTATAGACTTGGAAGGTAGTGGGTTGAGATACTAGTTCCTTGAGCCCTGGACAACTTGGGTAGAGACCAACCTGGTTTGTGTTAGTGAGTTCTAGATCATAGAGGTGGAATCACTACGGTTGAATATTGAGGTGGTTTGGCCTCTAGAAGCCCTGGTTGTTTTTATTGGGTTTATTTCATAAGATCCCACATTCATGTGTGGAATATTGTGTGGGGGTAATTGACTGGAAAAGAGATTTGTCTTAGCCCAATCTATGGTCAGGTGGTATATGGAAGTCCTTGAGTTGTTCGAATTTTCATATGTTAATAAAAGGTATTTTCATATTGTCATTTATTAGAACTTATATTGGTTATCATGCTGACATTACTTTCTATTATAGGTTTTAACCCCGTACATAAATTACCTACATATGAATTCTAAAAATAGAAAATAAACAATGGTGAGAGCATAAAACATAAAACAAATATACACAGAGATTTTCCCCTAGATCCAAAAATCGGGACTACTAGATTTATTTTTCATTATATTATTTTCAATGTTATAATACATATATATACAGGCCGAAGCATCCATTAACCCTGGATTAGAACATAACCATGGATCCCTTTACCAGATCTACAAAATACCATGGGAATCAAACCATCATGCCCAAATCCATGTGCGAAAACCATGCACAAAACCATAGGTAGCTTTCCCACCTAATATAGCATCCAAGAAAAATTTCCCTGTGGCACTACCCCGAAACTTATAAAGTGGGGTGGTACCCCCTGATAGGAGTAGCTTCCACCCCCCTTACTACATCCAGTGCAACGAACATGGATAGGCTAGTCATGGAAATAATATAACACACACCCAAAATTCTCCCACTTGTTGTTTTCTTTCCACAAGGGGCCATAGGAGAGCTTAGTCATTGGTATATCCCTGTAACACCCATTGTTTCTCTACACCAAGATAATTTCTCAGTGCTCACAGACTTTGTCAATGCATCTGCAGTATTCTTCAAAGTGTCCACCTTTACCAACAACACCTTTTTATCCTCAACCATATCCCTCACAAAGTGATATTGAACATCAATGTGCTTTGTCTTTGAATGATAAGCAGGGTTCTTTGCCAAGAAAATTTCACTTAGGCTATCACAATTTATCCTTACAACTCACTATAACAACCACATACTTGAACACAATCACTCCAACCAAATTTCTTCTTCGCTTGCATGAGTGGCTAACATGTATTCTGCCTCTGTAGTTCAAAGTGCCAATACATATTATTTCTTGCTCATCCAACTAACGACACCTCCAAAAAAGTTAAATACATACCCACTTGTAGATATTCTTTGATCCAGACCTCTAGTCCAGTTTGCATCAACAAATCCACGGATGTCCAAAACTCTATCCAATCCTGGTCTTCCTTTGTAGCACATACCATAATCACTAGTGCCACACAAATACCTAAAAACACACTTCATTGTTGTCCATTGCTCCTTCCCCGGTTTTGATATAAACCTGCTCAATACTCCTACTGCATGTGCAATGTCTGATCTAATGCAAACCATTTCATACATCAGGCTACCGACTGCACTTGTGTATGGAACACAGGGCATGTCCTCTTCCTCTTCTTGTGTCTTAAGACACTGTTCAATAGATAAGTTTACATCGAAAGGAATAGGAACCTTCACCAGTTTACTATCATGCATATTAAACCTATACAATATTGTCTCGACATACTTCCTCTGGTTTAACCATAGCTTCCTTTTTTCCCAATCCTGTTCAATTTCCATTCCCAAAATATAGTTTTCGGCACCAAGATCTTTCATGTAGAAATTTGGAGGATAATTGGGTCTTCAATTTCTGGATAATTTCTTTGTTATTTTGTTATGAAACCAGCTCACAAAAAGATATAAAATATAGATCAACACCATAGAATTCAGCCTCTTCAAGGGGGCAACCTCCTTTACATTACACAAAATGAACAATTCTTGGATGATTCAAATGACAAAACCTCCTTTCTATATATAGGAGTCTAAGGGGTCACAATATAACCAAGCCATCCTAACAATAATAATATAACAGCACAAAAATAACAATATAGGGATTCTATGGGGCACAACAGTAACAATATGGGGACAATAGGGGCACAACAATAATAATAAGGGATACAATGACAATAGTAATGGGGGAATCACTAGTATTATAGGGACCTAACATGACCCTCTCCTTCAAAAAAGTGTTGTCCTCAATGCTTGAGTAGTTCTGGATGCTTCTGTACAAAATTCTCATCCTCCCATGTGGAATTTTCAAAAAGTAAGTTCTTCCACTTGATGAGATACTCTGAAATTGATCGATTTCATAGCTGTCAATTTCTTGTTTATTTGACTGCTTCAGATTCCAATATGATTTTTCCTTCCTCATCAAGTTTTGGCAATATTGTTTGAACTGGAAGCTTGTCACCTATAACATTCTTTAAGCATGAAACATGGAAAACTAGGTGCACTCGGGAAGCTACAGGAAGCTCCAATTTGTATGCCATAGTACCTATATTTTGCAACACCTTGTAGGGACCATAATACTTTGGTGATAATTTATTATCCTTCTTAGCTTGCTTGAGGGACATTTGTTTATATGGTTGTCACTGTAGGAATACCCAATCACCTACATCAAAACTTCTTTCGTTTATGTTGATCTTCTTGCTGTTTCATTTTATTTTGTGCCAATGTGAGGTTATCCTTTAAGAGTTAGAGAACTTGTTGTGGATGCTCGATGTGATCTTCCACTGCTTGAACCTTATAATTTTCTCTTAAATATGATGTGATGGATGGTGGATGATATCCATAAAGTGCCATAAATGGGGTCATTTTTGTTGCAGTATGGAAGGAAGTTTTATACCACCATTCAACCAAAGGCAACCATTTGACCCATTGTGTCTGTTTATCAGATACAAAGCAACGAAGATATCCTTCCAAACATTTGTTTATTATCTCAATTTGCCCATTAAATTGAGGATGGTAAGATGAGCTATGAGCTAACTGAGTACCAAGAAAAGAAAATAATTCTGTCCAAAAATTTCCAGTGAAAATGGGATCTCCGTCACTTAGAATAATCTTTGGGTTCCATGTAGCTTTTGAATTGTTTCCATAAATGCAGTAGAAATTGTACTCACTTTAAATTGATGAGATAATGCAGAAAAGTGTGCATACTTGGTAAGTCTGTCCACTACCACCATGATAACACTCTTTCCTTCAGACTTGGGTAAACCTTTGATAAAATCCATTGCAACCTCCTCCCAAAGTTGGCTTGGAATGGATAAAGGTTGTAATAGTCTCGAGGTCTTAATTGTTTCAACTTTATTTTGTTGGCAAACCAAACATTCCGCCACAAAATTTTGAATATCTGATTTAAGGCCATCCCAAAAAAATCCTTCTTAACCCTGTGATAGGTTTTTAGAAATCTGAGTGCCCTCCTAAGGGAGAGGTGTGCAATTCACTAAGAATCTTTTGTTTTAGTTGGGAATTCTTACATAGGCATAACCGATCCTTGTACCATAACGAAACATTTTTCTAGCTAAATGTATCATATGTACTGGGATATTGTTGTATCATTTGAATGAGTGCCCATAATTCCTCGTTAGTCTTCCATTCATCCCTTGCTTCTTTTATCCAATATGGTTGGATAATAGAAATGGTGCAAAGAAATGCTTCCACATCCTCATCCTTTCTTGAGAGTGCATATGTGACATCATTTTGCTTCCCTTTTTTGTAGATGATTTCAAAGTCATAACCAAACATCTTTGTGACCCATTTTTGCTGCTCATTTGAAGATAATTTTTTCTTTAAAAAGTATTTAAGACTATCATGATCTGTTTTTACCTTGAAGTGTCTTCCCATTAGGTAGGGTCATCATTTCTTAAGTGCATGTAGTATTGCCAACATTTCCTTCTCATAAATAGCTTTGTGTAAATACTTTCCTTTGATTGGATGACTTTCGAAAGCAATGGGTCTTTCTTCTTGCATTAAAACAACACCAATTCCATTTCCTGAGGCATCACATTCCACAATAAAGGTTTTTGTGAAGTTCGGTGTAGCTAAGGCTGGAGCTTGGCACATTGCCTCTTTAAGATGTTCAAAGGCCTTCATTGCTTCTGGTGTCCATGAAAATGCATATTTCTTCAATAATGTTGTTAGAGGTGATGCTATTCTCCCATAATTCTTAATAAACTTTTGATAATACCTGTCAACCCGATAAATCCTCGTAGATGCTTTATGGATGTGGGGATTTTCCATTCTTGTTAAACACACATGGAAACCAAAGACAATATGAAAGATAAATCATGTAGTACATCTTTTATTAACATGAGATATACATTTATAGTACAATACGTGACTCTTGGGTTTCAGATCCCAAGGTCTCTTCGACTGCTTTGTTCTATTCGGCTTTCACACTATCCCATTTAGGATTAGGTGTCCAACATTCCCCCCCTTAATCCGAAGGGTTATGTATGAGTCCAAGAAGAGAGTTGTAATACAAAATGTGCAAAAAATGCATGGCAGCACTAGGCTGAATGTGCTCTATGAAATGTTGGTATAAAGGGCGGTGGTTTAAGGATGACCACCAACACTGGAACGCTTAGTGCAGTTCCCGGAACTCTTCCAAAACTGGCAAGAAACTGAAGTTTTCTGCTAGAGGAAGTGATCCTATTGTTTTAAAGAGGGAAACTTTCAACCATAAAAGGGAGGTCTCACCCCACATAAAAGGTAAAACTTCAACCTGAAAAGGGAAGTCTCAACCTGTGATGGTTTAAGGATGACCAACAACTCTGGAATGCTTAATGCAATTCCTGGAACTCTTCCAAAGTTGGCTAGAAGCTGGTGTCTTCTGCTAGAGGAAGTGTTCTCAATTTTGTTCCCGGAACTCTTCCAAGACTGGCAAGAAGCTGAGGTCTTCTGCTAGAGGAAGTGTCCCAGATTGCCAACTGAAGGCATGCTCAGGCATCTTTGTCTCTGGCTACAACTCTGAAACTGGTGTGGCAGGTTGTGGCTCAGGCTCGCTTGATGTGACTTTGAAGCTTGTAGATGACCATCATTTCCCCCCCTGTCAGATACAAGGTGAGAAGATGGAGAAAATTCAACTGCAAGATTGTTCAATATTCTGGAACAAGTTCTGACATGTGTTTGGAATATCTTCTTGGCTGTTGATGCCCATTGCCAAGAAGCGATCCATCCAAGATGAATCTTTGTTCTTGCAGGACGTTTATTTCTAAAGCATCTGTGTGAAGAATGACTAGTTTTATGACAGTGCTTACATGGATGAAGATCAAAACAGTGATCTTCTAAATGGCCAACTCGGTCACAGTGTTGGCATTTCACGATCTGTTTTTGTTGTTGTTGCTGTGGAAGAGGGGCAGAATTTGGAACAGCTGGAGGTGAACTGTCATGAGGAGCAGGTGAACTGTCATGAATGAATCCAGCACTCTGAAACTGAATGGGCTTGGCACAGTCTGGAATATGAAAGGACAAGTCCTTGTCATATCCAAGACCAGTTCTATGATTGTTGTGGGCAAGCTCTTCCCAAGGTCTGATAATGTGCTTGGAAATAGCAGACTGAGTTTCTGCATCTGCATGTACCACTGCTGCTTTATGGGGTACTAAATCTGAATGAACTGTAACATTATTGTTTTGCCGTTTATGGGAATCTGTTTCAATCTTCTGAACAGAAACAGGTTCAGAATGATGACTCCACTGCTGTAATTCTTCCTGTTGTAGCTTTGTCTCAAGCTGCAAAAACTCAATACTCTCTTGTACATTATGCAAACAGGTTCTAATGTCAACAAGAGAAGCTTTGCTTATTCTTATTGTACCATGATCAAAGGAATGTATCAGAGTTTTTAAAAACTCCAATATTTCACCAATTTGAGTCATTTTCTCCAATGTCAAACTTACACTTTAAAACTTGTTTACAACTATGAACCAATGTCACTGCAAGGTATTCTCTTTAGCCCCAAAAAATAAAATCTTGAAACTTGACAACTATAGGGGAAGCACTGATTTTTTTTGATATTTTTTTTTTTTTTTTTTTTTTTTTTTTTTATGTAATGGAATGTTAAAAAATAATGGACTAAACTCAAATTTTGTGAATTCAATTCCATTTTCACAAATAATGACCATGAAGAAAATATTCCTGGAAAATCTGTGCAAATGCTTCGACAGACATATTACAGAAATTCAAGGCATACACTGTCAATAAACACGAATATTTTAGAGGGCAACGATGGGCCCAACGAACAGTGCACACGGTTACGATGAATTTTGCATGCAACGCCTTATGAGGCACCCTAACAGAGATGTAATGTTGTTGGTGATCAGTTGGTGATCAGTTGGTGATCCAGAATAATGGCGCCTATCGAGCCATAGAATGAAGAAGAGATGAATGAAATATTTCAACTTTGTAGGACGTTTTAAGGAGCAGAAGTGCTAAAAACCTTAAAATAAGTCTAGTCTGCTCAAGCATCCGAGTTTTTCCTCACAGTGTGTACTCGGTTCTTGCGTGGAGCCCGTCATACACTACGACAGATTCCACATCTGCATAAATCTGCTCAATTCACGGGCTAGAATTCCTTTGTGATTTTCACCCGAACAAACTGTCTTCAATCTGCAACAAAATTGATCTTGCTCTTGACACAGTTCTGCACCGTCCCTCAGGAGTTCGAATTTTCTTCAAAAAACCAGAGACACCTCACATTTTCGCTCTGACATCCTGGGTCTACCTCTCGTGCTTCCACAATACCTTTATCGCTCTGGTTACAGGATCGCACCCTCCTTCAGAATTCTGGTTTTGTTGATTTAGGATGCTCTTTCCAGTTGTTGGTATACGACGGGCAAGTATGTAGGTCCTTGTTGCTCAGAAAATAGACACAAAAAACGTGTTAGGCTTTGTGGAGGACCGTAGGCATATGGAGCGACAGTTTGCAATGGAGCCAATGCGTTGTGTGAAATTTTATGGCAATTTAGTGAATTAGAAACCAAAAATAGAGACGTTGTGGAATGAGTGGTGAAATTGGGTCATGAAAATGCCGCCACACTGACACATATACAGAGGGACAGTCCTGCCTCCACGGGAACCGATTGGATTCCTGCAGAATGTGATGGAATGCAATGCAATGCCTTCGAATCTACACTGATGGCGAACATAACCAATTCACCTATAAAATGGTGCACTGCGAAATTCACAATACTACTTGCGCCAATTTTCTACATTGTCTACTGGTTAGTGAAATAGGAAACATAAAGCTAAACATATAGTGTGGTCCGGGAAAACCAAACCCAACAAACCAAAATGTTCTTCCCTGGTGGAGTCGACAAAGCTACTGGAAATCTACTACCAAACCGCTGAGCAAGCTGCTGGAGGTTTTCCAACACCAGCAATCATTTGGTCCACACAATAGTTATTGACTCAGCAAGTTGGAGCTTCACTTGATCAACTTTCCATGCAAAAGCAACTGGAGGCGCTTCTGAGCTTCCGGAAGGGCATCACATTCGATCCAGATGGATCGCTCTCCGACTGGACAGCCAATAAATCACATAACGTCTGCCTGTGGAACGGAATTTCGTGCACACCAAACGCCAAACGAGTTGTTGAAATTTCTCTCCCTTACTGCTGGTTGAATGGTACGCTATCCCCGTATATTGGGAACCTCTCTCTTTTCCGTTAATGCTTTGAGTGGGAGAATTCCAGCAGAAAGCGCTACGAATACATGACCTCTCTTAGAATCATGCGCTCCATGGCTATATTCCAAAGCAATTGTTTAATTGTACACGTCTTTAATGGATTCGCCTTGTTAAACCAGGTCGCGGAAGTCCAAGAGTTTTTAAACGGATGCTATGATCTAGAATGTCGGATACCACTCATGCCTTACTTCTAAATTCAATGACTAGGAAGCTAAAGATGTGTTATATGGAGCAGACTTTTGACATTATATATTTGCAGCAACAAATTCCAGAATGTTAGACTAACTTATAGAAATAGTTCATTCAGGTGATGGTTCCTCCGTTGGATTCTGCAGAAATTCCAAAATGTTAAGAGTAACTTATAGAAAATGTTCACTCACTCTTATGCGCACAACTCTTCCATGCTAAAATCATCACTCAACTAGCCACACAAAATTTTATTATACATATGCCCACTTCTTCACAATGTTTACTCAAGATTCGGCGACGGCTTTAAGAAAATTTAATTGACCACGATATTAACTCCGCAATGCTCATTCTTACAAAGGTCTAGATATCACACTATGCACAGGTTGTAGAGCACTTCAATATAACTGTCCTTCCTTGCTGAGGATGCACTCGGCCTTGGATTCGCACAGGTATATAATAATCTGCCTTCTAAGCTCTGTTTCTGCAATCTTTACTTCGACAAAAATGATTCAGCACCGACACAATGGCACGATTTGGGATTGTCGTCTTATTGTCTATCCTAGAGGACAATCACAACCACCTTGCCACCTTTCGGTGTTTTTTGAAGTTACAGATCCCCGCAATACTTCTGCAAATTGGAGTTGCTTTGTCAGTCATAGATTATTAGTTGTGAATCAGAAATTTGAAGATAGATCAGTGACAAAGAAGTCACATAATCGTTATTCCAGAGCGGCCAAAGATTGGGGTTGGCGTGAATTTGTGACACTAACCAGTCTCTTTGATCAGGAATCGGGTTTTCTTTTACAAGACACCGCAGTGTTTTCCGCAGAGGTTCTTATTCTAAAGGAGACATATGTAATGCAAGAACATTCAGATTCTGAGATGGACTCCAATACCTTGGGAAATATTGTCGGCTTGATAACCAATACAACATACAAACAACCATTCAATATCGATCCATAACGCATTCAAACTTCGAACATAACGCATTCAACAGGAGCGGAATAGAGAGAGAGAGAGAGCTGAACAGTGAGACAGAGGGGCATGCTAGCAGCGTTGAGGTTAAGTGGAGTAGGCCAGCGTTCAGAAATAAAATGCATATGACAGACAGGGCCAGCCAATAGAGAGGACAGCACTAAAATTACCTTGAAACGCTTATGGACAGAGAGCACAGGTATAAAATATGGCAGACAGACATCTTAGAACTGCTTGGACAGCGCTAGCAGTGTCAGGGGCAGCTAAAATTTAGCTGAAGAAATATTCATGAGAAAATATCACTGAGATGAAGAATTGATGGCAGGAATGACTTGCACAAAAAGATCATACAACAAATGGCTCAAATTAATTAGGCAGGGCAGGAATACGCCTGCTCTGATACCATGTTAAACACACATGGAAAGCAAAGACAATATGAAAGATAAATCATGCAGTACATTTTTTATTAACATGAGATATACATTTATAGTACAATACGTGACTCTTGGGTTTCAAATCCCAAGGTCTCTTGGACTGCTTTGGTCTATTCGGCTTCCACACTAACCCATTTAGGATTAGGTGTCCAACAATTCCTTAATGGTTTTAATTTTTCTAGGGTCTACCTTAACACCTTCATGAGATACAATATGACCCAAATATTCCACCTCTTGTACTTCAAAGAAACATTTGGAGATTTTTACATATAATTGTTTCTCCTCCAATAGTTTGAGCACCATGTCAACACGTTGGACATGATCCTTCCAAGACTTGTTGTAGATTAGTATATCATCAAAAAATACTAACACAAATTTTCTAAGGAAGGTTTTAAAAATGAAATGCATCAAACCTTGAAATGTAGAAGGTGCATTAGTAAGGCCAAAAGGCATGACCAAAAATTTATAATGGCTCTCATGAGTTCTAAATGTTGTTTTTGGAACTTCTTCAATCTTCATTATGATTTGATGATATCCTCAACCAAGATCCAACTTGGTGAAGTAAATTGGTCCATGCAATTCATCCAATAATTCATCAATGACAGGAATGGGAAATTTATCTTTAATAGTGAGCTTGTTGAGCTCCCTATAATCTGGACACATGCGCCATAATCCATCCTTCTTGTGAACCAATACTACTGGAGTAGAGAAGAACTTTGACTAGGTTGAATTATACCATCCTCTAGCATTTCTGAAACCATATGTTCAATTTCACTCTTTTGGACATAGGGATATCTATAAGGCCTGATGTTTGCAGGAACACTTCCTGGAATCAAATTAATAGCATGACCATGATCACGAATTGGTGGGAGGATTTTGGGAGTCTCAAATACCTTGGCATGATTGTCAAATACTTTTTGGAGATCTAGAGAAATGGATGATTTCAATGTGGGAACCTCTAGTGAACATAACTGTGCAATTATGCCTCATTGTTCTTTCTTTAGAAAAATTATCATTCCATTAGAGCTTATTATCTTTCCCAGTTTCCTTGTGATACCCCTTAATTCAACTTCCTTTCCTTTTGAAGAGAATTTTGTGAAAAGTTCTTGAAAATTAGAAGTTATTGTACCTAAGGATTGTAGCCATTGGACTCCTAGTACAACATCAGCACCACCCGTTGGAATGGAAATCATTGGGCTATTCAATACATATTCTCTCATGGATAGGTTGCTATTATGGCACTTCCTTGAGCAATTTATGGTTCCTCCACTTGCAACTATCACTTGACACTCTAGTGTTGGATATTGGAAGCAATTCAATTCCTTGGCTATCTTACAATGAATAAAATTATGGGTACTTCCCAAATCAATCAACACTATTACCTTTTTCTTCTCGATATGCGCTTCTATCTTGATATTTTTAGGAGTGGTAATTCCATCCAATGCATTATAAGATATGGTTGGATTCATTTCTTCTTTTTCTAGTATTTTTTCCTAGTGTATATCCTCTTCTTTTGACATTTCTTGTTTCTTTTCTTCCTCCTCTCGACAATCTATGTAAAATAATTTCTTCTTGGCACACTTATGACCTTTAGTGTATTTTCTATCACAATTGTAACAAAGCCCTTTTTCTCTTTTTTCTTCCAATTGTTGTGGTGTCAACCTTGTAGGTTGTGGATGGCTAGGGGCAGTAACACTTCCATCTTTATGATTGTGAGTGGTAGGCTTCCTTGTTGCCATAATTTTTCTTGCCAACATGAATTCCTTCTCCAATGAATCTGGTTCCCAAAGGCGAACCTCATGTTGGGTGTTATATTTTAAATTCCCTATGAACACACCAATCCTATGCTCCTCTCAAATATCTTTTACCCTTATATTCAATTTTTGGAAGTCCTCAATGTGCTCCATCATTGGACCCTTTTGTTTGAGATTTATCAATTAGCTAAAAAAAATGTTGCTTTTTGTATCCTCATAATTTGCTATCATTTCATCTGTAAAAATAGCCCAAGTGACAATTTGTTTACGAGAGAAAAGCCATCAATACCATACAAACTGATTTGGTTCCAAATATAAAGTTGCAATACGTACCTTTTGTGTGTTTTTCATAATATGGAGATCAAAAAACTTCTCCATCTGTAGTATCCATGTTCTGGGATCCTTGCCATCAAACTTCCACATATCGATCTTTGGAACATGGTGGTTCTTCAATCCAAAATTAGAGTCTATGAAATCATGATTAACATTTATTTTTTTCTCATCATGAGTTTCCTTTACTACCCTATCGCCATTAGTAAGCATTTCTTGTAGAAACTTTGTCAAATCCATCTCCAAATTTGTCTACAAATCTTCCATGCCTTTCTTTAAATCATCCATCTTAGCTTCCACGTCCATCTTAGCTTCCACGTCATTCATCTTAGCTTCTACGCCTTTCTTTAAACCATCCATCTTAGCTTCCACGTCATTCATCTTAGCTTCTACGCCTTTCTTTAAACCATCCATCTTAGCTTCCATGTCATTCATCTTAGCTTCTACACCTTTCTTTAAACCATCCATCTTAGCTTCCACAACTTGCTTTAAACCATCGATCTTAGCTTCTACATCTTTCTTTAAACCATCCATCTTATTTTCCCTTACTTTTTGTGGGAGTAAAATTTGTTGCACTTGGTCTCGTAATTTTGATATATCATATTGCATTTCTTCCTCTTCTTCATGAGTCATGCTAGAGATTTCAGGTTGCTTACTAGGTGTTTCCATTTTCTTTATTTGGGGCATCAATTACCGATAATACTACTTCATTATGCCCTTTGAATTCCTTCAAACTAATTTTTCAAACCAAGCTTATGCAAAAATTTAAAAAAAAAATTACACACCTTTTTTCACTTTGTAGGAGCTCGATATTGAATTTGATGTATCTTTGTAATTTTGGATATCCTAGGTCTAAAATTTCTTCCTACGGTAACCATTGAGTAATATTTCTAACCTCGAAAATCTGATCAAGATTCGATTCTCTAATGAATGGTTATGTCAAATCTCCCATGATGACTTGAGTATAGACTAATTCAGTAGAGCAAACTTGTATGATGTGCCACGGGTCACTGTTTCAACCTTAGGTTCTGAAAATGATACCCAAAAAACTACAGCCCATCCTCTTTCCGTAACTTTTTACGAAAATTAAATCTGATGCTCAGAGAAAAAGTTATGACAATTTTTCCAAGGTGACCTATTTAGAATGTAATTCAGCGGTCTACAAAAACCCTAACTTCCTTAGATTATATCTCTGAAAATATAGCGAGACAGGATCTGAAATTCGGAGCCAAGATTCATACCGATTTCTTCTCAAATTTTTTTTTTAGCTTCTGAAACTTTATAGCGAAAGAGTTATAGTGAAAATTCCACGATGACCTAGTTTAGATGAAATTCTGGAGTTTGCAAAAACCCTAACTTCCTCAGATCATATCTCCAAAAATATAGCGAGACAAAATATGAAATTCGGTCCTAAGTTTCAGCATGATTTAGTCTCAAATGGGTTTTTTTTTAGCTTCTGAAAAGTCGCAAAAAAAATAAAATAAAATAAATAAATAAAAATAAAATAAAATAAAAAATAAAATAAAATAAAATAAAATATTTATAGCAAAACTGCCACGATGACCTGTTTCGAGAAGCAAAACCCTAGAATCCAAAGCTTTGATACCAAATGTTATGAAACCAGATCACAGAAAGATAGAAAAGATAGATCAACGCCTTAGAATTCAGCCTATTTGAGGGGGAAACCTCCTTTACATTACAGAAATGAACAATTCTTGGATGGTTTGAATGATAAAACCTCCTTTCTATATATAGGAATCTAAGGGGTCACAATATAACCAAGCCGACCTAACAATAATAATATAAAGACACAAAAATAACAATGGAGGGATTCTATGGGGCACAATAATAACAATATGGGGATAATAGGGGCACAACAATAAAAATAAGGGATACAACGACAATAGTAATGGGGGAATCACTAGTATTATAGGGACCTAACATATTTCAAATCAATAACATATAATCCACTTATAATACCAAATAAATAATGCAGTCACCAATTAATTTAAAATACACACAATGATCTTCTTTTCTTATGGTGAACCCAAGTCTTCGTGTATGTGTATCAAATTTCTGATACAACGTCCTTGGTGACTGTTTTAACCCATACAAATACTTTTTTAACCTACATACCAATTCTTTCTTACCCTTCACTACAAAGCATTCACTTTGCTTCCAGATCCCCATGAAAAAATGTTGTCTTCAAATCCATCTATTCTACCTCATAATCAAAAGCAACAACAATAGATAAAATTAATCTAATATAAGCTACCTTGGCAATAGGAGAAAAAATATCACCAAAATCAATTCCTGACACCTGGGAATAACCCTTTGCTACCAACTGAGCTTTGTATTTCTCCACCTTGACTTTTACATTCATATTCTTCTTAAACACCCATTTTCTTCCAATGGGTTTCCTTCCAACTAACAAGTCCACTAGATCCTAAGCCTCGTTTCTGTGCAAAGATTCCATTTCATCAACCATGGACTCTTTTGAGAGTTTTCCATCCTCTGAATCTACTACTTCCCTGACAATTTTGGGATCATCATTAGTAATATATAAAGTAAAATTTGAATAGAAAGCAGTTGGATTATACCTTTCTAGTTTCCTTCTTTCTCAAACTGATCTTCTCATAGTTGGAGATTATGGCTCTTCATCTTTTGATTCCTCTTCTATTGTAGAGTCTTATTCCTCCTCCTTTAGCTCAAACTCTATCTTCTCAGGTTCTTTTGGTAAGACTTCATGTTTAATAACATCTTTCACCTCTCTAAACACCACATCGCGGCTTTACACAACCTTCCTTGTTTCTAGGTTCCAAAGCTTATAATCTTTTAAACCACCCTTATAAACAATAAAGATGCCCTTTCATATTTACTATCCAACTTGGTTATTTTCTCCTTTGGAACATGTACATATGCATCACATCCAAATACCCTCAGATGTGAAAGAGAGGGTTTCTTACTAGTCCATACCTCTTGTGGAGTCTTATCCTCCAACGCTAATGAAGGTGATCTATTGACCATGTCACATGCAGTTTACAACACCTCTGCCCAGACTTTTTGTCATAACGTGGCACCACTGAGCATGCTTCTTTCCTTTTCCATCAACTTCCTACTCATTCTTTCTGCAACTCCATTTTTCTGACGTATGTATGGATTAGTCTTCTTCCATGCTATACCACACTTCTTACAAAACTCTTCAAATTCTTTCTTGCAAAACTCTCCACTGTTATCTATCCTCAGCACCTTTATCTTCTTCTCTGTCTAGTTTTCCACCAAAGCTTTAAATTCTTTAAACCTGCAAAAGATTTTAGATTTCTTCCTAAGGAAATATATCCAAGTATTCCTTGAGAATTCATCTATAAATTATACATAGTACACAAACTTACCAAATGATGGAACTAACATAGGTCCAAACACATCACTGTGTACAAGCTCTAATATCTGTTTCGCCCTCTTAGCACTAAAGGGGAAACTCACTCGATTCTACTTCCTAAATACACAATATTCATATAAATAAAAATCCAGAGAGAAATTACACATACCTTCTACCATAACATTACCATGAAGTATTTGAAGGCCTTTCTCTCCATTATGTCCAAGACTTTGATGCCATAGCATGGTCTTTTCTCCAAAGACCACTATATTTTCTGCTCCACTTTCATGAACCACAAAACAGTTGTACCCATCAATAACAGTGCTACCCTGAAGCTTGTACAGAGTTCCAATCCAAACTCCTTGCATCAATACTAGTGCTCCCCAAACCATCTTACAAGGTATCTTTCTTGAACATTATTTTTACACCTGCATCATCAAACTTGCTTACAGAAATCAAATTTCTAGCCAATGTCGGAATATGCAAAACACTCGGAAGTGTTCTAATCCTTCCACCTTGCAACTTCAACTTGACTTTTTTGCAATCAACGATTTTAGTCTTCCTGTCATACCCTAAGAAGACATCACCACCATCATATTTATGATACTCACAGAACCACTCCCTATGCGGAGTGAAGTGAAAGGATGCACCTGAATCAATCAACCATGCCTCATGATCTACATGTGTACTTTAAGAAGAAGGCAAGTACACATCCCCACCTTCATTTGAGGTGGTTTTCACCTCTACAAAAAGAGCATCATCAGATCCCTTTCCTTTCTCAAGAGCTTTAGATCTATAGTCTTTTTTCTTCCTTTCCACATTTTCTGCACACCTTTACAGGCTTTCCTAGAGATTTAGATCTCCCACTCGAGGATTTATTTTTGTTTCTATTCTGGGATCGTCCTCGTATAGACAAGCCATCACCATTTTGGCCCTCCGTATTTTTCCGTCTCATCTCCTCCGACAGAAAGGATGAGACTATTTCATCAAATTGTAAGGCAATCACATTCCTACCTATTGCAACAACCAGACTATCCCATGAATCTAGTAGAGAAAACAAAAAATTGATGCACTTATATTCATCTGAATTTTTTATATCAATAGATACAAATTTGCTTACCATAGTATTAAAGGTGTTCAGATGCTCTATCACCGAGTCTCCATCCTTCATCCTTAGGTTATACAACTTTTTTCGTAGAAACAATTTATTCACCAGAGACTTAGATTGGTAAAAAGCCCCTAACTTGTCCCACAAAGCCTTCACCAAAGCTTCCCCTGATACATTCAACAATAATGAATCTGAGATACAAAATCGTATTGTGCTCTTTTCCTTCTGATCCAACTTCGCTCAGTCTTGAGCTGACATTTCCATTGGTTTAGTACCTGGATCTACCATGATCCACTGATATTTATCCACCAGCAAATCCTCCATCTTGATTTTCCACAACTCAAAACTCTGACCATTAAATTTCTCAATCTCTATCTCTCCACTACTCACCATCTTCTTTCACCGAAAGAGTTGATCTCGCAAATCTCCCACTAAACAGGGTCTATCATAGGCCCGAGAAAAACCCCTCAATAGCAAAGGCGTCTCCTTGAAACCAAAACAACTCTAATACCAAATGTAGGTTTTAACCCCATACAAAAATTATCTGCATACGAATTCTAAAAATAGAAAATAAACAATGGAGAGAACATAAAACGTAAAACATATATACAAAGATTTTCCCCATGATCCCAAAATCAGGACTACTAGATTAATTTTTCATTATATTCCTTTCAATGTTATAATACATATATATACATGTCAAAGTATCCATAAACCCCAATCCATTAACCCTATATTAGAACATAACCGTAGTTCTCTTGACCGGATCTAAAAAATACCATGGGCAGAAAACCATCATGCCCAAAACCATGTGCGAAAACAATGCACAAAACCATAGGTAGGTCCGCCCACCTAATGTAGGATCCAAAAAATGTTTTCCCCAGGGCACTGGCCCGAACCCCGTAGAGGGGGGCTACCGTGCCCCTCAAACCCCCTAACAAGGGGGGCTATCACTGTTATGAAACCAGCTCACAAAAAGATAGAAAAGATAGATCAACGCTTTAGAAATAAGCCTCTTCGAGGGGGCAACCTCCTTTACATTACACAAATGAACAATTCTTAGATGATTCAAATGACAAAACCTCCTTTCTATGTATAGGAGTCTATAGGGTCACAATATAATCAAGCCAACCTAACAATAATAATCTAAAGGCACAAAAATAACAATAGAGGGATTCTATGGGGCACAATAATAACAATATGGGGATAATAGGGGCACAATAATAAAAATATGGGGATAATAGGGGCACAATAATAACAATAAGGGATACAACGACAATAGTAATGGGGGGATCACTAATATTATAGGGACCTAACATGCCCCTCTCCTTCAAAAAAGTGTTTTCCTCAACGCTTGAGTAGTTCTGGATGCTTCTATATAAAATTCTCATCCTCACATGTGGAATCTTGAATGGGTAAATTCTTCCACTTGATGAGATACTCTGAAATTGATCTATTTCATAGTTGTCGAGTTATTGTTTCTTTGATAGCTTCAGGTTCCAATATGATTTTTCCTTCCTCATCAAGTTCTGGCAATATTGTCTGAACTAGAAGCTTTTCACCTATAACCTTCTTTAAGCATGAAACATGGAAAACTGGGTGCACATGAGAAGTTGTAGGAAGCTCCAATTTGTATGCCATAGTACCTATCTTTTGCAACACCTTGTACGGACCATAATAATTTGGTGATAATTTTGTTATCCTTCTTAACTTGCTTGAGGGACATTTTTTTATATGGTTGTAGCTGTCAGAATACCCAATCACCTATATCAAAACATCTTTCGTTGCGATGTTGATCTGCCTCCTATTTCATTCTATTTTGTGTTAAGGTGAGGTTATCCTTTAAGAGTTAGAGAACTTGTTGCTGATGCTTGATGTGATCTTCCACTGCTTGAACCTTATAATTTTCTCTTAAATATAATGTGATGGATGGTGGATGATATCCATAAAGTGCCATAAATGGGGTTATTTTTGTTGCAATAAGGAAGGAAGTGTTATACCACCATTCAGCCAGAGGCAACCATTTGACTCATTGTGTCTATTTATTAGATATAAAGCAATGAAGATATCCTTCCAAACATTTGTTTACTATCTCAATTTGCCGATCAAATTGAAGATGATAAGATGAGCTATGAGCTAACTGAGTACCAAGACAAGAAAATAATTCTGTCCAAAAATTTCCAGTGAAAATGGGATCTCTGTCACTTACAATAATCTTTGGGTTTCCATGTAGCTTTTTAATTGTTTCCATAAATGAAGTAGAAATTGTACTCACTTTAAATCGATGAGATAATGCAAAAAAGTGTGCATACTTGGTAAGTCTGTCCACTACCACCATGATAACACTCTTTCCTTTGGACTTGGGTAAACCTTTGATAAAATCCATTGAAACCTCCTCCCAACATTGGCTTGGAATGGATAAATGTTGTAATAGTCCTGGAGTCTTAATTGTTTCAACTTTATTTTGTTGGCAAAACAAACATTCCACCACAATCTTTTGAATATCCGATTTAAGGTCATCCCAAAAAAATCCTTCTTAACCCTGTGACAGGTTTTTAGAAATCCTGAGTGCCCTCCTAAGGGAGAGGCATGCAATTCCCTAAGAATCTTTTGTTTGAGTTGGGAACTCTTACATAGCTATACCCGATCCTTGTACCATAACGAATCATTTTTCCAGATAAATGTATCAGATGTACTGGGATCTTGATATATCTTTTGAATGAGTGCCCACACTTCCTCATCATTCTTCCATTCATCCCTTGCTTCGTTTATCCAATCTAGTTGGATAATAGAAATGGAGCAAAGAAATGCTTCCACATCCTCATCCTTTCTTGAGAGTGCACCTTCCACAACATTTTGCTTCCCTTTTTTGTAGATGATTTTCAAAGTCATAACCAAACATCTTTGTGACCCATTTTTGTTGTTCTTCTGAAGATAATCTTTGTTCTAAAAAGTATTTAAGACTATCATGATCTGTTTTTACCTTGAAGTGTCTTTCCATTAGGTAGGGTCGTCATTTCTTAAGTGCCTGTAGTATTGCCAACATTTCCTTCTCATAAATAGCTTTGTGTAAATACTTTCCTTTGAGTGGATGACTTTCGAAAGCAATGGGTCTTTCTTCTTGCATTAAAACAACACCGATTCCATTTCCTAAGGCATCACATTCCACAATAAAGGTTTTTGTGAAGTCCAGTGTAGCTAAGACTGGTGCTTGGCACATTGCCTCTTTAAGATGTTCAAAGGCCTTCATTGCTTCTAGAGTCCATGGAAATGCATCTTTCTTCAATAATGTTGTTAGAGGTGCTGCTATTCTCCCATAATTATTAAAAACTTGTGATAATACCCTGTCAACCCGAGAAATCCTCGTAGATGCTTTATGGATGTGGGGATTTTCCATTCCTTAATGGTTTTAATTTTGCTAGGGTCTACCTTAACACCTTCATGAGATACAATATGACCCAGATATTCCACCTCTTGTACTCCAAAGAAACATTTGGAGATTTTTGCATATAATTGTTTCTCCTCCAATAGTTTGAGCACCATGTCAACATGTTGGACATGATCCTTCCAAGACTTGTTGTAGATTAGTATATCATAAAAAAATACTAACACAAATTTTCTAAGGGTTTGGAAATGGAATTCATCAAACCTTGAAATGTAGAAGGTGCATTAGTAAGGCCAAAATGCATGACCAAAAATTCATAATGACCCTCATGAGTTCTAAATGTTGTTTTTGGAATGTCTTCAGTCTTCATTCTAATTTGATGATATCCTGAATGAAGATCCAACTTGGTGAAGTAAATTGATCCATGCAATTCATCCAATAATTCATCAATGATAGGAATGGGAAATTTACTTTAATAGTGATCTTGTTGAGCTCCCTATAATTTGGACACATGCGCCATGATCTGTCATTCTTGTGAAGTAATACTACTGGAGCAGAGAAAAAACTTTGACTAGCTTGAATTATACCAGCCTCTAGCATTTCTGCAACCATACGTTCAATTTCACTCTTTTGGGCATAGGGATATCTATATGGCCTGATGTTTGGAGGAACACTTCCTAGAATCAAATGAATAGCATGATCATGATCACGAATAGGTGGGAGACCTTTGGGAGTCTCAAATACCTTGGAATGATTGTCCAATACTTTTTGGAGATCTAGAGAAATATATGATTTTGGTGTGGGAACCTCTAACAAAGATAATTGTGCAATTACACCTCGTTTTTCCTTCTTTAGAAGCTTTTTCATACCATTAGAGCTGATTATCTTTCCTGGCTTCCCTGCAATACCCCTTAATTCAACTTCCTTTCCTTCCTCAGAATATTTCATGAAAAGTTCTTGAAAATTACAAGCTATTGTACCCAAGGATTGTAGCCATTAGACTCCTAATACAACATCGGCACCACCCATTGCAATGGAAAGCAATGGGCTATTCAATACATATTCTCCCTTGGATAACTTGATATTATGGCACTTTCCTGAGCAATTTATGGTTCCTCCACTTGCAACCATCACTTGACACTCTGGTGTTGGATATAGGAAGCAATTCAATTCCTTGGCTATCTTACAATGAATAAAATTATGGGTACTTCCCAAATAAATCAACACTATTACCTTTTTCTTCTTGATATGTCCTTCTATCTTGATAGTTTGAGGAGTGGTAATTCCAGCAAATGCATTACAAGATATGGTCAGATTCATTTCTTCTTTATCTAGGTTTTTTTCTTGGAGTATATCCTCTTCTTTTGAAATTTCTTATTCCTTTTATTCCTCCTCTTCACAATCTATGTAGAATAATTTCTTCTCAGCACACTTATGACCTTTAGTGCATTTGCTATCACAACTATAACAAAGCCCTTTTGTTCTTTTTTCTTCCAATTTTTGTGGTGTCAACCTTGTAGGTTGTGGAAGGCTAGGGGAAAAAACACTTCCATCTTTATATTTTTGAGTGGTAGGCTTCCTGGTTTCCATCATTTTTCTTTCCATTTTTCTTGCTAACTTGAATGCCTTCTCCAATGAATCAGATTCCCAAAGGCGAACCCCATGTTGGATATTATCCTTTAAAGTCCCTATAAACACATCAATCCTATGCTCCTCTGGAATATCTTTTACCCTTATGTTCAATTTTTGGAAGTCCTCAATGTGCTCCATCATTGAACCCTTTTGTTTGAGATTTATCAATTGGCGTAAAAAAGGTGTTGCTTTTTGTATCCTCATAATGTGTTATCATTTCTTCCATAAAAATTGCCCAAGTGACAATGTTTTTACGAGAGCAAAGCCATTGATACCATATAAACTGATTTGGTTCCAAATACAAAGTTGCAATACGTACCTTTTGTGTGTTTTGCACATTATGGAGAATGAAAAATCGCTCCATCTGTAGTATCCATGTTCCGGGATCCTTGTCATCAAACTTCCTCATATCGATTTTTGGAACATGTTGGGTCTTCAATCCAACATTAGAGTCTATGAAAGCTTGATTACCATTTATTTTTTTCTCATCATGAGTTTCCTTTACCCACCTTTAACCATTAGTGACCATTTCGTGTAGCAACTTATTCAAATTTATCTTCAATTCTTCCATATTATCGTCCATGCCATTCATTTTAGTGTCCATGCCATTCATCTTAGCTTCCATCTTCGTGTCCATGCCATCCATCTTAGCTTCCATGCCTCCATATTAGTTTTCACGCCGTCCATCTTAGCTTCCAAGTCATTCATCTTAACTTCTATGCCTTTCTTTAAAACATCCATTTTAGCTTCTATGTATTTCTTTAAACCATCCATCTTATTTTCTGTTACCTTTTGTGCAAGTGAAATTTGTTGCACTTGGTTTCGTAATATTGATATATCATGTTGCATTTCTTCCTCTTCTTCATGAGTCATGCTAGAGCTTTCAGGTTGCTTACTAGGTATTTCCATTTTCTTTCTTCAGGGAATCAATTACCGATAATAATGCTTCATTATGCCCTTTGAATTCCTTCAAACTAATTTTTCAAACCAAGCTTATGCAAAAATTTAAAAAATACACACCTTTTTTCACTTGTAGGAGCTCGATATTGAATCTGATGTACCTCTGTAATTTTCAATCTTCCAGTTCTGAAATTGTGACCTGCAGTAGTCATCTGTGTCCTCTTTCGAATGCCACCAGTCTGATCAAAATTAGATTCTCCAAGGAAGATTTATTCAAAATCTCCCATGGTGACCTGATTATAGACTGGTTCAGTAGAGTGAACTTGTATGGCGTGCCACGTGTCACTATCTCGACCTTAGTACCTGAAATTGATACATAGAAAACTAGAGGTAATCCTCTTTCTGAAACTTCTTACGAGATTTCAATTTGATGCTCAAAACAAAAGTAGTGATTATTTTCCCCAGGTCACTTGTTTGGAATGTAATTCGGGAGTCTGCAACAACGCCAAATTCCTCAAATCATATCTCCGCAGATATAGCCATAAAAGCTATGAAACTTGGACCTGAAGTTCAGAACTATTTTGGCCCAAATAGTTTTTTTTTTAGCTTCCGAAACATCACAGAAAAAAAGTTATAGTGAAAATGGCACGATGACTTGTTTGGAGCAGTGAAACCCTATAATCTAAAACTCTGATACCAAATGTTATAAAACCAGCTCACAAAAAGATAGAAAAGATAGATCAATGCCTTGGAAATAAGCCTCTTCGAGGAGACAACCTCCTTTACATTACACAAATGAACAATTCTTAGATGATTCAAATGACAAAACCTCCTTTCTATATATAGGAGTCTACAGGGTCACAATATAACCAAACCGACCTAACAATAATAATATAAAGGCACAAAAATAACAATAGAGGGATTATATGGGGCACAATAATAACAATATGGGGACAATAGGGGCACAATAATAACAATATGGGGACAATAGTGGCAGAATAATAACAATAAGGGATACAATGACAATAGTAATGGGGGGATCACTAATATTATAGAGACCTAACAATCGCCCCTTGTGACCCCCCTATTGTGCCTGATGCAATGAACAAGGGGGGGATATCACCCCCCCAATGCTGTGGCTAGTCATGGAAAGAATATAACACACACCCAACATCTATGCTAGTTTTTTACTAGTTATATGTTATTTATATTATGAAATCTATCTATGGTTCATGACATGTTTTGATAAGTTATTGATTGGTTAATGAATGCATGGACTAACAAGTGCTATTGCAACTAGTGAGAGATGTTTTAGAGACTTCTCAATGATTCTTGAATGAAGATTATCAGTTTATGTTAAATATGCATTTATGATCTATAGCTTACATGTTTCCATAGGTGTGATGAAGTGTATGTTATGGATTAGGAAGTCTAAGTCAAGTTATGGCGTGAAGTTTGAATGTTTCGCATTTCCATAATGTAATTTATGATTATGGAACGTTATAGGAAATTATGGGCAATGGTCTAGATGCTAGCCTAAAAAGGTGGTACAGTGCATGGAACTGCATGCTCGGAAATGAAAGATTTAGGCCATAACTGCATGGAAGAAGGCTTGTGCTTGTGGTTGGAGACATACAATTGCATTCTTTCCTTGTTGTGTGTGCAGTTTGGGTGTTAAGTAAAAGAAAAAGGGTTCCATCCCATGGATTGATCACTTGGGGTGGTTTTCCAGCTCCTAAATGTTTTGTAGTCCCCTTGGGATGTCAATATGCGTTCATTTTGTAGGCCCCACTTCCTTAACTGGAACTTGGAGGTCAGTTCATGTCATAGTGACACTCATTTCACGTTTACCTTGGCAAGCTTGTGAATTTGGGTAAATGTGGGAGGAGGTGTTTATAGGGTGGTATCAGAGCAAGGTTGTAGCACTAGACCTTGGGCTAGTTGTGATTATTATTCATTCATGTTAGTTGTTGATGTGTTCACTATGCATGCATTGTGATGGGCATTGTTGCAGCTTGCATCATCATGATGACATTGGTGTGTGATGATTTTTTTGTGTTATGATGTTGATATTAATAATGTTAATTTGTTAGTGTCATTATATATATACTATATATCATGCTAATTTAGACTGATTTGTGCAGAGGATATAGGCTCCCCTTAAACACTCTAAGGTATGATTTTGATGATGTCTATGTTTAGTTTATATAACAAGGTATGTTTGCAGGAGATAGAAGATCTGAGGTAACAAGAGAAATGGTGGATTACAATTCACATGAATCTCCTTTTAGATCAGCTAAGTAGAAAAGAGATGAGTACTTTCCTGATATAGTAGATACACTGAGAATTCTAAAGGAAGAAATCAGAAGTTGCAAGGTAAATAATGACTAGATAATTTAGTCACATCAAATACTTGTCAAATATCAAGAAAAGCAAGAAGAGGTCAATGTAGTGATCCTTTAGAGCTTATCATATTTTCAAAGACAGGGACAGTCACGTATCAATTATGGATAGAAGGAAAGGACTAATGGGGCATATGGTAGCAAGTCTCATGGAAGACACAAGTCAGAGATGGATGACACAATACGAGGTGGCAGATGGTTGGATGCATCTGACAAGAGAGGTAGTGGTTATGGGTTCTATTCTAATTCTAAATAAGATAGACATCATGGTCATCACCACTATCATCCTTATAGGAGGAATGAGAATAGTTACTTGACATATGAGTTCAAGAAAGCCAATCCTCCTACATTTGATGGGGAGATGAAGAAATCAGAAGAAGTAGAAGCTTGGTTGCTTGGGATGAAAAATTTCTTTGAGTTGCATGATTATACAGAGAATATGAAAGCCAAGATAGTTATTTTTAGTCTCAAGGTAAAATTGAATATCTGGTGGGAAGATGTGAAGCGTTTAAGAGGCATCAAGATAAAGGAGTTGATTTGGCATGAGTTTAAAAGGATCTTTAGGAAGAAGTACTTGTCAGAGAGATATTATGACGTAAAGGCTAAGGAGTTCTATGAGTTGAACATGGGATCTATTGATGGGACACCAAATTAGACATAAATTAAGGCCCATATAACCTTTCCTAGGCACATAAAGGATATATTAAATCTCTCCTTCTACACTTAATAATGTTTTTTAGCTTTAATAGTTTCTTAGGAAGGTTTATACTAATCGCATATTATGTGCTTAATATTATTTACTTTTTGTAGAATATTGAGAGAATATGGAGTAAATTATGAATGAGATAATATAGGGATTTTCTCCCTACTATAGGATGGATCAAGGTTGGTTAATAAATGAATAAGATATTATGAATTTATTGCACAAATTCTGGAGTTCCAATGATTGAGAAAATCTAGGAATGTGTTCCTTTTCATTTAATGCAAATTCCCAATGTTGGGAACTAGATCCACTTTTTGAGGGATTTTGGAGGGGAAAGATGCCTATTTTTAAGGAGAATTCTTCTGCATCACTTTTTTTAAGTACCAATTCGAATTTTCCTCTATGGTCATGCATTTCTTAGTCTTCTTGTGGAGAAAATGTGTTTTTTAGCAACTCCACTTTCATTTCTAGCAGGTGTATACTTTAATTTATTCAAATAATGAATTTTGGTGCCATTTTTAGCCTCTAAAGCTTGGTTTCCTTCGTAGGACTCTAATTTTCCTTGGTTTTGGCCATCCCAATAGCCTCATATCCCTCTTTTATAATTTATTTATGTCATTTAAATGTCTTTTTCACTTGAATCTCTTATTTATGCATTTATTATTCTTGCTTCTTTTGTTATAGGTTACATTGGTTAAATGATTGAAGGGAGATTTTTTGCGGGTTATTTATAGATTTACAAGAATGATGCATCCTTATAACAGCTTTGAAAAGTCATCTTCATCATTGAGCTACTTGGATTGCATTACTAATTCATGGATCTAGAATTTCTGGAAATCCCTTGTAGCAAAATAATAGTAATTTTCTGCTAATTTTTACAAAGTTTTAATGAGCTTCATTTGAGTTGATTCCAATTGTATTCATTCATAAAAATATTTAACAAATTTAGCCCATAGAATTTTCACTAGATTAGCTTATGCATTTGGTAGTTTAACTAGCTCACTAGTTCTTGAATTTCCAGTTTTTAGAGTAGTAATTTTATGATATTTTTTTAGCACGTGTTAACATGGGTATTTTGGAGTTATTCCACTTGGAATGGAGTCATAAGACATCATAATTAATAATAAAAAATTCCCATCTAATTTTTATTTTATTTACTTGGGCATTCGTCAATTTATCTCCTCTTGTAGCAAAACAGGGCCTCCTGTAGCACCTTCTGTACCCCTCCTGTAGCAAAAGTAACTTGACTATATTTCTCCAAAATATTGGTTTTTGTCTCTTAGGCTTCCATCATGACCCCTAGGCTTTGAAACCGTGATTTAGGAAGACCAAATACCACTCTAGAACCACCTTTCCTTCACTGAAAGTACAAATATGCAATCAGAATTAAATGAAAAATTTCCACATTTTCATAACAATGAATTTTTTCTTATGAAATGTACATGGATTATGTTACTAAATCTAAGTTTCCTTGAACACAATGATAAAAAGGTTGATTCATAAATTCAAATTATATTAGACTTGATTCCTTAATTCATGGTTCGTTGGGGTTTCAGTTACAAGCATTATTGTTGAAAGGATCAAATTTCCTTTTTCAAAACAACAGCGTAATTTAGATTCTACAAGTATAATAATGTGTTTGATTTCATGATAATCAATTAATTGCATCATATCAAAGAAATGAAACATTGCATATTGCACATACAGTGTCGACACCTCTTAAGTTTGTATGAACCTCGAGTTGATAAATAAGTTGGTTTCCTTGGGAGTTGCAACATTCTTGTTGCAATAGGGATCATCACTTTTTGGTGTCATTTCCATGGAGTTGTCAAAGTATGCATTGTTTTCTTCCATATTTGATTCATTTATTTTACTTTCTACAAGAACAAAAAAATCATTAGGCATATTTCATTTCAAAGACAAAAAATTTGGATTGCATGAGCATTCTTTTTCAAAAAAAATATTAAAACAAAAATACTTCTCCATTTGATCACGTGGTGCGGTAATAATCACATCACCATCCACTTTTGTACATAGAATAAGAAGAGGTGGTAGAGAAGGTAGAAGAAATGGATGGAGATGATGAGAATGAAGAAGATCCTCTTGGATTTCCCATTCAAGGTACTGATATCAGTGTTCATATGAAGAACATCCTTCCATATTTCCTTCCCAACTTCCATGGTATGAGGTCAGAGGATCTAGAAACCTTTCTCTTTGAATTTGAAATCCTTTGTAGATATTATGGTTACTTACTAAATACTCAAAAATTGAGATTGTTTCCAACAACATTGAAGGATAGAGATCTTAAATGGTTTGTGAGTTTAGGAACTAATTCAATAATATCATGGAATGATATACAAAAGATATTTCTAGAAAAATATAAATATCATGATCTTAAAGAATAATTCTTTAGAATGACTCAAAAACAATATGAGAGTCTTGAGGATCTAATAGGTATATTTATGTATAATGTTAAGAGGGAAAAATTGCATCATTTAGGATTTGACACACTAAAAACCCTCTTACTTAGAACAATTAGGGATCAGTGGATTGATCTCCTTGATCTCATGAGTAGAGGTGATGTATACCAAGTATCATTTGAATAATTTTGTGAAACATGCAAGCGCATATCAAGAGAAAGGGCAAGAGTAAGTAAATCAACATCAAGATTAGTAAGTCAAGTTGAACTTGGACATTTTCTCGATAACTTTAAAGCATAAATTCTTAGAAACCTAAGAAAACAAGTAGAAATGTTAAGAATGCAAGATGAGAAAAAGGAAGATGTTGATAGTGTTGTCCATGCATAATCACATGCTATTAAATGTTTTCCATCATTCCCAAGGTTTAAGGAAGTTTACCAAGAGGACAATGGAGTAAGTCAATTACCAAAGTAGCTATGTTATGTAGCTCCAAGAAGACCATGACAACTGATTCAACCTGGTATGATACAAGAACCTAATTCACAATCTCAAAGTTATGCACATCCATCCCAAAGTAATTCGAACACACCTTATCCTTGAAAACCTTGACCATCTCAACCCCAAAACCAATCTTGGAAACAAGGTTGGAAAGGAACTTATGGGAGCAATCCACAATATCCTCAATATTTTCCTCAATATCCTCCATACCCAAATCCATGTTATCCCTACCATCCACGTCCACCACAACCACAACCTCAACCACATCCATCTCAAAGATCCACTACCACTCAACTACATGTACCACCATTTCGAAACCCACACAAGGAAGTATCTCAACCCACTTACAATGTTGAGGTACAATACTTCGAAACAACTCCTCTTGATCTAAATGGTATTTGTCTTAGCTACGGAAGAGTATTGCAAAGAAAAGAATTTCTTGATTTCATTGAAGGACAACATTCATAAAAAGAAGATTCAAATGAGAAGACCGAAGAATCATGGGATGCACTTGATGCAGAGAAGACATCAAAATTAGAGATTGAGAAAGTTCCCTCATGTTTAACATCAGATCCTCCATGCGTTCAAGAGAATAATCGGAAAAAACAGGAACATTTTAATGTCATGGTAGAAGAGGACACAGAAAGAGATCTAAATGTGCAAGTGGACCAGAGGCATCACAACTATATTGAAATATGGTTCTAGAAAATCATTAAGTTGCAGCAACACACTCTTCTTCAACAATTCCTACTCTCATCTTAGGAAAATAATTTGGTCTCTCACATTCAGGTACATGTCAAAGCATACATTTCAAACCTACACATGAGTTTATCTATCATCTTCTTATGCACATGGCTCCATTGGAGGTATTCCTTTACCTGAAAGAGAAAAAAAAAGTTCAAGTAGGGTAGCATAGAGGAATAAAAAGAAAAGAGGAAAAACAGGAAAATAAAATAAAAGAAGAAAATAAAATCTCACGTGAAAAAAGCCTTTGAGGTGCCTAAGGTTGGCTCATTGATTGAAAACCTCCATGCTGCAATCAATGGGTTGGAAAAAAGAGAAAAAAAGAGAAAAAAAAATGTTCTAGTGAAAACCTCCTTTGAGGTGCCTAGGTAGACCTATTAGTTGAAAACCTCATTGAGGTAGCTAGTAGGTCTAAGAAAAGAGGAAAAAAATGAAAAAATGAAAAGAAAACTATTTTTTTCATGTATCTCTCTCTCATGAATGCAGGTTCTTTCCAACCTTTTGAAGAAACAATAACAAGTTAGAACCAAAAGAAAAAGTTGATAAAAAACCTAGTCAAAGAAAGTCAAAAATGGGCTTTCTCTTCCTTTGCTCAGATGCTTCAATAGGACCAAGGCCATGTCAATCCATCACCCTCATCCATTTCCAACATCCACCCCTCATTTCCAATCCTTTCCCATTCATTTTCCTCGTTGTCCTAAAATGCTACAAGAAGGTTATGTTTTTCTACAAGAGGCCAAAATATACAGGGAAGATTTTTTTTTTTTAACATATCTCAAAAACCACGCATTCATTGGACGAGATGTTTCATAGGGAGATGCATATGGATGATGGTAACATGCTCAAGGAATTTCAGAGAATTCCATTCCACATTTTTTATTTTTGTCAAGATTCGTGCATCAATTGGCCAAACTATTTATGTGGAGATGGATACGGATGATAGAAACAAGCTCACCAGATTTCAGGTCAATCTAATCTACCATTTGAGAGATATGGATAAAACAATTTTGCTATAGGAGCATTCCAAAATTGCTACAGGAGTGACCATAATTGCTACAAGAGCGTGATTGGCATGAAAAAAGGGTTAATATCTTATGTTTTTCATCTAGGAACAAAAGGAGGGTTCCACCATAGCCTCATGTTTCATTTTCCACACCACGTGACTTCTTCTCAACTGTCATTTCCATCTTTGTCCATGAAAAGAATCCATTTTCACTCCTTCTTCCATCCCTTCCACTACATAAAATGCCTCTAATCCTTTTCAACAGATTACTCATGAATTATTAGTATTTTTAAAGGTATCACTTGAAGGAAATAATGATCCTAGGAGGGTCTATGTGACTACTATAGGAAGACACAAAGTCTTGTGGCAGTCTGCACAAAGCCTCCAAAACCACACTAAAAAGAACTTGGAAGAACTAAAATGAAGAATTGACCAACATGAATCGTTGAGAGTTCATCTCCTTGATATTTGACAACCACAAAACTTCTACAGGGTTACTATAGGGTCACTAATCATTTCTAACAACATCAGCTTGATCCACCATCAACACGACCTAGAGTGACAACTTCAATTAGTAAAGCACATTTCAAGAGAAAAATTCAAAGAAAAACCAATGCAGGGAAGAAGATGACACCTTAAGAAGCCAACAAACCATCCATTACCTTTCTTCAGAAGCAGCATGCAACCATCAAAGGATCATCACTAGCATCTTTAGAAAAAGTTAGTTACAACATTCATATCAACAACCTCGATATCACCTGCAAAAATACATCAAGGGTAAGGCCTAGGCATGCAATCCTCAAAACCTCTACTACAAACTTATTTTAGCTCAAAAATAATATTTTAAGTGTATGAAGGATTTTTTTTTTATAGCCAAACTTAGTAGCAGAGAAGCCTCGAGCTTATCTAATCGTTAACTTCACTTTTCCACCAAGACACATGCACATGGGGGAGAGGAAAATACATAAGTCAAGAGGACTTGAGAAAGTGGGATGTGATCATTTAGTCATGATGGAGGACAAGGAGTGTGAAGGGGTAGGTGAGGGCCAACTCAGTTAACTCAAAGCACCTTGAGATTATTTTGCATGGAATGAAAAACTAGAGAAAAAAGTTTGAAAAAAAAGAAAAAATAATAAAAAATAAAAATAAAAGAAATAAAAGGTGGACCCACCACCTCTTGGCATGAAAAGATTAGTTGCTATAGGATTCGGGTTGTGTGCTACAGGAAGGAATAAAATTTCTACAGGAAGAACAGAGTTGCTACAGGAAGGAACATCACTACTATAGGAAGAACATATCTACTACATGAAGATAACAGAGTACTACAGGAGGAAAATTTTCACCCATAGGGAGGCCAGACACTAGAGAAGTCACATTTAAGGGGCTCAAGACACAAACTTCCCTGTTACAAGAGAAAACAAAAGAGCTACAGGAGCAAAAAATGGTTGTTATAGGAGAAATAGGAACTGTTACAGGAGCAACATGAGATGCTATAGAAAGAGGAAACCACACCAAAAGAAGAGTAAAATGTCTCCAAGAACTCCAGAAGCCTGATACACAACACAATCTATAATCCTACTACAAATTTGTTGAGGGGGGCAGGATTATACCTGATAAATTTTCTATACCACTCTTATTTGTGTTGGAGGAAAGAGGAAGAACACATAGATGGATGCAAATTGAAAAATCCAAAAAGGTTGAAGATGTGGGCCTCATGGAGGAAAAATTAAATGAAATGAGAAACGAATTAAACAACTTAAGGTTGAGATATTCAATCACGAGGGAGCAGCTATAGGTAGAAAATATAAGGCTAAAAGAGAAGCTGCAAGAAAAAGACGTACAACTTGCCACTATGGAAAGTGTATCCATGGAAGCCATACAATGCAAGAAACCGTCCAAATCATATTCCATTGAGCTAAGGAAGCTAATTGAATGAAAAGATATCTAAGGTATAAAATAAGAACAAGGCAAGAAGTTGGATAGGTAGCTCAGAGGATGAGCAACAATTTCAGTAAGGGGGTATGATGGGCCTCCAAATTAGACATAAATTAAGGCCCATCTAACATTTCCTAGGCACATAAAGGCTATATTAAATCTCTCCTTCTACACTTAATAATATATATTTTTAGCTTGAATATCAGCTAGGAAGGTTTAGAGGAAATTGCATATTATGTGCCTAATATTATTTATTTTTGCAGAATATTGAGAGAATATGGAGTAAATTCTGAATGAGATATTATAGGTACTTTCTCCCTACTAGAGGATGGATCAAGATTGGATAATAAATTACTAAGATACTATGAAATTATTGTACAAATCCTGGAGCTCTGGTGATTCAGAAAATCTAGTAATGTGTTCCTTGTCATTTAATGCAAATTCCTAGTGTTGGGAACTAGATCCACTTTTTCATGGATTTTGGATGGGAAATCTACCTCATTTCAAGGAGAATCCTTCCTCATAACTTTTTTTAAGTACCAATTCGAATTTTCCTCTAGGTGCATGCATTTCTTAGTCTTCTTGTAGAGAAAACTTGTTCGTTAGCAACTCCACTTTCATTTCTAGTAGTGATGTACTTGGATCAATTCAAATATTGAAGTTTGGTGCCATTTTTGGCTTCTAAAGCTTGGTTTCCTTCATATGACTCTGCGTTTCCTTAGGCTTGGCCATCCCATGAGCCTTAGAACCCTCTTGTATAATTTATGAATGTCCTTTGAATGTCTTTTTCACTTGCATCTCTTATTTCTGCATTTAATATTCATGATTATTTTGTTGTATGTTACATTGCTTAAATGATTGAAGTGATTTATTTTGCAGGTTATTTTCAGAGTCAGAATCATGATTTATCCTTACAACCACTTTGAAAAGTCATCTTAATCATTGAACTACTTGGATTGGGTTACTAGTTCACGAATCTAGAATTTATGGAAATCCCTTGTAGCAAACTAGTAGTAATTTTAAGCTAATTTGTTAGAATATTTTAATGAGATTCATTTGAGTTGATTCCATTTATATTGGGTCATAAAAAAATTCAATTTAATAAAAAAAAATTACCCCATAGCATTTTCACTTGATTAGGTTAGGCATTTCGTAGGTTAACTAGTTCACTAGTTCTTGAATCTCTAGGATTTAGAGTAGTAATTTCCTGCTATTTGTTAACATATGTTAACAAGGGTATTTTGGAGTGATTCTACTTGGAATGGAGTCCTAAGACATCCTATTTAATAATAAAAAATATACCATCCCATTTTCATTTGATTTACTTGGGCATTCAGCAATTTATCTCCTCTTGTAGCACCCCTGTATCACATGTAAACCTGACCAGATTTGTTCCAAAATCTTGGTTTTTGTCTCTTAGGCTTCAATCATTACTCCTAGGCTCTGAATCTATGATTTAGGAAGACCAAAGACCACGCTAAACCCTCTTTTAGTCACTACAAGTACAAATCTACAATTTGAATAACATTGAATGTTTTCTTATGAAATATACATGCATTATGTTACTAAAGGAAGTTTCCTTGAACACAATGATAAAAAGGGTGATTCATCAATGAAAATTATATTAGACTTTATTCTTGAATTCATGATTCCTTATCGTTTCATTTATAAGCATTATTGTTGAAAAGATCAAATTTCCTTTTTCAAAAAAACATTCCACATTCTACAATTAGAGTATTAATTTACATTCTACAAGTAGACTAATGTTTCCATTTTTGTAATTAGGCTAGTGCTTTATTTCATGATTTTCACTTCATTGCATCATATCAAGAAAAGGAAACATTGCATGTTTCACATACAGTGTCGACACCTCTTAAGTTTGTATGAAACCCGGATTGATAATTTAAGTTGGTTTCCTTGGGAGTTGCAACATTCTTGTTGCAATACTATGGCTCATCATCTATGGCAGATGAAGAGTACACAACTAATTTTCTGGAGTTGTTGAGGTATGTGCTATATCTTAAGTATGAGAAGACAAAGGCTCAAGGATTGATTAGTGGGTTACCTTTAGCATTCAAGGATCTTATTGAGTATGACTAGCTTCGATCATTAGAGGAATTCAATGGAAAGTTGAAGCATTGTTATGAGACTTCTAAGTGAAATTTTGAGCCTAAGAGGGATTGGAAATGTAAATACAATACTAAAGGAAAGTGGGTTGATAAGTGAAGAAGAACTCAAGATGTAGGTGAAAAGGAGAATGTAGCATCATACAATAAGTTTAATGCAGTTGATAGAGGACATGGGTCTTAACCTGAGGAGAAGAACAAAGGTGATGACGGGAAGAATTTTCATTGTTGGACTTGTGGTGGAGAGCATCATAGGAGAGATTTTCCACAATATCAATGTGGAAGATATGATATTTATAGTGCTCAAGAGGCACAAACAATTGGAGATGTTGGGTAGAGTATTCCTCATATTTATGCAGTAGTGGATAACAGGCATGGTGTTAATCAAACATCTATTATCGAGATGGAAGGTAACATTTATGATCAAGTTTTTTCCACTTTGATTGACCCTAGTTGTAACTATAGTTATATCAGTCCTAACCTAGTGGATAAGTGTGGCTTGAATAAAGAAGTGCATGTATAGTCTTGGTTGGTGCAGTTGGCTACAGAGACCAAGGCAAGAGTTCATCATTAGGTGAGATCTTGTGCATTTGAGATGAATGGTATTATACATAAACACATCTAAATGTGCTTCCTTTGGGATCATACAACATTCTTTTATACATGGATTGGTTGTACATTCACAAGAATAAGGTAGATTTCTATGATAAGGCTATTGAGTGCCTATATGTTGATGGGGAAAGAAGAGTCCTATAGGGTAAGAAGAAGCATACATCAGTGAGACTGGTTATAGCTATGCAGACAACTTAGCACAGTTGCAAAAAAGGATGTGTATTATTTACAATTCATATTTCTAGTGACAAAGAGAAGGAAGATGAGGATGATGAAGTTCTAGAGGAATCCGATTTTTCAAGATGAGGATGATGAATTTTTGAAGATGTATCTGATTTTGCAATAGTTTCAAGATGTGTTTCCAATAAAGATTTCAGAGTTCCTGACCCATAGAGAAGTGGAATTTTTTATTGCGTTGATGTTGGGAGAAACACCAACATCTAAGGCACCTTACAAGATGAGCACTCAGAGTTGGGGGAATTGAAGTTGCAACTTAAGGAAATGCTTGATAAAGGATACATAAGTCCAAGTGTTTCATCTTGGGGTGCACCAATATTGTTTGTGAATAAAAAGGATGGTACTCTCAGATTGTGCATTGATTACAGGTAGTTGAACAAAGTAACTATACAGAACATGTTTACCACAGATTGATGACTTGCTTGATCAGTTAAAGGGAGTATCATTTTCTCAAATATTGACTTGAAATCAGGATATCATCAAGTACGGATCAAGGAAGAAGATATTTACAAGACCACATTATGTATAATGTATGGGTATTATGATTTTTTGGTGGTTCTTTTTGGTATTACTAATGCACCAGCTACTTTTATGTGTTTGATTAACAATGTTGTGTCATTATCTGGACAAGTTAGTGATAGTTTTCATTAATTATATATTGATATATTCTAAGAATGAGGGAGAGCATGTAGAGCACCTGGCAGCAATGTTAAGATTGCTGAGAGAGCATTAGTTGTATGCCAAGCTTAGTAAGTGTAGTTTCTTTCAAACTGAAGTTCATTACTTGGGACATGTTGTTCCCAAGGAAGGTATATCAGTGGACCGAGATAATATTAGAGTTATCATGGAGTGGCCAAATCCTAGGAATGTGGATGAGGTCAGATCATTCATGGGACTAGCAGGTTATTACAGGAGGTTCATCAAGAACTTATCACATATTTCTTATCCTATTACATATTTGCAGAGGAAAGGAAATAAGTTTGAATGGACTGAGTGTGCAACTAGTTATGAGAAGTTGAATCATTTTCCTACAAATGATCTAGTCTTGAAGATTACAGGTCATGAAAAAGAGTTTGTGGTATGTACAGATGCTTGCAAGGAACGACTTGGTGGAGACTTGATGCCAGAAGGATAGGTGGTATGTTATGAGCCAAGGAAGTTGAACGAGCATGAATAAAACTATGTGACTCATGATCTTGAGTTGCCGGTTATCATTCATGAATTGAAGATGTGGAGACATTATATTCTTGATAGGGTATTCACCTTTATGATTGATGAGAGTGGAATGAGGTGCTTTTTTTACCAACCCAATCTAAATGTCAGACAAGCTAGATGGTTCACTACCCTTAGCGAGTTTGACTTTGATATCAAATACATCAAGGGAAAGGAGAAGAGGGTTGTAGATTCACTCAGTAGGAGATTGCAGGCGAATCATATTACAACAATAATCTCTTATGGGACATATATATAGGAGTGAATCATGTATGTGGGGTAGCATGATGAAAGGTACCAACAACTAAAGCACAGGTTTAAATAATCGGGTGAAGGTGATAGGGATGAGAAGTATCACCTCACGACATATAGTTTGGTCAGAATTAGGAACACAATTTATGTGTCGGACAGTAATGAGTTCAAGAGGCTTATCTTGAAGGAGTTTCATGTCAATTTGTATTTAGGTCACCCTGGATATAATAAGACTTTGACAATAGTTAAGAATTTTTGTCATTAGCCAAACTTAAAGAAAGAGGTGGCCAAGTTTGTTACAAGTTTTTTTTACTATCAATGGTGAAAGTCAACTGTAAGCACCCAACCCATTTATTATAGGCGATTTTGATTCCATAATGGAAATGGGAGGTCATTTCCATGGACTTCATTACAAGTTTGTCAAGGCCATCGAAGCAGCAGGATTCCATCATGGTTGTTGTTGACAAGTCAAGGTAGCTCACTTCATTGCAATGAAGTCTACAAATTCAGCTAGTGAGGTAGCTCAAATATTCATTAGGGATATAGTGAGATTGCATGGTGTTCCCAAGAAGATTATCTCAAAAAGAGATTCCAAGTCCACTTCTAGGCCTTGGAAGGCATTTTTTGCAGACTTGGGGACAGAGTTAGCTTTCAGTACAACTTATCATACACAGACAAATGGACAATCATAGAGGGTTAAAAAAATCCTTGATGATATGTTGAGCATGTATGCCATGCATCAATAGAGGAAGTGGGAGGAGCATATTCCACTGGTAGAGTTTGCATATAATAATGGGTATCAAGAATCCTAAAATATGAGTCTGTTTGAGGTTCTTTATGGGCAGAGTTGTAATACTCCTATAAGCTGGAGTGATCCAGTGAATACGGTATTGATTGGACGAGATATGTTGGCTAAGATGGAGGAGGAATTGTTGGTTATAGAAAGGAATTTAAAGGTAGCATAGGACAGGTAGAAGATTTATGTAGATCAACATAGACAATTCAAGGAGTTTTGGGTTAGGGAGCATGTGTACTTGTTCATCAAGCCCAAGAGGAGATCCTTGAAGATTGGATCATGTGCCAAGATGGTGCCTCAATAATGTAGGCATTTTGAGATCCTTGAGAGGATTGGAACAATGGCCTACAGACTTGCACTACTGTCAACAGTGAAATCCCATGACGTTTTCCATGTTTCATTGCTTAAGATATGTCTAGGATGTTGACCATGTGATTGATTAGTATGTATTGTTGGTGGAACCAAAGGGAGAGTTCCTTCTAGAACCTCAGTGCATTTTGCAGTGGAAATAAATCATGTTCCAAAATTGAGCAATATAGCAAGTTAAAGTGCAGTGGAAGCACTTTGGAACTGATGAAACTACATGGGAGATGGATGATCAGATGCAGGCTTTATATCCTTATTTATTGCTAGTTGAGAATATTTGTTTGGCTTATGTGTCTTGGTTTTTATTTATATATGCATATGTGTATTGTATATACAATAATGAGTTGTGTTATAAATCTCCAATAAGTAGTATGATTTTATTTTTTTTCTTCAGTAGGATGCCATTGTAAATATTGCATCAAGATATGTTATGAAGCTCCATGGGAAATATGTTTTATTTTCAACGGTTTTTTGGTTATAGGTGTCATTGAAAACCGATGATGGTGTTCCCCTAAGGGGGAGGGGTTTGTAACAACCCCAGGTTGATTTTCCATGTAAATAAAATAATACCAAGATCATGGGACACGTATTCCAAGATGAATGTTGGCAAAAAAACTTTAGTGGGAATCACTTGTGATTAATTAATGGATATGAAAATTAGCAAAGGCATTGGAAAAGGAAAAGGGGCAATAATTGGCATTTAATTATGAAAATAAAGGAAATAGAAGAAAAGGAAGGTGAAGAGTTACATATTTTCATGCAAAGGAAATTAGAGGAAAAATGAAGGGAAATGAAGAAAATATAGGCATCAATGATTAAAAGGTCTCCCAAGATCAGTTCACAACTTTTGTTAGTTAAATTTTTTCTTTATCATCTTCATTATGTCATACTCTTGCACACTTAGAGTATTCTTAGAGCACTCTATCATTCACTTGGATTTGGAGAAAGAAGGCAAAGTAAAGGAAGGGAGCACAAGGGAACGATTGGATCAACTACAGCTGGATTACTTTGCAGGTAATATGTTGTATGTGTAATTTCTTTGATTATTTTTGGATGCATGGTATATACATATGATTATATGGTTATGAGTTGAAATTGGCATGGAGATTTTCTTGGATTGATTGTGGTTTTAGCCTTTCGTTACTGTTTTCTGGATAGCCATGGTGTTATGGGTTTTTTAACTTGTTTTTTTTATTGGTGCTAAGGTTCTCAATGGCTATGGGTTGGAACAAATACTTTGGAATCCCTGGAACAACTTGGGTTGAGTTACTAGTTCTTGGAGCCGTTGGTTGGGATAAACACTCTAGAGTATATGGTGGTGTGAGTTACTAGTCCCTGCAGCCATGGTTGGAACAAACGCTTTAGAGCCCTGCAAGGTTATGGGTTGTGTTACTAATTCTTGGAGCCCTAGACAACTTGGGTAGAGGCTGATATGGTTTGTTTTAGTGAGTTTCAGACCCTAGAGGTGGAATCATTGTGCTTTAAGTTTAAGGTGGTTTGGCCTTGTGAAGCCCTGGTGGTTTTGGTTAGTTTATTAAATAAGATCCCACATTCATGCTTTGAATATGGTGTGAGGGTGATTGGATGAAAGAGAGATTTGATTCAGCCCAATCTATGGTCGGGTGGTATGTTGAAGTCCCTGAGTTTATTGGAATTTTTATATATTAATAAGAGTTATTTTCCTATTGTGATTTATGAACACTTGTACTAGTTATCATGTTGACATTATGGCTGATTTTCCATGGTTTCTATGTTGGTTATTTTTTGGTTATATGATGTAATCTATCTATGGCTCATGATATGTTTTGATAAGTTATTGATTGGTTGATGAATGCATGGACTAAAAAGTGCTATTTCAACTAGCTATAGAGGGTTTAGAGCCTTCTTGGTGATTCTCAGATGAATACTATCAGTTTATGATTAGATATGCATTCATGACCTATAGCTTACATGTTTTCCATATGTTTGACAAAATATACGTTGTGGATTAGGCAGTCTAGGTCAAGTTCTGGCTTCATGTTTGCATGTTTGGCATTGTTGTCATGTAATATATGATTATGTAAAGTTACAACAAATTATGGGCAGCAGTATGCAGGTTGTTACGAAAAGTGGCACAGTTCCTAGAACTGCATGCTCAGAACTAAAGGATTTAGGCCATAACCGCATGGAAGAAGGCTTGTGTCTGCATTTGAAGGCCTATAAACACACGCTTCCCTTGTTTTGCGTGTAGTTTGGGTGATAGACCAGAGAAAAAGGGTTCCAACCCAGGGAATCATCAACTGGGGTGGTTGTCCAACACCTGAGTGATTTGTAGTCTCTGTGGGATGTTAGTATGTGTTTCATTTGTAGGCCCCACTTCCTTAACTAGAACTTGGAGGTCATGTCATGTCATAGTGGCACTTGTCTCGTGTTTATCCTGGTAATCTTGTGAATTTGGATAAATGTGGGAGGAGGCATTTAGAAAAAGATGTTTTTATTTATGCTCTGAATTTCAATAAATGCTCATATTTAATGAGAGGAAGTTCTCGGAACTTCTAATAGGATTCCTCGTAAGAATGAAATCTGTGAAATATGTTACCATAGGGACAACTTTCATGTACATATTTGTTATGAGAGATTGCAACACAATGGTATACTACAATCCCTAAAGTGTCAAGATATTATAAAGGAATTTGAGATAATATGATAACATTGAAAATAAGTAATCTTTTCCTGGCATGAATGAATTTTTCCAAGGTGTAGATGCCAATACATATGGGAAAACTAGGCCAAATTACTTTAGGGTTTTTGTGCAAATCATAGGCAATGTAGGTTTCAATTTTCTAGTAAGATATTTCTATGAAAATTAACTTATTGGAAACAGATAGGGGAAAACCATATGGAGCTCCTTGACAAACATAAATTCTTAGGTAGTAGAATTTTTCCTCAAAGTACTAGTCACCAATTGGAGCAATGGAAAGCTTAGATTTTTTGGAGATTCAAGGTTGGGGGGGGGGGGGGGGGGGGGGGGGGGGGCGGGGGGGGGGGGTGGGCGGGGGGGGGGGTGTTAAGTAAGTGGAACAATTTCTCATGAATGGGAATAATGACGAAATGAAAAATTGAGTAGAAATGGTCACCATAGTTTTCTTTCCAGAGTTTTGAATGGTAAATATGGATGGGTAGTTGGATATAAATTTTTTCCTCAAATTACTAGGCACCAATTGGAGCAATGGAAAGCTTAGCTTTTTTGGAGATTCAAGGTTGGGGTGGGGAAGGGGGAGGGGGGTAAATAAGTGGAACAATTTCTCATGAATGGGAATAATGATGAAATGAAAAATTGAGTAGAAATGGTCACCATAGTTTTCTTTCCAGAGTTTTGAATGGTAAATATGGATGGGTAGTTGGATATAAGGGGCCCATTTCGAACACATAGAATTGGCATTCATAATGTAGGTCGACATGTCAAAAGGAGGATTCTATTTATCATTTTAAGAGGCTCTAGAACTTTGGAATTGCTTTCATATGTTTTCAGATAATATTTTAGCCCAATTGAAGGAAAATCCTTCAAAACAAAACCTATCTGGATAAGTAGAACCCAGTCTGAAGGAAAATCTATAACATTATTTCTACCAAAAATCCTACAAAGCATCGCAGCAATAAAAGAATGACCAAAACATATAGAAGTCATGTCATATTCTCTGGAAGCTTCTTCATTAGGGGAATTTTGAGGTCTAAAATGGGCCTCCTAATGAAACTATTACTTAAAAGTGGAAATAATAAAATAAGATTAGATTACATCATCAAATTTTAGAGGGGAAAAAAAACTATTTTTTCAACTTATCTCCCTATGGGTTTACTCAAATTTCGAGCGAGAACACTCATTGGATGCATAATTTCATTCCTCATCCAAGGAGTACCCATGTTTCATACTTTTGATGGACCTTGCTACATAAAAAATGAGAAATACATGAAAAAACGTGATTGCAATCATGTTTTTCATGTATTTCTCATTTTTCATGTAGCAGGGTCTATCAAAAGTATGCAACATGGGTACTCTTTAGATAAGGAATTAAATTTTTCATCCAATGAGTAATCCTTCTTGAAATTTGAGTAAAACATTAGTGAGATAAGTTGAAAAAGTAGTTTTATTTTATTATTTTTTAATATTTTTACTTTTTTACTCCAAAAATGGTGAATCATCCCCCATGGTTGACATCATCATCTTGAATCCTATTGGTTCTTATAAATTTTATTTTGGTTGTACATTTTTCTTAGGAGGCCCAATTTAGACCTCAAAATTCCTCTAATGTAAATTTCTATTCATCGGTCCTCCATGGTTTAATTAATTCATGCATCCTTTTTCCAAATTCAACACATTCCTTTTTAGTAAAATCCTTAATGAATTCAACATTTTATTGCAATTGGGGTTTGGAAAGTTTATACACAACCTGAAAATTATCTAGTCAAAAGGAGCCAATAATGACACTTCCAAAATGCATATGGAATGCATAATCACATCTACATGATCTACAACCCAGCTAATCATACCTGTAAATGGAAGAATTCTAGGATGTGCAACAATCCTATGAAAATTTGACCTTGCCACATCGCACAAGGGGGTCTTACGGATGGCCTCACCTAACTCTATTTCTTTTGATCTTCTCTCGGCTTCTTCCTTGAGCAACTTATACATGACATACCAAGAGCATATGCCTGCATCTATCTTTGTAATAATGGTATCGGAGAATAGGATGACATTGAGATTTTTATCGTCCAAATCCTCCATTGTTGGAAATTGAGGATTTTGTAGTTTCTTCACCTATTTCCCCATGACTTGAGCCCTCGTAAAGATTGCAGACCTTGAAGCCTGAGTACATAGAGAGGCAAATAATAGAATTATGAAACTAGTTTACAAATATAATGCTTATTGATAATTTCAAAAACCATCCATATTTTCATAATGTTTTAGAGTAAATGTAGTTTAACACGAAAACGATGTGAACAATATGCAGGGTGATGATCTGATTGAGCATGGATTCATGCTTATTATTTATTAATAAATTAATTAAATTTAATCTTTGTCGTGAGTTATTGGCAATGTTTGTGTGACATTTGGTGAAAATTTCATGGTGGGACGGGTATTATATTTGAAAATGAACATGAAAATTTCTGTTATGAACCTATTAGATATGTTGAGTTGGAAAATACACCATCAATAAAACGTCTACAAGGAGATTCCATGTAACCTCAAAATTTGGACTGTGTGATGATGCAATATGTGATACTTGCACGATGATTTTGAAAAACTAAATGACACATGGCAATACCCTATGGTGCCACGTGGAGTACAAAAACCACATGAAGTAATAAGCCATATGCACTAAACATATAATTAAGGCTTATTATTATGATATACTACCTCTAATAACTATACCTACATTTTAATTTCAATATTGAAGAATTTATAAATTCATGCATAAGGAATGCTTACATATTACTTCTTGCAATGCCCCATAAATAAAGTCATATCCACTCATAGTAGTTTGTTATAGTATAGTAAAGTCATATCTACTCATCACGATCAATGACCACCATTTCTCATCGAACTCCAACCTAATAGGGGGTTCACACTACCTTTCACACCCAATCAGATCCAATAGTCCATGATCCTTCTGGATGACCCTGGTTAGGATGGGAGTGTGGGAAATTAATATGAAAGCCATATGTAAGATATGGTTTGGAAGAAAGCATTTTTATGAGGTCATCTACTTTCTTATTTGTATATAGGAATGCAATGCTTCCATTGGATTTTGTTGTGTGTGAGAGTGTATAAATAGTTTTTAATGAAGATCAATAAGCAGGTACAATGTGGTGGGGGTGTTCGTTGGGCATTATGTGTATGCACGAGTATTGGTGTTTGTGGTGTGGGCATTGTTGGAAGAAGCGAGAGTCGCAAAGGTTCCCCTATCTGGGTGAGTGGACAACATTGCCATCATTGTTTTCTCCCCTTCTTTCAGGTGTGCGTCATTCTCAATTGCCGAATTAGGCTTCATCACTGTGAGTGTGCAAGGAAAACAGGGTATGGTTGTCTGTTTCGGGTGGTACTATGTTGTTTTTGTTTCATCTTGCATGGTTTCAATCTGGGTCAGGTGGGAACTAGTTTTTTCTAGAACGGGTGAGTAGTAGTGGTCCTCTTTGGTCCATTTAGAGGCTTATGTGTTGCTTGGTTGAGCCATTGGAGTTAAAATCTTAGGCTCTGCTTAGTGTGTCTCGTTGGTGGCCGCTTCAAGGGAGGTACATATTTCTGGATCGTGGTGGGTGGTTTTTTTGTGTACTATGTGTTCTCGACACTGTGGGGTGTGGAGGTTCAGTCGAGGCCAGTGGTATCTGGTAGGTGGTTCTTTTTTTATTCCAGTGGTGTCGAAAAGACAATAATGAGCCCTGTTCCTCACTTAGGGAATTTCTCCACCCAGGTGCAACCTAATTCAGGTATTTCTAGCGCGGACACGTCCAAGTCAAGGCTTGAAATGGTGAGTGGTAGTGGTGGCCCAGTTAAGAGTGGTTGGAGTAGTGGTGGGTTGATTCGCACAACATTGGGGGGTAGAGGAGGTGGGCAGTAGGGGCGCTCTGGGCACAAAGGGTCTACTTCTCAGGGTGGTAGGTGTGGGGGCTCAAAGTTGGGTCAGGGTCGCCACACTTTACCTATCTAGTAGTGATGGGGCTCGACTCATCTTGGTATTTCTAGGTATAGTGTGTCAGCGCTCAAGGTGGTCATGGTCAACGATAAGTTTTTTGTGTTGAGCAATGTTGGGATTTGATTCAATAAATTCTAGAGCATCTGGAGACGTCCAAGCAGGTTTAATAGGAGGATCATACTGAATTGATAGAAACTTTGAACAAAATTCATTATTTCCATTGCCATGTCCAATATCGTGTAGTGATGGTCTGGCAAGGCTAGAATTTGTTGTCAGAGAAGGTTGAGAAGCTGGAGGCCTGGATGACCCATTTTGAGGAGCATGTCCAATGCTCCTTTCATCCTTCACTGCCTCTTGGCACAACCCTGGATGACCCAACCTCCATCACTTTTGACAACTAACATGGATACAGGTGTTTTATATGTTCTATATGTTTACTGGTGCTTATGGCCTCTTAGGTTGTGGACTGTGTCTCTTTATGTTTTTCTATTTCACTATAATCTTCTTTCAGCCCCAGTCAACAAACCTGGTCGGGGTGAGACTACCTACATTTTTCTTCTGATGTAGCTCTTTTGGTAACCATGAATAAAATATTGACTTACAAAAACAAAACAAAATAAAGAGCCTCTTGTAAAAGTGATGTTAAGGTATTTCAAAAATCAATAAAAAAAAAATGTTAGTATCATACTACTAGAATAAGTCCAGAATATTAAAATAGAAAACTACATAGTATTTCAAACAACCGTTTCTCGTTAAAAACCGACTTAAAAGTTCATTTGTTTACTTGTACAAACTATTCTTCACATTAAATGGAATTGTGTCACGTTTTGCACTTGAATCTACCTCAATGTTGAACATGCTATACATGTCTCAATCTTGAAACAAATGCATAATCGATGTCATTACTTGCTCCAAACTTAATTGTTTATCATATCAAAGATCTAATTTACAACCAGCCACAATGAAAAGCACTTTCACCTATATTTAAACTGAGGAAAGCACAACAGGATGATCCTTGATTAGTGTTTTTTGTGCAAAGATATTTTAAAAGGTGTGCCACTATAGCAGAGACAAAATAAGCAACATTATAGGTATAAGTATTATTTCTATGTGACAATGCTCTGGTACCTAGTACAGAAACATTTACTCAAGTATGATAGGTTGGTCACATGCATATGTTAGAACAATTGGATCTTCCTTCTCATATTATGTTCCTAGCTTGTCCCAATCCTTAAGTCTAAAATGTCAATTATTTTAGGGAGAGCTTTTAGCTATTTATAGAGGAAAAATCCAAGGTTGAGAGAATATGTTAAACAAAAGAAGCATACACACCGAGATAGAAAACAATTATGGACACAGTAATATAAAAATTTGTATTATGCGACAAATTTACAATTTTTGTATTTGGCAAGTATTGGTATTCCATGAAAATAGAAGGTTTTATTTAGTACAACTAATTATTAGCTCTAAATATGTTCCTGCTCATGTTAATATATTTTATTGTCTAGGGGGATTACACATACCTATTTTTTGTACAAATAACTACTAGTTCTATTGCTCGCTATGAAAATTTGTAGACTCTTTAAAGCCAATAGCACTAGACTATATCAAATATTCAGAAGAAAGAATTGCATCTTGAGAGCACAAGGATAGATCATAAAGTCATAAGCGTGTTTATTAAGTTTTTTCATTAAGAATTGCTTATTCTAATTTCAAGTTCATACTTTCCAGATAGAATCTAGTTTCTATGAATGTAGATAAAATACTAACTAGATTTTAGGCTGAAAATTTCTAATTTATAAATTATTGTTACATGTATTAAGATGGAAAATAGAAAAATGTGAAAATCAAGAGAAAAAAAATATGAAAAGTTTTGAAAGTATCTTTATGTAAATTTATAAAAATTGAAATAAGCATCATATTTAATTACAATATATAAGAAGAACATAGTAAAAAGAGACAATAGTATAATGTGATAATAAAATAACGAATAAAATACTAGAACAAAGCGATCATGAAATAATCAATACATTATATTAAAGTTATCATTGTTAAATGTATCTCTTCTATTTCCAGCGATTTTTCCTGGTTTCAAGATATGAATTGGATCATATACATAGAGATAATTAAAAAAATAAAAAATGCATAGAAATAAAATATATAAAAATATATATAGCATATGATTTTGAAATTATTTTTTATTTTTTTTTCCCGAAATAGCATTTGAAATTAAAAAATTTTGGTGACTGAGTTGCTAAAATTGCATAAACTAAAAAATTAATAATGTAAACTTTGAAACAGGAATTCTAGCGAAAAAAAACCCCAAAAACACATGAAAACAATGCTAAAAACAAAAAGTGTTGATGCTCGAATAACACTTTTTTTCTAAGGTAAATTTTCAACATGTTTTAAAAATGGAAGTGAAAACATGTGTTATGAATAAGGTGTTTTTATTTTTTGTTAAGGATAAATTTTCAACATTTTGAAATAATGGCATAAAATATTTTATCATGACTCCAAAAAACATTAAAATTTCAAAAGAATAATGAAAATATAAATTTAAAAATTAAAACAATGGAAAAAAAAAAAAACAAAAAAAGAAGTTGAAAAAAAGATAACAAAACGTAAATAAAAATATATATTAAAAACAAAACATAAAATTAAAAAACGACAAGCAGATCAAATATATAAAAAGACAAATAAATAAAACAACATAACAAAAAAAGGAACATCAATCGTAAAAATGTTAAAAAAGAAAAACAAAATTAATCTATAAAAGATAACAATTAAAAAACTAAAAAATAAAAATAAAAATATAAAGAAATAAATAATAACAAAAACAACTAGAATTAAATTAAAAACAGTGAAAAAAAATAAAAGAAATATAATAAACCTAAAAAAAACTCAAACTAAAGAAAAACAAACATTACAATTATATATATATATATATATATATATATATATATTCGAAGTTAAAAAAAAATTGCATCCCCACGAGCCGTCGGGCAACTGAAGGTTGATTTTGAGAATCAAACTTCAATGGCCCGGTGGCCCATGGGGCGTGGCCGTGTGCGTCGAAAGTCTGATTCTCAAAATCAAACTTCAGCTCCTTCATCTCCAATGCTCAAGGTCGCGCCCCCACAGGTCGTCGGGCGGTAGAAGTTTGATTCTGAGAATTAGACTTCAACTCTACCACCAAGGGCCGCACCCCCATGGGAAATCGGGCGACGAAAGTCTGATTCTTAGAATCAGACCTTAGCTCCATCGCTCAGGGTCGCGCCACCACCGGCCGTCGAGTGCCTGAAGTCCGACTCAAAATCGGACTTCAGCCACCTGGTGGCCTTGGGCGAAAGAGTTGCATGCAACTCCGCTGCCCAGGGTCATGCCCCCATGGGTCGTCAGGTGGATGAAGTTTGATTCTGAGTCGGACTTCGGTTGCCCGACTGCCTGTGGGGGTGCAATTTTTTTTTTTATGTTCAAAAATGTTTTTTTTTAATTTAATTTTAATGGTAGTGTTTGTTCTTTTTTTAATTTGACTTTCTTTTAGGTTTATTATATTGTTTTATGTTTTTTTAAATATTCTAATTTAATTTGAGTAGTTTTTATTTTTATTTTTGTGTTTTTTTAATTTTGTTTTTAATTCTTTAAAAAGTTTTTTATTTTTTTATTTTTATTTTTTATTTTTTTAATGGTTTTTTAAATTTTTAAATTTTTATTTACTTATTTTTATAGTGTTTTTAAATTTGTTTTTTATTTTTTTTTTTCAATTTTTTTATGGTTTACAAGATTTTTTTTTTATTTTTTTTTTGCATTTCTTTATATATATTTTTATATTTGTTTTTTTAAGTAATCAACATTTAAAAAAAAAGAAATAAGACAACTAGAAAATTTGTTAAGTAATCATGATTTAAAAAACAATTGGACATTAAAAAAAAAAATACAAAACAAAACAAACAAATAAACAAAAAAAAACAAACAAACAAACAAACAAACAAAAATTAAAGTGTCAAAAAATGTAACATTTAAAAAAATATCCACACTTAATACATTAGGAAATTTAAAGTGTAAAAAATAAGTCTTCTAAAAAAAGGGTTGATGTTGCATCAACACGTTTCAAAATCAACATGAAAATCATTAACATTTAAAAAGAAATATTTATATTCGATACATAAGAAAATTTAAAGCGCCAAAAATATGCTCTGAAAAAAAAAAAAAAAAAACTGTATTCTCCATCACCACTTTTCAAAATCGGTTGATTTTTTTGCTACCTCAACGAAACAGGTAATCGTATCAGTTCCCATTTCAAAGTTTACATTGATAATTCGGAGAGAAATTATTATGAACAATATGATTCACTTAGCTAATATCTCTCATTTGATGAAATCAAATCATTGATAGTTCATAATGGAATTTTAATCAAAAAGCAAAGTTTTGGGTAGCAAGAAAAACTACGATTGCCAACCGTCCCTCCCCTGCAATTGTTGTGAGCTATTGATTATAATAGAAAATCACAACCAAGAGGGGCCCACACTGAGGTGGAGTATAGCCACCCTCTCTCTCTCTCTCTATATATATATATAATTCAGGACCATTGATCACGATTAACTAGGGTCGTTGGATTTCATTGGAGGGCGCAAGTTTTTTTTATCACTTGCGCTAGTTGGGGCATGAGAGGTTATTGAGCCATCAAATCAAAGAGATCCTGATCTCCATTTTAAAACCATGTTTTATTCGAATCCTAACATGCATCAGAGTTGTCCAATAAAAAAATCTTAGGTCGTTGGACGTGAAAGGAACACCACTATAATAAAATGTGGAAAGTGGACTCATTGTTTTCAATCAGTAACACAATTATATTAATTAATACCAAAATACACAACATGTAGTAAATGTGGTGTGCTTTAAAAAATAACTTACAAGTATTCATGATAATTGAACTTATTAGGTTAATAATTTTCATTTTTATTCATTTTGCACTCCTTATTGCATTGTTACATTTAAAGGGATTACTTTCCCATTCTAGATTCGAGTGTAGAGTGAACATACAAGCATAGCATTCCAGTGTCTAGGAAACAAGTAAGCTTTCCATAGTATGTTAATATTAACTAGTAAAGTTTACAGCTTTAAAATGAAATGCATTTCTTATGTACCATTACAATCACATAAAATCTAGCAAAGCAAGAACTACATCATGATCACTCTAGTATGAACGTGAAATATTGACATGACATTATTCAACAAGGAAATTTGTCCATATGTGATTAATTATGGTTTTTTTTGGGAGGAATAAACTTACTTGTTATTTCTTTTAATCATTCAGATACATATACTAGATAACAATTGTTTAATTTTTTTGCTTTTGAATTGATGTCAATATTAAAATCTCCAATAATTATAAAATATAATCATTAAGCATGAATTTTTCTTTTACCATTGCAATTGTTTCAATAACTATTGAAATAGATGCAAGTGGTGCAACATATACATTTATTATGCATATTCGGTATTAGACTCTAGATATTTGACAAAAGAAGTTTGATTATGTTATTGCAAATGTTCTTGGTTGATATGATATCTATGATTTTTTCTATATAAGTACTCCATGAAGATGATTTGATATCTTGAAATTGAATTTGAAAATTTTATTATTTGACAACAGAAGGTTTACATGTGTTTCTTGGATACAAAGAATCATAGTACTAATTAGATCTTCATAATGTATAATCTCATTGACATGAGCATATTGAATTCATGTATTCAAGCTTGTAATCATTAAAGTAATTGTATTTTCTATTGGATTTTATATATATTTTGGTTTCCACAATACATGAGTTGTTAAGTGTTTCATTTCTTCTAATATTTTCTTATTCACATGAAAATTATTTTGTGTTAGTTTCTCGACAAGATACAATGCTTCCATTGTTCTAACATGTGACAATATTGTGTAAAATAGTCCATTTGTTTATATACCACTCAAATCAAATGCAAGCACATATAACATTAAGCCTTATGATTGATTTATTGTTCTAGCACAAGATAACTATATTGTAAATTGTTTCTGCACTATAATTTTAGATATTTTTCTATGAGATGCAAATGGTTTTGAAATATGTAGTATTGGGGTCCAATTTGGTGAGTTGTATTTGTCATATATCTCATGATACTTGTTTCTTTGAAACATACCAATGTATGGAATTACAAAATCTGTCCGGATTATGCCAAAAAATTTGTATTTTGTATATCTTTTGCATATTCCATTGGTTCCATTAACAAGGTCATTCTCAATATTATAGTTTCATGCATATAGCTCACGGAGAACATTGTAACTGATTAGAATTTTTGGTGGAAACCTCATTGTTTTCTCATATCAGACATAACCTATTTCCTTACTTTCATCTTCGTTATTTGCATCAAGAACTATTAGTTCTTCCTTTACACGTAACAACATTCTTTCATTTTTCTTATGTACATCCTTGTTCCTATAAAACAAGTATCGAAATAATGGATCCAATGGAGCAGGTATATCACAATAATTGTTTATATATTCTATGTCTTCATGAGATTGTTGATTCACTCACATTTTGTTAAGTATTTCAATGATTTTTTTGTCTTTTTAGCACATTGTCATATGGAATTCATAACATCTTATTTTTTCTTTCCAAAAATGGTATGGTGTTTTCTCCCTTTCCCGGATTGAATATATAAAAATTAGAGAATATTTGATAGGTTGTGCTTGAAATAAGTCATCTACAAATATATATCAACATTTCCAAAATAAACCAATGGGATATGCTTTATTTCTTGTAAACATTTATCAACTTCGTACAAGAATGTTACACCTATAATGGGTGCATCATCAATAAGAAATACATGAATTTGTTCGCAATGTTTTGTTAATGTGTGTATTTTTTCACTTTTTAGCGAAAGATATTATGATTTGTTAAATGGAAAATGGAATGCAAAATGTAATGTTATATCGCCTACATTGAATTCTTCCTTCCCTATATATGATGTTATGATCCCTTTTAGATTACTTCGGTCATATTCTAATATGTTGTTGTCCACACAGATTAAAGATTGGAAAATTTCTTTTGCAGTAATGTTTTTCCAATACCCGCAACCAAAAATATGTGTATTAGTTGATCTAGATTTGTTTTTTTTGTTGTCAATATTTGTTTCACAATTTTTTCTTGCTCTCTGTTTAGTTGTCTCGGCATTTGATAGAATTATGTTTCTTCTAATATATGTAGTTTTTTTATGATTGGTTAAGGTCTCTTAACCATTGCTTTTGCATTATTGACCTTTTGCAAATATTTGAAATCCGATTTGATGTTATACTCGTGATAATGTGTTTGTTTATCTACTTATTTCTATGTAGGTATGTTTCTATCAAACAAATTGCTCTCTTTGTTTTTAATTTTAATTGCTATGTTATCAAAATCAGTCCATCATGTTATAGTTTTGTTTGAGAGATTTTTTTCATTGCATTTTTCCACTTCTTTAAATGATAGAGATGCATTTTTCCAAGTCAAATGTTGTTCCTTAAAAAATTTCTCATCAATACGATATGGGACATACAACATCAATCATTCTTTGTAATAGTTACTGGAGTTAATATGCTTTTTATATTTCACATATCTTATAACATATGGTTTCTCAACATTTATTCTCTTCTTGCCTTGTATTGAATAGAATGCTACAAATTCTATTAAGCATATTTGTTCAATATTTTCTGGTCATTGTACAAAGCGATCAACGATTGATAAAGATGTTATATTTTCTGAATCATCCAGTTCATGTTCCAGCTGTTTTGGCCTATTTAGTGCAAATGCTCGATCTTTTATCATTGAAGTATTAATAAATAAACATTTTCTTCAGCTCATGTTCAATGGCAATAACAATACTATATATACAACTTATTGTGCAGATATTTGTTGCAAGTTCAATAAAACTTTTCCAAGTCTTGTAATTTTTTCAATGGCATCACCATCATTTTTTTGACAATCATTTTGTATACATGTAAATATTGATGCCATTGCTTTATCTAGTGTTGTCATATATGAACTACAATAAGTGGTTGTAGCATATGAGTCAACGTAACAACCTTGGTGAAAATTCGATGTAATAAATTCAATAAAGGAAAAATAATAACCACGATTGATGGGACACTTTTTCCAAGCTGAATGTTGGGGAAAACATCCTAGTGTGGGTGTTCATCGGTTTATTATGGCTAAGGAAATTGGAAAAGGCAATGACTAATGCTTTGGAAAGGAAAAATGGCATTTTTGGCACATTTATTTATAAAAATAATGTAAATTAGAAGAAAAGGAATCTGAAAGGTCATAGGTTGCAAGTGAGGAGGAAAACAATGGAAAATGAAGAAAATAGAGGCCTAATTGATAAAAAGGCTTCTAAGGATCAGTTTGAAACTTTTTGTCAGTTGAGTTTTGGAGCTCTCTCTCTCTCTCTCTTGGACACTTCAGGTTTTATTGGAGAATTTTTTATCCGAAATTAAATAGGAACACAACAAATTATAGATATAACCATAAATACAAAGGTGCAGCAAAATAACACCTCATTTCATTAATATAAAATACTGAAATATGCTTACAAAACATAATGGAAATAAATATAGTTTGGGTGATAGTAGCTTATCTCTAAGAAGAGATGTGGCGGATACATGCCTTTGGACTGTGATACAATGAGGCTCAATGGCCTATTTACTATTGAACAACAAGGGAAAACCCTAAACCTAGGAGATGGAACAACAAGAGTTTGTGGGCCCCATTGGGGTTAGTTGGGAAGCCAACTTCCCAGGGCCGTAACTTGGTCATATTAACTTCTTTTGGCATGTATGATACGTTTTTGGAAAGATATCTCTGACTAAGGGGTTAAAACAGCTCTGAAAGTTCATGACCTGAAAAACGGCTAAAAATAATAAATACTACAATAAACAAGGAAACATGTGAAACTAACTAGAGATCTAGGAGGAATAGGTGAGTGGCCACCAATATCCACCTGGATCATTCTTCCCTCCTTAGGAATCAATTTTCCCCATTGCATGCAAAGCCTCCATGAGGTGAGGAAATTTTTGTTGAATCTAGTCCCTAGTGAACCACTTGCCCTGGTGAAGGAGTTGGCCTAGTTTGACAACTCGATATAGTTGGATCCTTGGTTGGCAAGTGTTATTGATCTATGTTTCCATGATATGATTAATGTGTCTTGTTCCATGCAGTCTAGGTTTAACTCTATTGGTGTGAGTTGTTATGCAATGCTGGATGAATGGTGGAAAGTATGGCCAAAAGCTGCCTACATTGAACATTGGGTGCAGGAAGGAAGGGTGGAATGTTGAGCTCAAAGTCATTGTCCCATACATCCTTGGAGATGTTGTATGGCCCATATCAAAGTGGGAGAAGCTTGTGGTGGGGTCCAGCAAGGCGCTACTTCTGCGAATGTGGACAAACTTTGTCACTCACCTGGAATTTGTGTGAAACCCAATGTTGATCGTGGCATTGCTTATATTTAGCATTGGATCTATCCAATATATCATGAACTTGCTAGTGGATGTGTTGAATGCGCTCAATGAAGCTCTTAGCCCTTTCAGCTTCAGACTGGACTTGAATCGAATCTTCCTGAGTGGCTGTAAATTGTATGGCCACATCAATGGGACATAATGGTTGAAATCCCAACCTTACGTATAAGGGGTTGTGGCCTATTAAGCTATGGAGAGCTCTGTTGTAGCTATGCTAGACATAGGGCGGATTTCATCCCATGTTCATGGATGCTTCGAATTGTACATGCGTAGAATGTGCACGAGCATCCTGTTGACGACCTCTGTTTGGCCAGCAGTTTGAGGGTGGAAAGTCGTGGACTTAGTAATTTTGGTATCCAACATCGACCAGAGACTTGACTAAAATTCACTTAGAATCTTCTATCCCAATCTGAGATAATGGACTGTGGTATCCCAAAGTGTACCCACATTCGCTCAAAGAAGAGTTTAGCAATGGCCTATGTTGTGATATTATTCTTGCAGGCCGCCATAATGGTCATCTTAGAGAATCTATTGATGACCATGAAAATGTAGTGATCGTTGTGCTTTCTAGAAGGAAGATCTGACATGTAATCCATGGAGATGGATTCTCAAGGTCGACTAGGAGTAGGCAGAGGAGTATATATGCCTTGCTTCATGATTGTTGGTTTTGCAACGACATGGGAAGTGCAGGATCGAATGAACTTCCCAACATCCTTACGAAGGTTTGGCCAATAAAAATACTTCTGCAATACTGCCATTATTTTCTCTACTCTGAAATGTCTAGTGACCTGACTGTAGTGCACCTCCTAAATCATCATAGCATGCTCATTTGAAGGAACATATATATGTCCCATATGGCATAACAATGCATCCTGGAGGTGAAAATTTGGAACTTTCTTGCCTTCCAGGAGTGTCTGGTATGTGATGTAGAATTATGGATCACTCTTGTAAAGATGTGGCCACCTCGAAGTCTCGTGCCCACAAAAGTCGAGCACAGTGATCAGCGCCATGACTGGTGGTCGGTTGATGCATTCTGTAGCAATATTGGTGTTTCCATTCTTGTAATTAATGTTCAAATGGAGCTATTGCAGGTATGCCAACATTTCTGATGGCAATCGTTCTGCAAATTCCCTTGCCTCTGTATGAATTGCAAGGGTCGATGTTCTATGGATGATCATTTCCTTCCCCAAAATATAATGTTTCCATTGGCAGTAGGCCTGCACAATGGAATACATTTCTTTGTCATAGGTGGGATACTTTCAGATGGTATCTGAAAGTGTCTCACTGTGGTAAGCCACTGGATTCCCTTATTGAGTAAGAACTGCACCAATAGCATAATCGGAGGCATCTGTCTCAATCTCAAATGGTTGTTGTAGGTCTGGTAATGTGAAAAATGGTGCAGAGCAAAGGTGATGCTTCAACTTGACAAACTCCTTCTGTTGAGTTTCCAACCGAAATAACTTTTCTTTTGTTGTGTCCTTGGTGAAGTGACTTAAAGGCCAAGTGATATGACAGAACCCCAACATGGTAGAAATTGGTAAGACCCAGAAAGCCGCGAAGCTCTGTTAGAGTGGTTGGGGTTGACCAATCTTGAATGACTTGTATATTCGTTGTGTCTACATGCACACCCTGCTCATCAATGATGTTCCCTAAAAATTTGACTTGGGTCATGCCAAAAGTGAATTTCTCCAAATTGGCACATAATTTGTGTTGTCTCAGGGCTTGGAGGACCTGCCGAATATGGTGGAGGTGCTCTTCCCAGCTTTGGCTAAAGATCAAGATGTCATCTAAATACACCACCACGATGCATTGGTGAAGGGTTGCAATATGTCATCCATCAATCTCATGAAGGTTGCATGGGCATTTGTCAACCCGAAAGACATGACCAACCATTTGAAAAGGCCCTCGTTGGAATTGAAGGGAATATTCCACACATCGGAAGGTTCGATAGGAAACTAGTGATAACTAGGCTGCAAATCAATCTTCCTGAAATATTTTCCCCCCTTAAGTTGGTCCAAAAGGTCATCAATATACGAGATTGTGTACATATTCCATACAGTGATCTTGTTTAGCACCTGATAGTCAATACAGAGTCTCAAGGTCCCATCCTTCTTCTGTACCAATACAATTAGGCACCCATAGGGTGATGAGCTTGGACTAATGTGCCCATTCTGCAACAACTCCTGAATCTCTCTCCTGATCTCATCGTTCTCCATAACAGAGTGTCGATAGATCGATCCATTAGGTAGTGGCGCACCCAAGGTTAGATCGATGGAGTGCTTGACTTGATAACTCAGAGGCACTCCCATAGGTGAGGAGAAAATGTACCTATACTCCTCCACGACCTTGTCCATCTGTTGTTGCTGTGTGGAGGAGCCCTATCTAGAAGCCAAGGCTACAATATTCTTCTTTCCTTGAGGGTGAATCATAAGGAATTCAAATTTCCTAGTCTCTGAAATGATCTTACTGCATTGCTTTACAGTGATCAAAGAGATGGTATTAGGTGGGGCTACCTCCGGTATCATGTACAACTTATTGCCAAAAGTAATAATCACAAAGCAATGTCTAGACTCTTATACAACATGTCGCTTCCACAAGTATCGTTTTCCTAATAATACATCACAAACTTCAAGAGGGGCAACATCACATAGTACTTCATCTGTGAAGGGCTTGATGTTGTAGGGAAGGCGGCACTGCTGGCTGATGTGGAGATCTCGTCCTTGGTGAAGCTACCCCATGATGTATGGTTGTGGATGTGTTGTAGTTAGTAGGCCCATTCGCTTCATGACCTCTACTGTAATGAGGTTCTTTTGGCTCCCATTGTCGACAATGAATTGCAGCAGAGAACCATTCACCCACATATGTGAGTGGAAGAGGTGTTCCCGCTCCTCTTGATCTTCAGGCTCATTCTTCTAGATCTTGGTGGTGGCCACAGTCACACTGGGCTCCACATTGATGATATTCTTCCATTTTTCATTCCCCTTGTCGGGTTCTACCTCAGAGTAAAAACCTACATCTGATTCAGAAGCCTTCAGCTCGTCCACTAGTGACTACTTGGCCCGACACTCACTTTTATTATGAGTGGGCTATTATGGAACTCATACCATTTTCCTGTGTCCTTACTTATCTTTAGAGTGTTGTTATTTGTTTGTGGCTTCAAAGAGTTATCCTAGGTCACCCCGCCTTGGGTTTGTCCCTTTCTCTGCTATTTGGGGACACTTTTCCCTTGCTTTGAATACGCAGATCCAATGTATCGCTTCTTCTATTTAAAATTATGCTCAATCTTGACAACATATCTTTACGCCTTGTTGAGCGAGGATATGTATAGGAACCTTATCTCATCCTAGATGTACCTGTGTAGAAATTCGCAGTATTTGAGTACCAAATTTCACTCAGAATCCTTGATACCCAACTTTGTGCGAAGGGTATAGAAAACACTGGTAAACTCTAGCATGTCTTGGTCCCTTCCTTGCTGCATCATGGCCCACTTTATGTATTTATCCTCATAACTCTCGACACGGTAGTATTGCTCCTTAATGGTATCCCAAATTGAATTCCAAGTGGGTGTGGTTGAAAATAGAGAATGTCTACATTCTTCCTTCTCCTCACAGTAGGTTTCCCACTAGTCCTTGACATCACGGGTGGCTTTGAGAAGTGCAAAAGTAATATTTTCCCAGCTGGAAAAATCATGAACAGAAAAATATCCTTCTAGCAGACTTAACCATTTATCTACAACATACACATCTATTTTACCTTCAAATATGGGGATGTCAAATCTAACTTGTACCTTAAAGGGTGTGGTGCTTCCAAAGTAGTTGCTAGAAGAAGATGTGTCACCCTTGGGAAGTCGCTAAAGCATCTGGGCAAAGTTGTCCGTCATCATGTTCCTCTGTCACTCAAGGGCTTCTTCAAGCAATATTTTGAAAGGATCTCCTACCCCCTCATCTTTCCTCCCTTCCTCCATAGGTGGCCTTCGGGATTTGTGAGGATGGTCTTGCAAAGGTTCGACTAGTTTGAGCCCTAACTCCTTATATCTTGACCTCGTTGGGGACATGCAAAGAAAATCATAGAAAGAGCAAACCCCTTTGTTACCATTGATCCGAACTTAAACAGGAACACAACAATCTATAGATATAACCATAAATGTAGAGGTGTGGTAGAAGTAACACTTCATTTCATTAATATCAAATACTGAAATATGCTTACAAAATAGAATGGAAATAAAGCTAGCTCGGGCGATGGTAGCTTATCTCTGAGAAGCGATGTGGTAGCTACGTGACTCTGAACTGTGTTACAATGAGGCTTAAGGGCCTATTTATTGTTGCACAACAATGGAAAACCCAAAAGAACCAAAACCCTAACCCCAAGAGATGGAATGCCAAGAGTTTGGCGGCCCCGCTGGGGTTAGTTGGGTAGCCAACTTCTCAGGGTCGTAACTTGGTCATACTATCTCCATTTGGCATGTATGATACCTTGTTCGAAATATCTCTCTAAGTACTATAGGATTTGCAGTAGGTGTGTGTCATGCTACTCCGAACCTCAAAAAAACATCCTTTAGGGGGTTAAATTTCTTTATAAGTTCAGGACCCGAAAAACTACTAAAAATAATAAATACTGCAATAAACAAGGAAACAGTTGAAACCAACTGGAGATATCGGTGGAATAGGCATGTGGCCACCAATATCCACCTAAATCAATTTTCACATTGGATCAAGAAAATAAAAGAAGGCAAGAGGAAGCGAAGAATCAAGCAGCAACAACAATATTCTTTGTAGGTATTGATTTCCATGTGTATTTTCCTTGCTAGATTTGGCATGCATGGTATTTCATGTGGTTCATTTGCTATTATGGAATGGGTTTTGCGAGGTGTGACAATGTTTTCATACTAACCTTTCCATTTCCGTATAGCCATGGTGTGACGGATTTCTCATGTTTTGGTTGAGCTGGATTGTCAAATGGATTCGAAGTTGAGTGAGGTGGATCTCTGAATGATAGAGCATATGACCTAGTGGTCCCTAAATCGAACTGTGGATCACGGTAAAGCCACTAGCTTAGTGATCCCTAAGCCAGATTGTGGGTTGCGGTAAGTCCAGGATTGTGTTGCCTTAGTGGGCCTAGGAATCCTTGTCGGTGAATGGCAGGATATATGGTAAAGCCAAGAGGTGAATTTCTCTCTGTTGGGCCTAGTAATCCTCGGTTGGGATATGTAGTAAATATTAGACAATGGGTCTCAGTTTAGGGCCTAGTGATCGGTGTGAATTGCGGTAAAGCTTGAGAAACTAGGAGACAGGAAAATTCCTCATGGTGTAGGTGGATAAATACGGTGGAATCCATGCTTGCTTGGCCTAGAGATTGGGTGAAGACCACGGTAAATCAGGTTATGACATGCTTATTGTGTTGGCTTAGTGATCTAGGATGAATTACAGTAAACCATGGTTTTTATTGATGAGGGTGAGGTGGTTTAGCCTGGGGATGCACTGATTGGTTCTTTTGATTTGAGTCCCACATTCATGCTTGGAATATGGAACGAAGATGAATGGATGAAGAGATATTTGGCTCAGCCATTCTGTGGTCGGGTGGAACGTGGTAGTCCCATCCCAGGTTTGGATTTTTCATCATCAATATGAGGTTATTTCTCCTTGTATTTCTATGAGTATTATATCATTTATATGTGGATCATATGGTTGTGATTTCATTGGTATTTATGTTGCTATTATGATGGTTATGTATGTGTTTTATGATAGTGGCTATGTGTGGCTCTCATCATGTTTTTACTAGTAAATGAATGGACAACGTATCTATGACCTAATAGATGATAATGCAACAAATGATATGAGGGAAAAATGGTTCTTAATGATTCTCAGATAAGTATGAGATATCCACACTTAAATATGTTTTTTACACCTATAGATTACATATTTGTGATATGTTTGTTGAAAAACTTGTCATGGCTAGTAGGGGTCTAGTTAAGGGCTTGTTCAAGTATTAACTTTTCCATCATCGTTTCCTTTTTATCTTATGTTCTTTAAGGTGTCATTTAATTCTAGGCAGTGACTTTGGATCTAGGCTTTAAAAAGTGGCAAAAATCACGGGGACACCAACATAGCACTAATCAAAATAGTCCTTAGATGCTGGCATGCCTTGTTATGAGAGTGCCCAGAGCCTCCTAGACACTAGCAGGCCTGTAGCATGAGGGCATCCAAAGGACAAGTGGTCAAAAACTTCAGTAGGATCCAAGGGCTAGCTACGTAAGTGGTTGGAATGGTTCCTATGAGTCCTATAGCTGATGTGGAAGGTCTGTATGTTGTGTTTCTCTCAATTCCACTTCCTTAAAGTCACATGGGAGGTTGAATCCAATCATATTAGCCTCTCGTCACATGTTTACCTCAGTTGTCTGGTTACTTGGGTAGATGTGAGAGGAGGGTGTTACAGAGAGGTATCAGAGAACGATTCACCCCCCATACTAGATGGGAGGTGTGTTGGTCATTAATTCATTTCATTTGCATCTATGATTAATCATCCTTTTGTTTTATGTGCTTGTTGCATATGCATGGTTTCAGTCATGGTTGTAGTGATGTCGCCATGTGGAAGAGGATATTGTTTTTATGAAGTATGTCATCATGAGTGTATGATTTGTTACGTGTTGTTATGCTTGTGTATTGTCAATGTACGTTGTTATGGTTGTTGTTGTCATGCATGAGATCAAGGTATCTGCAGTTGATATGGTCATGCATTGATGACTCGACTCTATCTAAACTAATGGTTACATGATTATGTGTTGATGTATCATATGTCTATTTGTTGTTCTGATTATGTTTATACATGTATCATGTTGATTTGATGATCTTGAAGATGAGATATCCTCCCTTACTTATGTTAAGGTACATTGGTTTATTTTGATTTGGTTTAGCTAACATAGTATGCCTTGCAGGAGAAAGATCAAAATGACTAGCAAGATGGTAGACTACAAAGACTCTTCCTATTAATCATATGAGCAATGTGGTGTTGCACACTCTTCTGATTTGGTAGACACATTGAGAAGCTTAAAGGAAGAAATAAGTAGTTGTAAGGAAGACAATGACAGGATGATATGGGCACAAGAGAAACAAGCAAAGGTTAATGCAATACTTCTTCAGAGTTTGTTTGAATTGCAGCGATAAGGGCCATTTCGGATCAACCAAGGATAGGAGGAAAAATGTAATGGGGCATATCCAAGTAGGTCTCATGGTGGTTACAGGTTAGATAGAGATGACATTGTTAGTGATGGCAAGTTGTTAGGTACTCCAGATAGGAGAGTACATGGATATAGGTACTATTCTAGTTCTAGTTCTGATAGGAATCATGATCGTCATCGTTAGCATCCTTACAGGAGGAGTGATAGGGAATACTTGGCATATGAGTTTAAGAAATAAAATCCACCTACTTTCAATGGATATGTGAATAATTCAGAATATGCAGAGGCTTGGATACTTGGGATGAATAAATTCTTTGAGTTACATGAGTACACAGATAATATGAAGGCTAGAATAGCTATCTTCACCCTGAGAGGTAAAAAAGACATTTGGTGAGAATATGTGAAGTGGGTTAGAGATATCAGGACATATTACTTGACTTGGCATGAGTTCTAGAGGATTTCCAGGAAGAAATACTTGTCAAAAAGGTACTATGACACTAAGGCCAAAGAATTCTATGATCTAAAGATGGGATCAATGACAGACGAAGAGTACACAACCAATTTTTTGGAGCTATTGAGGTATGTACCATATCTTAAGGATGAGAAGGCTGAATTTCAACAATTTTTCAGTGGATGCCATTAGCATTTAGAGATTGGATTGAGTATGATGTGCATTGGTCACTTGAGGAAGTTATTGGGAATTTGAAGCATTTCTATGAACAGTCAAAGTGTAAGAATGAATGTTAGCAAGGATGGAAAGGAAAAGACAAAGGTAAAGGTAAATGACAGCCAAAAAGTGTTGGCATTATGTTGTCCTTGATGGCAACTCACTCACAGGTCTGTTCAGATTTGATAAAGGGAAACTAACATTGCAACAAGTAAATTAAGAGGTAATAGGGAATTGGTTCAGAAGAACAGGAATTTGGAACAAAGGTCTACTGATAAGAATCAAGAAGTTGAAGGAAAAGGATGTTTTAAGATAGTTTAAGCTGTATACACAGGTTCACCTTGTCAAAGCATCGTATACACGCAAGTTCAAAGAAAAAAAAAAAGGTGTATATGTATGCATGCACTTTCACAAGAGTAAAATCATGTATGGGTTGGAAAAACAAGAAAATTCAAGATTAAAGAATAACAAGAGTCAATACCATGGTATTAGCCCACAATATTGAGCAGAGTAACAACTATTTGATCCCATCTAAGAATACCACAGGTTCTAAGTGTTGTTTTGGTCTGAGGTATTGAGAAAGGCCAAAAACTATATAAGGAGAAGAAGATCAAAGGGCTAGGTGTGCAAGTGAAGGGTTTCTCAAGAATACTTCTATCTGAAGTACATATTATGTTGCAAGGGCTATGATTATGATATAATCTGAAATATTGTGTGCACCTTGAATTCAATGTTGGATCAAGATCATGAGACAAGAAATGACTTATCATTGAAGGATCTGATATTGGTTGGACTAGATCTAATTGTTTACACATGTTTTATTCTTTAAATGTCATGATCTGGGTATGTCTAAAATTTGGAATAGCAACAAAGTTGTAAGTTAGTATTTTCAGATATATATGTTGGATCGCCTTGGTGAAGGCACGTATACACACTAGCTCGAAGCTTCCAAGTAGCATACACAAAAGAAAAGCATGTTATTAAAAAATGACTGATCTCTTTTATTAGTGTTGTTGGTTTACTGTTGTCTGTCAATGATGTCTTCTTAGATCTGAAAGTAGAACTGAATGCATAAGGAGATTGAGTTTGATTGATTAAGTGAGAAGGGTAATCTTTGTTGTTGACTGTCTAGATCTCTGTAATTTGACAGTAGATGTTCAGAATATTACCGGTTGGTACAAATTTGATTCAGAAGTTTTATGTTTTAGTAATTTTGGAGCTATACGCAGGTTTGGTTAAAGGAAGTAGCGTATACACATAGGTTGGGTTCATTAAAGTAGCATATGCATTTTGATGTATGATTCTTGAGGTTGCAGCTAGTTCTGAATGATGATGTAGGTTTCTAGGTTCAACAGAATATTCTAGTGAAAGTGATATGACGATTCAGATTGACTGATTGTTGGTTGATGCAGTTATTATTATAGAGTTTGAACTTCAAAGTTTTTAATGGGTCTTATGTGAAAATTTGATGAAACAAGGCCTTCATATTGTGTTGTTGTGTACCAGGAGCATCCAGTCTAAAAAGTTATGAAATGTGGTCCCTGGAGGAAGAGAGAAAGTTGTAGCCTTTTGTAGGTCGATGCCTACATACTAGTAAACATATCAGCTAGTACAAGAGCTAGGGGGTTGTAGCTCCCTTCTAGTAGAAGCTAGAGAATGAGAGAAGGTTGTAGCCTTCTGCAGGTGGGTGCCTACGTACTGGTATGAGTCTACACCAATACAAGATTGTAAACATATTTTCTTTATATTAAAAAGAAGATAGAGATGACAACAGTAGGTGGTTTTTCTCCCGCATTGGGTTTCCACCTTAAATCTTGGTGTTCATGTGTGTTGCTTATGTGTGATGGTTTATTATGTTATTACTGCACATAGTTACTGTATAATAAAATATTGATGCACTGATTAAAGATCAACACATGATGAATTAACTAAATCATAAGTTCTCTAGGTATACGTTGGTTTCTTTAATCACATTTGCGTGAACACGCAAGTTCACTTCACTGAAGTAGTGTATATAAATCTGATTTGGAAATGAAATATTGTTGAATTGTAAATACTGATTCACCCCCCCCCCCCTCAGTATTATTTCCAACAATTGGTATCAGAGTAGGTCCTTCAAAAGAAGCTTGATCGCTTGAAGGGAGATCTTTCAAGATGAACAATCATGAAGGCATGGGATCTATCAGACCACCAATATTCAATGGGAACAACTTGGTATATTGGAAAATAAGAACCCAACCCTATCTTCATTCGCTTGGAGCCGATATTTGGGAAATTGTGGAAGGAGGATACCAATTTCTAGCAGCAATACCTACAGATATAGCAGGTAAGAATTTATACGAAACCAATGCCAAAGTAGTCAATACTTTATTGGGGAGTTTGTTAGAATTAGAATTCATCAAAGTCATGCAAATCAAGACAACCAAAGAGATATGGTACAAAATCTTTTAGAGCTACAAAGGTGACTCCTAGGTAAAACGTGCTAAGCTCCAAACTCTCAAAATTCAGTATGAAACTCTTAAGATGCATAGTGATGAAAGTATTGCTAGTTACTTTTTACGTGTAGATGATATTTTTAATTGTATGAAGAGTCTGGGTGAAGAGATAAAGGAGGCTACTTTAGTAGAGAATATTTTGAGATCTTTGTCTTCTAAATTTGAGTCAAAAGTATTTTCCATAGAAGAAAAGCATGACCTTCACTCTATTACTGTTGTTCAACTTCACGGAATTATAACTGCCTTTGAAATGAGGAAAGGAGGTTCATTAGATATGAGAGAAGCCACTTTTAGAGCTTCAGCAAAGGGAAAATAAAAGGAAGAGCACAATGAATCAAGATATATTTCAGAAGAAGAAGATGAGGTAAACTTTGTCAAGAAGCTTCAACAGGGTCTTGGAAGATTCAGACGTAAGCTACCATTCAAATGCTTTGCTTGTGTTAGAGTTGGCCATTATGCTGCAAAATGTCCTCATAAAGATAATCATGAAAAATGAAAGGAATCTAAAAAAGGAAATAGAAAACAGGTTGTTAATAGAAGAAGTTACTATATTCATGAAGATAGTGATGGATTATGTAATAGTGATGAAGATGAAACTGAACAAGATTATAAAATACTCATGGCATATGACAATAATGATTTTTTGGATGAATTAGAAGAGGAAGAATTTATTGAAGAAAATCACTAAAATCAAAATCTAATTGGAAGAAAATAATATGATCATAGACACATTGACACATCAACTCACTAAAAGAGAAAGGCACAATGAAAAACTAGAATGTGAAGTTGTGGGTCTAAGAAAAGAACTTGAGAAGACAAAATCTCTTAATATTAGATTTTCTAAAGGATCAGAAACTTTAAATGAAATCATCAAGGTTCAACGTTCTCCTCTTATAAATATCAGTCTTGGATATACTGAAGAATCATCCCAATCACAAAAGTTGTCAGCCTCCACAAAAAACTATCTTGATGCAGCAAAGACCAGTGAATAATATGTCAATCGTCAACAAAAGCCTAAAAGTACTCATCAGGTAAATCATGTTCAATTTACTCCAACGATGAACATCAATAGAAGCATCAACCAAAAGGTAAAGAATACCAAAATATTCTATGATCACATAAAATTAGTTAATGGAAAATGATTTTCATGTCATAACTTTGGGCATAAGGTTGCTCAATGTGTTTCTTACAAAAATACCATGACTAGAGAAGCATGAAATCAAAGGAGCGTAATAGGAATCAAGAAAAGTTATTATAATATTTTTTCTCCTCTTGAAGATGAAACTGAATGTTTGTTTTGTAATAACTTGGTCATGAAGAATTTGAATGCAGGAGAAAATTTCAGCCAACACTTCAAAAGGAGCAAACATCATCAAATTCCAAGGTATGGAGAAAGAAGGAATTTCAATAAGAAAGATGTGGAATAGCTTTGTTTGCATAAGGACAAGAAAATTGGGGGAAAATTGACAGCGGATGCTCTAAACACATGGCAAGTGATAAAGAGAAACCTCATCCATATAATTCTTTAGAAAAGGAAATGAATGTTTCCTTTGGAAATGACACACCAGCTGTCATTAAAGGTAAATGTTCTGTTTATTTGAAAGAAAATGTTAAAGCTAGAAATGGCATGTATGTTGATGGTTTAAAATATAACTTGTTGAGTGTCAGTGAAATGTGTGATCAAGGAAATGAATTTGTGTTTCGATCAAACGGATGTGTGGCTTGTGAGCTTGATAAAGGAAATATTGTAAACAAAGGTACAAGAACTGAAATTTATACATATTGAAAGGAGACAAAAACAATGCTATCTAAGAAAAACAGATGAACACTGGTTATGGCACAGAAGATCAGGGCATCTAAGCTTTTCTCAAATAAGAAAAGCATGCAGGCTCAAGGTGGTTTGTAATCTTCCCAATATCAACATCCCAAAAAATACCATTTGCAAACCACGTCAAGTCGGTAAGTAAACCAAAGTTCATTTCAATGAAAAAGAAGGATCAGCACATAAGCCTCTTGAACTCATCCATACTGATTTGTGTGGACCAAAAAGGAAAAAGTCACCTCGTGGAGAATAATTCTTTATTTTATTCATTGATGATTTCTCTAGAAAGTGTTGGATAGGTCTACTAAAGCTTAAGCATGAAGCATTTGAAAATTTTAAAGCCTTCAAAGTTTTATTTGAAAATGAATCAAATCGAAAAATCAAATGTCTCAGATCTAATCAAGGGGGAGAATTCATATCAGATGAAATTTTTTTATTTTTGTGAACAACATGGAATAAAAACGAAGTTCTCTATTTCCATAAATCCTCAAAAAATGGCATAGTGGAAAGAATGAACATAACATTTAAACAAATGGATTGCGTTATGCTTGATGAATCTGGAACTCCTACCACCTTCTGGGGTAAAGTTGCAATTACTACCATGACTATTATCAACAAAGATAATGTTTGGGTAAATAGTTATCAAGCTCCATATGAACTTCGGTATGGTAAGCCGGCTATTGTAAAACACTTTAGAGTTTTTGGAAGCAAATGTTTCATTAAAAATACTGATGAAAAACTTTGTAAGTTTGAACCCAGAGCAGATGAAGGAATTCTTCTTGGTTATTCATCTAGAAGTAAAGGATACAAATGTTACAACAAGAGACTTCGGAAAATTGTTGAATGCATTGATGTAGTAATTTATGAAGCATGCGGATATCCGGAACAAATAAATTCAACAAAGGATGATGACAATGAGGAAGACGGTGAATGCTTTCCCGTTTCCAATCAAAATGATATAGAAGAAGAAACCAATGAAGCATCAAAAGAAGATACAACTGACATGGAAAAGACTCCATCCAAGTATGTTCAAAAGAATCATCCAGAATCTCAAATTCTAGGAGAAAAATGGTCTGGAGTACAGACAAGAAGAACTCTTGCAGAAACTTCCAGTTATCTAGCATTACTATCCTCCATAAAACCACAGAATGTTAATGAAGCTAGAAAAGATGAATGTTGGGTTAAGGCAATGAATGAATAACTTGACCAAATTGAAAAGAATGATGCTTTGGAATTAGTTTGTAGACCTCTTGATAAAAATGTTATAGGAACAAAATGGATATTCAAGAATAAATTGAATGAAAATGGAGAGGTTATTAGAAACAAAGCAAGACTTTTTTGTAAAAGGTATGCTCAACAAGAAGGTACAGACTTTGAAGAAGCATTTTCACCTGTTGCCAGACTTTAAGCCATAAGAATGTTTCTTGCTCTTTCAAGTTTTCGAAAATTCAAAGTGTATCAAAATGAATGTAAAATATGCATTTCTTAATGGAGAATTAGAAGAAGAAGTTTATATTGAACAAATAGAAGGATTCATTCTAGAAAATGATGCAAAGCTTGTATTTAAGCTCAAAAATGATCTTTATGGACTGAAACAAGCTCCAAGGGCTTGGTATTATTGCCTTGACAAATATCTACAAAAACAAGGGTTCACAAAAGTATCTGCAAATAGAAACTTATACACCAAGATTGAGAATGATAAACTACTAATTATTATTTTTTATGTTGATGATATCATCTTTGGCAACAATGAATAATATCTGAGTCAAAATGTTTCTTTGGTTATGTAGCAAGAATTCAAAATGTCCTTACTTGGTGAACTTATTTTCTTGTTCTACAAGTACAATAAACAAAAGATGGTATTTTTCATTCACAAACTAAATATCTCAAACAGATTCTGAAGAAGTATGGAATGGAATATTCTAAACCAGTATGTACTCCAATGGTAATAGGATGCAGTCTAAGTTCTAATGATGAATCACCTATAGTGAATCAACCAGCATACAGATCTATGATTGGAATTCTGCTCTATCTAATAGGTACCAAACCTGATATCATGCATGCAATAGGATTTGTTGGAAGGTTCCAAGAAAATCCAAACAAATCACATCTCCAGCGTGTAAAAATAATATTCAATTATCTTCAAGGAACTCAAGACTTTGGTCTATGATATCCTAAAGATACAAATATTACTCTTCATGCATATATAGATGCAAATTGGGTAAGAAATGTTGATGATCGAAAAAGAACTAGTGGAGGTGCATTCTATATGGGATCACGATTAGTATCTTGGTTCATCAAGAAACAAAGTTCGCCTTATCTATAGCTGAAGCAGAATATGTGGCTGTTGCATCTTGCTGCACACAAATACTCTAGATGATGAAAACATTGCAAGACATTCAAATCCCATGTTCTCCACCCATCTCCATTTTATGTGATAATACAAGTTCCATCAGTGTTTCAAAAAATCCAGTCATGCACTCCAAGACCAATCACATACCCATTAAATACAATTTTCTACGAGAACAAGTGCTTGAACAAAAGGTTAAATTGGAGTATGTTCCCTCCAAAGAACATGTTGCTGATATATTTATGAAATCGCTTCCCAGAGAAACATTTGAATATCTCAGACAAAAGTTGGGAGTAGTTTCTCCATCATCATGTTGTTAAATCTAGTTTTCAGAACAAGTTTACTATACATGGGCTTCATGAAGGATAGTCACATATATACGCAAGTTTCTGTGGTTGCAGGAGCGTATATGTTTTTTTGATAGAAAAGCAGTGGATCAGACTCTATCATGGGTGCTCAATTTGATATTGATGATTACATTCTGTTGATATGCTTTGTTCATTGATTTGTATCTTACTAATTAAGATCCCTTGATGAATTATTCGTTGACAATGCACAGGTAGCACAGGTTCAGGGGGAGCATTAGCCTTCACAAACATTTTGCATTCTTGGCATTATGGTTTCTGATTTTAGCTATGGTTTCAGATATTCATATCAATTGTTGCATAGGTCATGTAAATATCTAGGGTGTAATATGACTCCTTCTGCCATAGTCTATTTTTGAATGAGTCTTATTGGACATATGATGGAATTTGTATCCCCACTATGCATGAGAAGGATGATGTAATAATTGATATATTTTAGTCATGTGTAAACAACTGGTATATCATCACTTGGTTGGGTGGATGAATCAAATTTGGTGTATCCCCACTTGGTTGGGTGGATGAGTCAAATTTGGTGAATACCCACTTGGTTGGGTAATTGATGTATGTATGAATCATTGGTGATAGGAAGGTCATATTCACATGGCTGAGTTATAGAGTCATATTATTATTTTGAAAAACATCTCTACAGACTTTGCATGTACTCAGGGGAGAATGGAAAACATAGTGTATCCCAAAGGGGGAGCATATCTTGGTCCACCCTTTGCCCTTGATGTCAAAGGGGGACAATATTTTGGTGTTTCTTGATATCTCAAACAGGTTCTACAGCTTGAAGTAATCAACACCAATATGGTTTCCATCAAGTCCAAAGGGGGATATTGTTGGCATTATGATACAGGTGTTGTCCTTGATGGAAACTCACTCATAGGTCTGTTCAGATTTGATAAAGGGAAACTCACATTGTAACAGGTCAATTCAGAGGTAACAGGGCATTGGTACGGAAGAACAAGTTGGAACAAAGTTTTGTTGATTAGAATCAAGAAATTGAAGGAAAATGATGTTTTAAGATAGTTTAAGATGTATACGCAGGTTCACCTTGTTAAAGCAGCGTATACAAGCATATTCACAGAACAAAAAGAGCGTATACGTATGCACGCACTTTCACAAGAGGAAAAGCACGTATGGGTTGGAAAATCAAGGAAATTCAAGATTAAAGAATACCAAGGGTCAATACCATAGTATTAGCCCACAATATTGAGCGGAGTAAAAACGATTTGATCTCGTCCAAGAATACCACAGGTTCTAAGTGTTGTTTTGGTCTGAGGTATTGAGAAAGGCCAAAAACTATATAAGGAGGAGAAGATCAAAGGGTGAGGTTTCAAGAATACTTTTATCTAAAGTACATTTTATGTTGCAGGGGCTATGATTATGATATAATCTGAAATATTGTGTGCACCTTGAATTCAATGTTGGATCATGATCATGAGACCTGAAATGACTTATCATTGAATGATCTGATATTGGTTGGGCTAGATCAGATTTCTTACACATTTTTTTTCTTTAAATGTCATGATCTAGGTATGTCTAAAATATGGAATAGTAGTGAAGTTGTAAGTTAGTATTTGCAGATATATACGCTGGATCACCTTGGTGAAGGCGTGTATACACGTTGGTTCGAGGCTTCCAAGTAGTGTATACAAAAGAAAAGCCTATTATTCAAAAATGATTGATCTATCTGATCAATGTTGTTGGTTTACTGTTGTCTGTCAATGATGTCTTCTTAGATCTGAAAGTAGAATTGAATGCATAAGGATATTGAGTCTGATTGATTGATTGATTAAGTGAGAAGGGTGATATTTGCTGTTGACTATCTAGATCTCTGTAATTTGACAGTAGATGTTCAGAATATTACTAGTTGGTACATATTTGATTTAGAAGTTTTATGTTTTAGTAGTTTTGGAGGTATACGCAGGTTTGGTTAAAGGAAGTAGCGTATACATGCAGGTTGGGTTCATTAAAGTAGTGTATGCATTCTGATGTATGATTCTTGAGGTTGCAGCTGGTTCTGAATGATGATGCAGGTTTTTGGGTTCAGCACAGTGTTCTGGTGACAGTGATCTGATTGTTCAGATTGACTGATTTTTGGTTGATGTAGTTATTATTATATAGTTTGAGCTTCAAATTTTCTGATGGGTCTAGTGTGAAAATTTGATGAAACAAGGCCTTCATATTGTGATGTTGTGTATCAGGAGCATCGAGTCTGAAAAGTTATGAAACGTGGTCCTTGGAGGAAGAGAGAATGTCGTAGCCTTCTGTAGGTCAACGCCTACATACTAGTAAACATATCGGCTAGCACAAGAGCTAGGGGGTTGTACCTCCCTTCCAGTAGAAGATGGAGAACAAGAGAAGGTTGTAGCCTTCTGCAGGTGGATGCCTGCTTACTAGTATGAGTCTGCACCAGTACAATATTGTAAACAAATTTTCTTTCTATTAAAAAGAAGACAGAGACAACAATAGCAGGTGGTTTTTCTCCTGCATTGGGTTTCCACCTTAAATCTTGGTGTTCATGTGTGTCGCTTATGTGTGATGGTTTATTATGTTTTTACTACACATAGTTACTTTATAATAAAATATTGATGCACTGATTAAATATCAACACATGACGAATTAACTAAATCATAAGTTCTCTGGGTATACATTGGTTTCTTTAATCACAGTTGCGTGCACACGCAAGTTCACTTCACTGAAGTAGCATATATAAATCTGATTGGGAAATGAAAGATTGTTGAATTGTAAATACTGATTCACCCCCCCTCTCAATATTATTTCCAACAAAAAGAACAAGGGTCATAATACAAATGAGAAAGAAAACGTGGCATCGCAAAAGAGGTTCAATGCAACTAGACAGGGACATGGGTCACAACAACAACAACATAGAGGTGAGGGTACTAGTTGGTTGGAGTGTTGGACATGCAGTAAGGAGCATATTAAGAGAGATTGTCCATAGAATCAGGGTGGTAGGACACACACACACACACACAGATATATATATATATATATATATATATATATATATATATATATATATATATATATATATATATATATATATATATAGTGTGTGTGTGTGTGTGTGCAGGAGGCACAGATTGTTGGGGATGTTGGTCAGAGCATTCCTCATATTTATGTAGCATGGGTAACAAACGGGAAGACCATCAAGCTATATCATTGAGATGGATGGTAAGCTTTGTGATCAATTTAGTTCTATTTTCATTGACCTTGGATATAATTATAGCTATGTTAGTCCTGACTTGGTCGATAAGTGTGGTTTCAGTAAGGAATTGCATGCATAATCTTGGTTAGTGCAGTTGGCTACAGGTACAAAGGAGTGAGTTCATCATTGGGTAAGAGCCTGTGCATTTGATTTGAATGGTATGCCTACCACAACACATTTGAATTTATTACTGTTGGGATCATATAGTATGTTGTTGGGCATGGATTGGTTGTACCTTCATATAACCAAGGTGGATTTTTATGACAAAGCAATTAAGTGTGTGGATGGCAATGGAGAACCAAGAGTCTTGTAGGGAAAGAAGAAAGCCACATCAGTTAGGATGGTAACAACTATGCAAGCATAGTGTAGTCATAGGAAAGGGTGTGTGTTATTCATGGTGCACATTTCTAGTGACAAAGGTAAGGAAGTTGAGGATGTAGATGTTTTTAACAAATGCCATGTTCTATAGCAGTTTCAAGATGTGTTTCCCCATGAGATTTTAGGGTTTCCACCTCACAGGGATGTAGACTTTTCTATTGAGTTAGTGTCAGGGGAAACTCTAGCATCAAAAGCACCTTACAGGATGAGCACACCCAAGTTGGTAGAGTTAAAGTTTCATTTGAAGGAAATTTTGGACAAAGGATACATTACGCCAAGTGTATCACCTTGGGGGCACTGGTATTGTTTGTGAAGAAGAAGGATGGTACTCTCAGATTGTTCATTGACTACAGGAAGTTCAACAAAGTGAATATCAAGAACGGGTATCCATTACTGAGGGTTGATTACTTGTTCGATCACTTGAAGGAAGCAACAATGTTCTCAAATATTGATTTGAGATCAGGATACCATTAGGTACACATTAAAGAAGAGGACATTTACAAGACAAATTTCCAGACCATGTATGGGAATTATGAGTTTGTTGTAGTTCCATTTAGTTTGACTAATGCTCCAGCTATCTTTATGTGCTTTATGAATAGTGTGTTGTGTCTGTATTTAGCTAAGTTTGTTATTGTGTTCATTGATGACATATTGGTATATTCTAAAAATGAGGAAGAGCATGCCGAGAATTTAACAGCAGTGTTGAGGTTTTTGGGAAAGAATCAGTTGTATGCTAAGCTTAGCAAGTGCATTTTTTTCAGACTGAGGTACATTACTTGGGACATGTTGTATCTAAGGAGGTCATTGTAGTATATCCATAAAAGATAAGGGCCATCATGGAGTGGGTAGCTCCTAGAAATCTGGATGAGGTGAGATCTTTCATGGGGTTGGTAGTTTATTATAGGAGCTTCATCAGGAACTTCTCACGGGTTTCTTATCCTATTACATCATTGCAAAGGAAAGGTAAGGATTTTGTGTGGACAAAGGATTGTGAGGCTAGTTTTGAGTAGCTTAAGCAGTTGTTAACACATGCTCCAGTGTTAAAGATTGCACATCCAGACAAGGAGTTTATAGTCTGTACAAATGCTTGCAAGAGGGGACTTGGTGGAGTTCTCATGCAGGATGGATACGTGGTATGATATGAGTCACGAAAACTGAACGAGTGCAAGAAAAAATACCTGATGCATGATCTTGAGCTAGCATCAATCATACATGCATTGAAGATGTGGAGGCACTATCTTCGTGGTAGGAGGTTTGTACTGATGAGTGGTCACATTGGGTTGAGGTATTTGTTTGACGAACCGAATATGAATGCAAGACAAGTTATATGGTTGGCTATGATCAGTGATTTTGACTTCAAGATCAGGTACACCAAAGGAAAGGAGAACAGGGTGGCAGATGCTCTTAGTAGGTGGGTACACGCAAATCACTTTGCAGCTATGAGATCCTATGGGACAAACTTATAGGATAGGATCTAGCAAACAAGTCAGCAGGATGTCAAGTATATGGATATTGTGCATAGGTTGTAGTAGAGTACAGATATAGGTACAAGTGGTAGTACAGGTAGAGCTATAGGTAGTAGTACAGGTATAGGTACAAGTACAGGGATAGGTACATGTAGTGGTACAAGTACAGGTGAACAGGATGTGAACTATTGTCTTACAGTGGATATATTGGTCAGATTTAGAGATAGGATATATGTTTCAAACAACATTGAGCTTAAGAAGGTGATCTTGAAGGAGTTTCATGCAAAACCATATTCAGATCACCTAGGCTACGAGAAGACGTTAACGCAGTGAAGAAACTTTATTATTGGCTAAATCAGAAGAAGGATGTCACGAAGTTTGTGGCTACATGTTTTGATTGTCAGTGTGTGAACGTAGAGTGTAAGCATCAGGTGGACTGCTACAGCAGATTGCGATTGTAGAATGGAAATGGGAGGCCATGTACAAGGAATTTATCATAGGTTTCTTGAGGACAGTGAGACTGCATGATTCCTTCATGATTGTTGTGGACAAGTTGACAAAGGTTGCACACTTCATTCCAGTGAATTCTACATTCTCAGCTAGCGATGTAGCACATGTATTCATTAGAGATGTGGTCAGATTGCATGGAGTTCCAAAGAAGATTGTGTCAGATGGGGATTCAAAGTTTACTTCCAAGTTTTGGAAGGAGTTATTTGTAGGTTTGGGAACAAAGTTGGCCTTTAGTATAGCTTATCATCCACGGACAGATGGACATACAGAGAGGGTCAACAGGATATTGGAGGACATGTTGAGGATGTATGTGATGCATCAACATTGAAAGTGGGAAGATTATCTTCCAATGGTAGAGTTTGCTTAAAACATTGGGTATCAAGAATCTTTGAGGATGAGTCTATTTGAGGCGTTACATGGGCAAATTTTCAATACTCCTATCAATTGGAGTGAGCCAGTTAACAGGGTGTTGATTGGACCAGATATGTTGGTAGCCATGGAACAGGAAATGCAGGTTATAAATAAGAATCTAAATGTAACACAAGATAGGAAAAAGAGCTATGCAAATCAGAACAAGTTGTTCAAGGAGTTCCAGGTCGAGGAACAGGTGTACTTGTGCATCAAACCGAAGAAGAGCCCCTTGCAGAGTGGATCATGTGCCAAGTTGGAACCATGGTTTTTTCAACCCTTCAATATTGTTGAGAGGGTTGGACCAGTAGCCTATCAACTTGCACTACCTCTGATAGTGAAATTCCCTGATGTTTTCTATGTGTCATTGCTTAAGAAGTATGTTAAAGATGTTGATCATGTGATTAACTGGTCTGTATTTCAGGTGGAACTAGATGTGGAATTCCAGCTAGGGCCTCAGTGTATATTGCAGAAAAATATGCTCATGCTCCAGAACCAAGCAATTAGGCAGGTTAAAGTCAGTGGAATCACTTTGGGCTCGATTAATCTACATGGGATATGGCAGATCAGATGTGAGCTATGTATCCTTCATTGTTTTCCAGTCAAGGCAAAGAACTTTTGGTATGGTGTTTTGGTATATGTATTCGGTATATGTTTTTGGACATGTTTGATGATGTTTGGTATATGTACATATGTATATGGATGTAAATACCGCCATGATCTATGTTATAAAGCTATAATAAGCGATATGGGTGTCATGTCATTATGATGTTATGCTTGTTATGTTGTCATGTTGGTTTGCTTTTTAGCAGGTTGATCATTGTAAATACTGCATCGAGATGTGTTATAATGCTCCATGGGTAGTATGTTTGTTTTTCAGTGGTTTTCCTGAGGTATAGGTGTGGTTGGACAACAATGATGGTGCCCCCCAAGGGGGAGGGTTCTGTAACAACCCTGGTGAAAATTCCATGTATTAAAAGTTAATAAAGGAAAAATAATAACCACAGTTTGTGGGACACTTATCCCAAGCTGAATGGACAGAATATCCTAGTGTGGGTGTTCATCAGTTTATTATGGCTAAGGAAATTGGAAAAGGAAATGGTTAAGGATTTGGAAAGGAAAAATGGCAGTTTGGCACATTTATTTATGAAAATAATGACAAGTACGAGAAAAGGAAGATGAAAGGTCAAAGTTTGCATGTGAGGAGAAAAATGAAGGAAAATATTGGAAAATGAAGAAAATAAAGGCCTAATTGATAAAAAGGCTTGTGAGGATTAGTTTGTAACCTTTTTTCAGTTCAGTTTTAGAGCTCTCTCATTATTCTCTCTCTCTGTCTTACTCTTAGACAATTAGAGTTTTCTTGGAGCATTTTGGCACTAGATCAAGAAAGGAAAAGAAGGAAAGAGGAAGCAAAGATCAAGAAAGGAAGAGCAGGATCAAGTAACTACACTAGTATTCTTTGCATGTGTATTTTCCTTACAGATTTGGCATGCATGGTATTTCAAGTGGTTCTTTTGTTGTTATGGCATGGGTTTTTCCAGGTGTGATAGTGTTTTCAGCCTAGCCTTTCCTTTTTCAGATATCCATTGTGTGATTCAGTTCTCATGTTTTGGTTGAGCTGGATTGCCAGACGGATTCGAAGCTCAGTGAGGTGGACATCCAAATGATAGAGAACATGGCCTAGTGGTCCTTGAACCAGACTGTGGATCATGGTAAATCCACTAGCCTAGTGACCACTTAGCCAGATTATGGATTGCGATAAATATAGGATTATGTTGCCTCAGTGGGCCTAGGAATCCTTGTTGTGAATGGCAGGATATACGATAAATCCAAGAGGTGGATGGGAGAGAGGAAAATTCCTCACGATGTAGGTGGATAAATGTGGTGGAATCCATGTTTGTTTGGCCTAGTGATCAGGTGGAGATCATGGTAAATCCTGTTATGACATGTTTGTGATCCAAGACGGATTAGGGTAAAGCATCGTTTCTATTGATGAGGGTGAGGTGGTTTAGCCTCGGGATGCTCTGGTTGGTTCTTTTGATTTTAGTCCCACATTCATGCTTGGAAGATGGCATGGGAGTGAATCATTGAAGAGATATTTGGCTCAGCCATTCTATGGTTGGGTGGATTGTGGTAGTCCCATCTCGGGTTTGGATTTTGCATCATCAATATGAGGTTATTTTTCCTTGTATTTCTATGAGTATTATATTGGTTTATATGTGGATCATACGGTTGTGATTTCATTGGTATTTTTGTTGCTATTATGCTGCTTATGTATGTGTTTTATGACAGTGACTATGTATGCCTCTCATCATGTTTTTACTGGTAAATGAATGGAAAATGTATCTATGACCTAATAGATGATAATGAAACAAATTATATGAGGGAATAATGGTTCTTAGCGATTCTCAGATAAGTATGAGATCCCTACGCTTAAACATGTCATTTACACATGTAGATTACATATTTGTGATGTGTTTGATGAAATTCTTGTCATGGCTAGTAGGGGTCCATTTAAGAGCTTGTTCAAGTATTTACTTTTGCATCATTGGTTCCTTGTTATATTACTATTCTGAAGGTGTCATTTAATTCTGGGCAGTGACCTGGGCTCTGGGCCTGAAAAAGTGGCTCAAATCCTGGGGACCTTGACACATCTCTAAGCAAAATAGTCCCTAGATGTTGGCATGCTTTGTCATGAGAGCATCCAAAGCCTCTTGGACGTTGGTATGCCTATAGCATGAGAGATTCCAGAGGTCAAGTGGTCGAAAGCTTTAGTGGGACCTAGGGGCTAGCTACCTGAGTGGTTGGAATGGTTCCTAGGAGTCTTGTAGATGATGTGGAAGGTTTGTATGTTGTGTTTTCAACGATTCAACTTCCTTAAGGTCACATGGGAGGTTGAATCTAATCATAGTAGCCTCTCGTCACATGTTTAGCCCAATTGGCCGGTTACTTGGGTAGATGCGGGAGGAGGGTGTTACAGCCAATAACAAATTGAGCATCATTATTTACAGCCCATATTAGTGGAATATGCCATGCAACACTTTTACTCCATATGTCTATTGGCTCCCTTTTCAATAGATTTGTTCTTCGCCTCAGACTACGTTGAATTGTATGGATGCATTCACTTTTTGCTATACCATATTTGTCAAGAAAACCATCATATGTATATATTTCATCATCTTTCATATTTTCTAGTGCATCAAATCAACTTTGCATTCTCTTTTGTATTTGCATTTTTGAATTCCATAGGCTCAAGCATTTATGTTTTTTGCATTGGTGGAATTGGAAAATTGAACCAACAATGCATATGTTCCCTTTTTCTACAAGTATTTGTATGATGATGGTGCTAAATACTTTTGAGATTCACAAGAAGTATACTTGAATCACAACACAAGTACTTGTCAATGAATTCTTCAATTTCAATGTTTGTATTTGTTCCATAGATGGGGGAATTTTTTATCCATAGCAATGCATGTTGATGTTGGTTTTCTTGATTTTGAAATTATGTTACAAATAAATAGTCAATGACCTCACCAAAGTACTTGGGTCCATTAAAAATTAATTGGCACAAAGCATTTATTCTTTTTTTGTAATGTTGTATGCAAGTAATGAGATCTTTCTAATAAAGGTATCAATATCATTTTCTTCTATTTGGTTTTTAGTTGAGAATTTTTTCTCTCACTTTATTTGTTCCAATGAATTTACTAAAGGCTCCTAGATATGCTCAACACTACTAAATGAGACAAAGAAATTCGGTGGACCTAATTGTTGAATCTTTGCATATAAGTTTTTGCGCAAATGCAAGAAATATTCTAGTGATGTTTGTATTCTTTTAAGACCCATATAGCCAATATTTGATTTCATAATGCGATCCAAAGTCTCTTTTGTCCTAACATCTTTGGTTGTTAGTTTTTTTTCGTTCTAACTATGCTTTCCTTATCTGAATTCAAATACAATTAAAGACTTGTTGAGGATAATTCACACTGATTTTTAAAATAGATTCATTATATGATACGAAAAATCATGATCTTGATGTAAACTTCCCATTAAACAATATCGTGATATGTAAAGTTTTTTGTAACTTTATATGGTCATTTTTCTCCATAGAACAATGTTGTGAAACTCATCTCTTTCAAATATTTATCTTTGAATATGCCCAAGGGCTTATAGCCTTCACCAAGAGAAATGCTTATTTGATTATTATAAATATCATAAATACTATATGAATCACTAAATACATGTAGTAATGTTTTTCTTACTACTTCTTCATCATAGTCATGATTATCATCATTTATTTGTGTATTTGTCTCGGATGCATATGCATATTTGTTCTAATTAAAGATTTATTTTCAATTGTCACATTTTTCATTTTATAAAGTAGAGTTTTATATAATCACTTCAATTCCTTCACCACTTTATGAACACCACTTTATGAACACAAATTCAACCAATAGCATATGTGCTTTTAAACACCAAGAATTTTTTTATTTCTACAACCACTATACTAGATTCATTTATATGATGAGGAAGTGCAAATTTAATTCAAGATGTCTCAACAAATACATTGACTAGTCCACCAATCAATGCTAGTTGTGGTTTTCTAAAATGCTTCCCAAGTTGTCGTATTTGTAAAAATGGTAATATTGTTGCTATTATTCTTCTTCCAATTCATATAGCTCTTTCATTATGCCTATTTGTTTATTTCACCTAATCCACTCTCGAATTGCAAATTTGATAGTATTGTCATTGTCTAGATTATTTTTTTCATTTTCTGCATAAACACTTATTTTTTATAAGATTTGTTAATTCTGTTTATATGAAACCTTTTTAAAAGTAAGTTTGATTGCAAATTTCACAATAATAAATTGGTACATCTTGTATTTATTTAAAATATTGTTGTTCAACTAATGTTTCAAATATGTAATCGAACATTTGTAAAGATTCTTTATGTTTGTTTGAAGACATCAAATTTCGGTCTTTCTTGAATGAGAAAAAATTAATTACAACAGTCAATGTATCAAAATACCATACATATATAGTTATATTCAATATATAGGTGAATGCATGAAGATGGGTTACACTTTTAAGCCAAATATGGTGATGAAATTTCAAAATTTTACTCTTTTATCAAATTGAATCCCTAAAAATTCATATAAGCGTTATGAATTTTGATTCGGAGTAAAAAGAAAATTTGTGGAGAATTATGTTGTTGTCCTAATTATATTTTTTGCAAAACAAATTAATGTCATATAATATGCCAATTTCCCATTAAATGAAATGTTTTCCCTTGCAAATTTCCACACATCTTAATAGGTATGTGTGTGTTCATGTAGCATAACTTAATCTTATATATATATATATATATAAGCATGATCTGCACAAAGAGAACTAAGTTATGTATATTAAAAGTTTATTTTTTATGCAAAATTATATTTTTATTATTTTTCGAAGTTGGTGAATTAATATTTGAACTACATTTTTCAGACACATGTGTTCATGTAATATTTTTTTCTACTATTTAAATCAATTCAAAAACTAAGAGTACCATTTTTAAGAGGACTTGTAGATGAAGATGGTGGTATCTTTTGAAAATTTTTCATTTTTTATATTTTATGCTATTTATTTTTCATTCAACCCCTTTGAAATTGTCAAAAAAACTTTCAAGCATAATGTTTAAAAGAAAATAGATGAAAAATATCATATGAATTCGAAAATGTCACATTCATATGCCATTGGATAGAGGATTCCTTCATGAATCCAACATGATCAACTCCGCCACCTAAGAACAAATACTTTCCTTAATTCCGCTATGCTACAAAATGGTGTTGCGGAAAAATCTACAAAAGGGGAGCTAAATCTCTATTTTTTAAGCTCTCAGTAGCACAATTGAGTGTTTAAGGTAAAAATTCGAATAAGTCGATCGAGGGTTTAATAAACCTTGATCGAGCCCTTAACATCATTGGAAAATAGATCAATCAATCTTTAAGACTCGATGAAGCCCTTAATGTGGTTAAACAATGGCTTGATCAAACTTTAAGGCTTGATCGAGCAACCTTTTTTAATTCCACACCCAGGAAGTAATGGCGTGAAATGTAAAAAAAATGGCTCAATCAAGCCCATTTCTCAATCGAGCCCCTAACTTGGGTTACACAGGAGCTCAATCGAGTATATGATTTAATGCTCGATCGAGAAATTTTTAAGGGCTTCAAATAGCTCAATCAAGGGCTTAAATATTTCTTGATCAAGCACTTAAAAGGCTCAATTAAGGTGCTTGTTTCACCCACAACATGCCCTCTCTTACCCAAAAGTGTAACCTAGCTCCATGCATAGACCCATATAGTGTATCCAATCAAAACAAAAAGGCCACCATCTATATTCCATTTTTCATATGGGAGTTCCAATTGTAATATACCCTTGCCAATTTACTATCTGAGGGAATTCCCTTATTGCATAGTTGTTCATATATATTTTTTTATGCATATTGATGCGAAAGAATCATTATGAATTATTGCATTGAAAAAATTTATTCAATTAAGCATCAAAGATAGGGCATATCGTATTCATTATGTGTCAATTGGCATATTTTTTGAAAAAAAAATTCACTATAAATACTCTTGAGTCAAAAAATTCTCTTAATCCATTTCTCCTCATGGTTTCTTCTATTTTCATCTCTTCATGTTTTGTTTCTTCATATTGTTAATATTCATCATATGTTAACGATCAATTAGTTTTGAACTTATTTTCTTGCATAAAATTGGCTCAAAATATCTAGCAATTGGATTTTTTATCATGGAATAATATCATAACTATTTTTGCACAAATTTGAATTAAAATTCAAATATCTTTTGATTCTTGTCTTTTACCACAGACTTATCAGAAGTTATAGCCAATTTGATAACCAGTGTATTCAAAATATGTCCCCCCATAGTCCTCTTTTCTAAGGAATTATAAAAGTTGAAGTTGATTTTGTCATCTTTTCCAAATAATCATTTGGGTTATTTATAGCATGCATTTCTATCAATGCATATATGTGCAATTCATGTTGGTAACATAATATTGCTTCAACATCATGTAGCTATAAAAAAAAAATTATGAAATGTTGTATCATTCCTTCTCGTAATTCTATTGACATGTATCTAAAATGTAGTAGAATTTGTATAGCATTAAATAGGCAATCTCCTACAACATGTGCAAATTGTTTAAACAAAATAGATTATGTTGTTCTAGAATTGCATCTGTACTTCCCCTTTTTATAGCTAGCATAGAATTTTCCATTGATGCCTTAGCAATCGTGTTTCAAAGACTTTCTAAATTCACTATGTTGTATTGCTCCATGATAAGCACAATACAATTATTCCTTAGAAAGTGAACATGGAATGAAAAAATTCAACATCTCAGATATATAGGTGACACACTAATTTGTTGTTTAGTTAGCATAGTCAAATCATGGTTGCACTTCTACCATGAAGTCCTTTCTTCTTCCAACTTAGTACCAAAGAATTTAATGCTTCTCCAACTCACTGATATATCCGTACTTCAAATCGTCTATGAAACTCCAACATATTTGGGACAACAAAATTAACGAAAAGGACAATCAAGGAGACGAACAATTTAATATGGTTGTAGATGAAGAATCAATGACATAACAGAGAATATATACATTAATACCCTCACGAAGGTTGCGGTGTTGGGGGAATATGAGAGAGAGCATAATAGGAAAATTTCTTTGTTATTTTGTTCTAAGAATTTCCCAATCTGTTTCAGATGTGGGGTAAGCCAGTTAAAGTTACCTAACTCAATCTTCTTACAAGGAGAATGAATTATCAATTCACTTGGAATTATGTTTTTAACCCCCTCACAAGGATTGGGGTCGAAGGAGTTAATATTCTCTTCCATGTCATATGTTTATTAAGTTTGCAATGGATTCCTTTGAGTTGTTTATTGGTCTCACTTATTCATTGGTTCTAGTTCTTTAACTACAGTTACTGCATAATTAACATATGAGCTTCCATCATTTAGAAAAATGGGTAACTATTGCTTTCAATATATATACTTTCTTTAGCTATGGGTATGGATTATTAGCATTTAGATATAAATATCGTATGCCATGACTTGAATGGATAAATGATAAAGACATTTAATAGAGTATGATTATTTATGTAATAATTTACCCATTTTCCTATAAATATACATCACTCATTAGGGATTTTCAATTTCATGGTATATCTTCATAAATGTATTAAAATGGATTGGCATGCATTGTATACATGTATAATTTTTCTTTTGGTCTTTTCATAGCTAACAAATAGATTTGGAAGTCGATTGTGATTGAAACATATTTCATAGCTAATTTATATTTCTGATATTTGAACCCATTTATCATTATTCTTTTCTTCTTTTAAAACATTTTAAAAAACCAACTTTCATACCCAACTTTGAAAACACACTCTTCACAAACTCCTACAACACGACGACAAAATTCCTAACACTTATCATAAGAATTCTCATTTTGCATCTCTTTCTACCACGTCAAGAATACATGTAACACCCTTTACAAAACCTCTATGTCACAACATCAAAATTCTCCATTAAATGCCACAAGTATTCCCCTCTCCTACATTTCGTCGGTCACGACCCATGTCCTTATCCACTAGGTTTAAATTTTACACCCAAACCCATGCTGCAACATGAATCCACTCATGATATAACACAAAAAAAAATTGTAGGGTGACTTTTGTTAAGCCGTGGACCTCATCAACCCCACTAACTTCTAAATTTCATTTTGAAATCACACCAAAGAATAAGCCCTGCGATGCAAAATTAGTAGCACAACTAAAAGGGATTACTATCAACATACCAAATGAGATCAGCTATGGCTGCTCAGGATCATTCTTCAATGGAAAAAGGTGGTAACAAAGGGTCACAGTGATGGACCTTTCACCATGGCTAAGGCTTGTAGGAAATACGATAACTAGAAAAGTTACGTATTTTCATTAAAATTACATTTTCATAAATTTTCCATTATAATTTATGCATGGTCATCATAACACTTGGATTTTCAATTCCATATGCATTATATAAAATGTTTCTAGATTTGTTAAAAAGGGTTATGGATATAAGGAAAATAAAGTATTATATCTATGAATATGTTTATATTACCTATAAGACATAATTTAGTTTGTTTATGTAGAGTTTAGTATCCACTATATTTTAACTATAAATTTTATTGGGGAGGGATTGAGGTTTGGAATCACACATGGAAAAATAAATTGTTCCAAGGTGTATATAAACTCAACCCAGTCTCACATAAACCAATAACAACATCCCGTTTCTAGGAAATTCAATATTAATATTAGCCTCGACTTAAACTCTAACTAAAAATAAAAGTAAAATGTGCTCACATAATTACAAATTGGAAAACATGAGTGCTACAGGGTTGTAACATATATCGTGTGAGCACTTTAAGCATTCACATGTAGAAGGAAATAAACACCACTTACATGATAGAGATATTATGGGATTTTCACCTACCTTCAATAAGAACTTCTTTCTGTACTCCTTACGCTGACAACTAGGGCACAAAGATTTCTCACTACACTAATAAGCTCTTGGATGTTAGACTCCACTGAAGAGTTTGGAGAATAAATCACTAATGTGATACAACTAGAAAAATGATGACCACACATCTTGGAGAAGAAATCATCGACGTAATGAAACTAGCAAAACGACAACCCAGGAGAGCACTTTCAAGAAAATATTTCATAACGAGTTGCCTCGGGAACTAATCAAATACATGTTGGAAACATGGGTTATAAAAAGTGCATGATAAACACTTGGCCAATGCAATTGTGGAAAAAATAAATAGAATTTGTGGTTAAAATTGACACATCACTTTTTAAAATTTCGTTAACTTCTCTCTATGTTATATTAACTACTCATATACAATGACAACAATTAGACCTTGATGCATGTGGTAAAACATGTGCATCTTCCAAATGTCGCCAAGCCCAAAATAAAACAATTTATTTGTATTTCAAATGGATCATTCAATGAAATCTTACAACATCATGTATCAATATAATTCCAAATCATTCAAAAATCTTGATTTAAATCCTCAACTAGTGTACATCTAGAAATAAATAAATCAAATAACATGTCTGAAATGAATTCTCAATTCGATCATGGTGAATTGTTAATCACTCATGTGTATCACGATATACCAACAAAAAAAATAACAAAACACAAAATAATGCAAGAAACACAATTAATCATAATTGCATATAATAAAATTACATTATCATCCTTAATAGGGTAACACCTGGTGTGTGCACTATGCCTATTCAAATCCAAAGCCCTTATATATATTTTTATTCTTTAAATATTGCTTAGCAGCTTCAATTTTTCCTCTCACAGAAGTATCAATCGTCCAAACTTCCATTGGCTAGATGATTTTCTTATTAGGCCTTTAGAAAACTGTGAATGCCTCTTCTTCTTATACCTCTATGGCCTCCTCAATAATTCATTGCAAATCTTGGGATGATTCGGTAGCATGTACAACTAGAAAAAAGATCACCTGTTGAGTAAAATATCTCTTCAACTTCTTGAATTGTAAATAAGTCACACCATGCTCAGACTGAAGATGATAAGAAGCAGTTGGAAATCGTTGAAGCATCTTATCTAAATGAACTAATACATTGAAATCCTTGCAAAGAGAATCTACCAGGAATTACCCAAAAGATGATTCTTCACTACTAGTTAAAGTATATAATCCAACATGAGTTAGCCCAAAGGGATGGCGCTTGGATTAAAATATCTCTTCAGCTTCATACAAATTTCCAATTCTACTAGGGTAACCACTCTTGTTTCTTGAATTTTAAATAAGCTTCATCAATCTCAATTCAAACTTGATAAGTAGCAGGTGGCAACTGTTGAATCATCCTATCCAAAAGAGTTAATATATTGAAATCCTTGCAAATAAAATTTACCAGTAATTACCTAGAAACTGCAACTTCACTACCAGTTAAAGTACAACCCTGATCTCCTTGAGCCCTTTTTACCACAAATTGAAATTTTTTATCTGATATAAACCAACCTAAGTTAGTCCAAAAAGATGGCATTCGAACCTTTGAATATATCCCCACTCTGTTTTGAATTCTATAATAATTTTGTTAGCTTTAAGGACTGCAACATTCATTTCATCCATGACTTTCTTCCTTTCTTTAACTTATAGAACTAATAGAAAATAATATTTTTTGTTAGGAAAATAAAAGAATTTAATAGCCTCTTCATCAATTGAATTTGGTCTTTCATCTCAAATTGAGCTCTAAGGCCATGCATATTGAATTTTTTATATGTGGGTGTCATGGATTTGGGGTGTCGTATTAAGGAAAACCTTATTATGATGTTTAGTAACCATTCTAAACCCATAAACTATATTAGTTACTATTAATGTACTACAGTAAAGCCTTGGAAATCTTACATGTTTCCTGTCATCGTTTCTCTGAGTAGGGATAACTGCAAGTCGGGTTCACTTTCTATCTTTTATTATAGTGGCATTCCTTCTAGATCTAAAGGCCCAAACCTCTTTGATCATACCACCCAAATGCACATCGAGCTCCCACTACCATGGGGTTTTAAAATGGAGGTGCAATCCAATAACATCCAATGGCCAAGATATCTTTGATCCGATAGCCCAACAACATATTTCCCCCCAACTAAATAAAACTTGCTCCCATGATGAAATCCAACACCTCTAGTTAATCATGATCAATGACTCTCACCCACACACACACACACACACACATATAATTTCAATGGAAATACCCCACTTTAGCGTGGGTCCCCATTGACTTAATGATTGTGATCGTCTATCCAAATCAATGGCTTACACTGACTCCTCCCCCCGACTCCCCCCACCAAATGGCATCAGCAAGGAAGGAGAGGGAAGTTTCGCAATCGCGGTTACGCCCCCTCCCCACAAATCTACCCTCTAACAGAAATTCCATTGTGAACTGTCAACAATTTGATTTTGTGAACTAACGAGAATTACATGAATGGATCTTCTTGTCCATAATGCCCACCATTCTGGATTTTCAAAGATATTTGGTCTTAGCACCTTTGTCACCAAGTTTCACCTATCATTTGAATGCACAAAAACATGAAAAAACACACAAAAGCGAGAAGTGTTGATGCTTCATCGACGATTTTTTTTAGGTTAAAATTCCCCAAAAAAATAAAAAACGACATTAAAAACTATTTTTTTGTGCAATAATATGAAAAACATCCTAAAAATGAAAAGTGGTGATGTTGCATCAACAACTATATTTTTCCGAGTCAAAGTTCCATTTTTTTTTAACAATGGCATTAAAAACTATTTTTTTGTGCAATAAATGTGAAACAAAAACTCTGAAATTGAATGTGTTGATGTTGCATCAATATTTTTTCTTTTGGTTAAAATTCCAACATTTTTTAGCAATGACATTAAAAATAAATTATCGTGACTTCGAAAAACCTTAAAATTTCAATAATTTTTTGATAACGTTAAAAATAAAATATCACGACTTCGAAAAACCTAAAAAAACCAATAATTTTCAACTATGGCATTAAACTTTGAAAAACCTTAAGATTTTCACATTTTTCATTCATGGCGCTAAAAACAAAATATCATGACTCGGAAAAACCTTATACTTTCGAAAATTTTAAGTCATGGAATTAAAATCAAATATAATCACTAAATTCCCTTAAGGTCTTGGATAAATGGTGATCAGGTGCTTTGTTTGACGTGAAGTCATTGGTTCAATTCTCTGCCCCAATCGGGGTGATATATTGGACATGATGAAGATGTAGTCCTTCCAAGCTTACAAAAAAAATATCGTCACTAAAAAACCTAAAAAATGAATACCTAAATCAAAGAGTCATTATAACAATAGTATTTTTTTAAATGCTAAAAGTATAGCTCTTTAAAAACCTTAGCCTAAGACAACTTGACACATTGCAATCAAAATTTAAAAATCAACCATCAAATTAACACGCAATGGGGGCAACGTTGAACCATTGCAATGAAAAATTAAAAATCAACCATGAAATTGGCTCACAATAAGGGGAAAACTTGATACATTGTAACGAAAACTTAAAAATCAACTAACAAATAAACACATAGTGAGGTCACCTTGCTAATCAAGCATAGACACAATCCCTATAAAAAGCAAAAAGAGTGAAAAAAAACAAAAACAAAAAGACAAACAACTTTAAAACGACCCAAAAAAATAATAACAACAATTAAATAAATAAACAAACATTAAAAAAAAAACCAAAAAAATAATTCAAATATTACAAAATAAAACCTCATAAAAGATAAAAATTTAAACATAAAAGGGAAAAAAAAAAATTTAAAAACATAAAAAAAAAAAAAAAAAAATTAAATGAAAGAAAAAATATCTTACTAAAAAACAAAATTAACAAATAAAATTAACACATAAAAAAATAAAAATAAACAAATAATAATAATATATTAAAACCAATTTTAAAAAAAACATATATATATATATATTAGAAAATTAATATATATAATTGTGTTTTTCCCACCTCGTGTCGATGTCAAAGGGTCACAGGCAAGGATTCTAGAGCTGTGTAGCCACTCTAGCAAGCCCTAGTCGTTGACATTTAGCGTCAGGGCAAGGGGTTCGTCAATTTTGGGAAACGACAAGTCCCACACTCTGATGCCAAAGGGCCACTATCAGTGTCACACCCCTATCCTGGCGGTGCTCTTTTAACCGCACATAGGCAGGTGCGGCACCGCTACCCAGTTTATTTTCGCCAATACTTATTAGTATGGACTATGCCTAACATTCAACACTTAGTTATTTTTCTTCAATTCTATTAAGAATTCATCATTTTACATAACAGAAATAACATTCATCATCATCATATCATAAATATGCACAGCGAATTACTTTCTTTCTTTTAAATGGGAGGGGAAACTCCCAAATTAGAGTCTGCCCAATAATCAACAATTCAGTATTTTACAAATACATATACAATCAAAGTCTTGTTAGGAAACTCCAAATTTACCCTTAGCAGACTTTCCAAAATTTCCAAGAGTTCAGCCTGCTTATGCAAGGTTGCCCACCTCACTGGGTCGGGTCGCCCTTCATTCAACAGCACCCACCTTTCTCATGCAGCTCACCTTCGGGCAGAGGTTCCCACCTCTTTTCGTACTCTACAGCTCATTGCTGAGCAGGAGTGCCCACACTGTCGGGTCACCCTCCGCAACATGTCTCCAAGTAGATGCACCCACCTTAGGTCATCCTCCACAGGTCGTCATTAGGCAGGAGCACCCACACTGTCGGGTCACCCTCCGCAACTCATCCGTCGGGTAGGAGCACCCAGTTGTGGCTCACAGCTCGTCTGCGGAGTAGGAGCGCCCACTTGCAACTCACAACTCATCTGCTAGGCAAGGGCACCCACCTGAAACTCGTTTTTCTGCCCACCATGTATACCTGCACAGAACAATGCGACCAAATTCCTGCAACCCATTTCCTCCTCGTCTTGGCACTTCGGCCCGTCCACCACCTGCGCCTTGCCTTGGTCATATTTCCTTTTCTCTTGTTCGCCCAAGTCTCAGCTCTAAGCTTGTTTGCTTGAGTTCTCTTGATGCTTTTCTCCACCAAGTCGCCCTCCATATATATGTGTTCTTCATGAGTTAAGGTGGGTCAGCTTGCCCAAGTCGACCACACAAATCACCCATAAAAATGATAAATAATGCGTCGGCCCACCAACTCCTCTATTTTGCATGTCAGCCTGCCAACTCATTTGCTCCGCACATCGACCCACCAACTCATCCATTCCATGTGTCGGCCCACCAACTTGTCAGTTTTTAGACACCTCATATAAACTCATCCGTTCCCAATCTCATTTTTCGACTCTCCAAGTAACTCGTCACAACTCGTCGTCACACAACTCGTAGTCACACACTCGTCGAGGAGCATTTAACCAAATGCACTTGCTTATCATCGCAACTCGACTCGTCACTCATAACCATTTTTGTCTCCCACCGTCGCCCGTCGCACATGAGTGCGCTCAACTCATGGCGTGACATACTCCCCCACTTTAAACGGTTGTCTTCCTCGACAAAACCATCTCAGCAATCACCATCGCTAATACTGCAAATCCATATATATGGGTACCTAGATGTGTCCACCTCTGACCTGCCTCATGCCATCAATATGCCAAAATCTGCAAGAAAATCATGTGTGGGATCCCCTCGTGATGGTGACTAGTTGGGTAGCTAATCCAACCATACATTGCCTCCACAAGAATGCATGTCCCCTACATCATCTTGACTCATCCCTGTACACAACTACCAATCGAATCCATCTCACCCCAGATGTCTACTCAAAATGTTGGAGACTTATTGCCATGAGAAGCTAACAATGAGCCGCATCCCCATGTCATTCTAAGAAGAGAGGGAGGAAGTGGAGGTCGAAGGCTCTCCCTCTTCCTTAGCTAATAGCTCAATCCACCTATCTGGATCTTTCTCCTCCAATCTTTGCGTGTATGCTTCCCGACTCTCCATCTGAATCTTGGTTCTAGCATCTCCAACTCTTTCCACTACCTCTAGTCTATTTGATAGATCAGGATACTATCAGACAATGGTCTAATCACCTGTGACTTCTCCATAAGTTTTTCCTCTGTACAAGACAACCTCTTATAGAATTTTTCATCCCACTTGACTTCCTCTACATTCATTGTTGTCAACTTATATTCAGTTGTCATAGTTCCTATGGTTGGTACACCAATGGGATCATCATCACGCCCGTCGTAAATGTACAACTTCTTCAAGTGAGGCACCATCATAGCTTCAAACTGTTTCATAAATTCCATACCCAGTACAACTTCATAGTCATCTATCTGCATAATCGTGAAATCGACTTTCCCAGTCCATTCACCTATGCTCACATCAACTTTTTCTACTACACCGATCACTGAATTTGGTGGAGAATTCACTACTTTCAACTGTGCTTGAACTGGTATAAACTTCAGCCCAATCTTCCTCGTAGTATCTTCACTCATGAAGATATGAGTTGCACCACTATCTACCATCGTGAGAACAGTTCCTTTCCCAATATTGATCTCCACATATTCCAACTTGTTCCTTTCAGGATCTCATCGTGAGACCGCTTCCGTAGCTACCACAACTCCCAAAATCTGCATCACTCCAATGGAAGTTTCTTCTTCCTTCTTATTCGCATCGACTTGTGCTACCGCTGCCACTTTCGGTCTTGAAACACAATTATTCACTATATGTGGTTCTTCACAAATCCAACACTTTAGATATTTCTTCGACTTTGACTTCGACCTGTCATTTGATCTCAAAGGCTCTTCTTTGTAGAATTTTCTTTCGGTTTATCTGTCTTCTTATTTTGTTCTTCGGTTCCTTCATCATAATGTTCTACCAAGCTATCAACTGCTGCAAACGCTTCCTATAGTGTCTTGATCTTCTACCTCTTCACCTCATTGTGTACCAAAATCTTCGATCCTATAATGAAATTGAATACCTTGTCTTTCTCTGCCATATTAGGTAATTCCAATATCGCACTTGAGAACTCTCATTGATATGCTTGTAGGATTCATGTTTGCTTCATGTATTTAATCTTCGTCCTTGCATCCTAGGTCTCATCTTGTGTACTAGCATGAGTCTACAAAGCTTTCTTCATGTCGTCCCAAGAAGAGATCTCTACTACCTCACCATTGGCAATCTACTCCATCTTTCTTCACTGCCACATCTTAGCATATTTCGTTAAGAATTGAGCAGCTACCTACGCTTTAGCCTCATCATCAAGTATACCCAAACGTTCCAAGTATTTCTCCATATCCCATAAGAAATTTCCAAGAGCTTTTTCACTCCTCATACCATCAAAAGATTCAAGTTCTTTGACCTTCACATTGGCAACTCCTCCAATAGAACTTTGCCCAACTTCTTTCTTAAAAAAAGCTATCTCATTTAGAGCATCGTCATGTTACTTCTACAACTTCGAGATTTCTACCAAACCTTGATCCCTTGCAGCTCCAATGTCCTTCGTTAGGGGATTTTTGAGGTCTAAAATGGGCCTCCTAAGGAAATTATAAAATAATAGTGGAAATAATAAAATAAGATTAGATTACATCATCAAATTTTAGAGGGAAAAAAGAAAAAACTATTTTTTCAACTCATATTTTCAACTTATCTTCCTATGGGCTTACTCAAATTTCGAGCGCAAATATCCGTTGGATGAAAACTTTGATTCCTCATCCAAGGAGTACCCATCTTGCATACTTTCGATGGACCCTACTACATGAAAAATGAAAAATACATGAAAAAACGTGATTGCAATCACGTTTTTCATGTATTCCTCATTTTTAGTGTAGCAGGGTCCATCAAAAGTATGCAACATGGGTACTCCTTGAATGAAGAATTAAATTTTGCATCCAATGAGTACTCTTGCTCGAAATTTGTGTAAAACCTTAGGGAGATAAGTTGAAAATATGAGTTGAAAAAGTAGTTTTATTATTTTACTATTTTTTAATCTTTTTACTTTTTTACTCCAAAAATGGTGAATCATCCCCCATGGTTGACATCATCATCTTGAATCTTATTGGTTCTTATGAATTTTATTTTGGTTGTACATTTTTCTTAGCAAACCCATTTTAGACCTCAAAATTCCCCTAATGGGCTTCTTTCTCTATTTGCACATACATCCATTATGTATACTCGTATCAGATTTTGAGGTCTTCAAAATCTTCCTTCAACTTTGTATGCTCTTCCTACAACTTTGCTGTCATATCCTGATGTTCAGCATATTCAACCTTCACCGAAGCTATATCAGAAGCTAATTCCTCCATTTTATCCACTACCATGTCCATAAAAATCATTTCGGCATCCCTGCTAAATTCCCCCATCATAACTTGAGTTTCTTCCACTTGATCAACCATCAACTTCACTTGTGATCTCGTTCAGACCATAAACTTCTCCTATCATTCAACTTGACCCTTTGCTTGTCCCTGTCGAACTTTCCAAAGCCTTGCGGAAAGTCTGATACCACATGTTACCAAGAAATATCTGCTTCACTCTGCAAATCAAGCATCTGATACCATCTGTCAGGAAGTGCAGTGGTATCACTTCAATCTGCAAATATCATCTGTCACGCCCTTATCCTGGCAGTGGTCTTTCAACCGCACATAGGCAAGTGCGACACTGCTACCCACTTTGTTTTACCAATATTTATGAGTATGGGCTACACCTAACATTCAACACTTAGTTATTTTTCTATATTTCTACAAAGCATTCATCATTTTACACAACGGAAATAACATTCATCATCATCATATCATAAATATGCACAACGAATTACTTTCTTTCTTTTAAATGGGAGGGGCAACTCCCAGATTAGAGTTTTCCCAATAACCAATAATTCAATATTTTACAAATACATATACAATCATAGTCTTGCTAGGAAACTCCAAATTTACCCTTAGCAGACTTTCCAAATTTTCCAACAGTTTGTCTAACTCGTGTAGGGTGGCCCACCTCACCGGGTCGGGTCGCCCTTCGTTCAGCAGCGCCCACCTTTCTCGTTCACAGTCGCCCACATATGTCGTGTCATGCATCTCATCTTCGGGCAGAGGCACCCACCTTGTGTCATCCTTTGCAGCTCGTCGTTGTGCAAGAGCACCCACACTGTCGGGTCGCACTCCACAACTCGTCTCCCTGCAGAGGCGCTCACCTCGGGTCATCCTCCGTAGCTCATCACTGGCTAGGAGCACCCACATTGTCGGGTTGCCCTCCGCAACTCATCTATCAGGCAGGAGTGCCCACCTACAGCTCGCAGCTTGTCCGTCGGGCGGGAGCACCCACCTACAGCTCACAGCTCGTTTACCAGGAAAGGGCACCCACCTATAACTCATATGTCCGCCCACTATGTAGACCCGTCCAATTCAGTGCACCTGAATTCCTGCGCCTCGTTTCCTCCTCAGCTTGGCACTTCGACCCGTCCATCGCCTACGCCTTGCCTTGGTCATATTTTCTTTTCTCTTTTTCGCCCAAGTCTCAGCTCTAAGCTTGCTTGCTTGAGTTCACTTCATGCTTTTCTCCACCAAGTCACCCTCTAGATATATGCATTCTTCATGAGTTAAGGTGGGTCGGCCTGCCTAGGCTGACCATGCAAATCCTCCATAAAAATGCTAAATAATGCGTCGGCCCACCAACTCATATGTTCCGCATGTCGGCTCACTAACTCGTCCTCTCCACACATCAACCTACCAACTCATTCGTTTTGCGATTCGGCCTGCCAAATCGTCCGCTCTGCACATCGGCCCACCAACTCATCGGTTTTTCAATACCTAATACAAACTCGTCGCATGTACTCCCATACTTAGATGATTTTCCCAATCTCATTTTTTTTACTCTCCAAGTAACTTGTCGCATCATCGCAACTCGTCCTCACATACTCGCCAGGGACCGTTTAACCGAATGCACCCGCTCGTCATCGCAACTCGACTCATTGCACATAACCAAAGTTTGTCTCCCACCGTCACTTGTCGCACATGAGAACACTCAACTCGTGGTCGTGACAACCAAGGTGGCTAGAGTAATGGTTCCGCTCCATCCTCCCTGTCGTCAGCCCTTTAGCGTCGAGGGTGGGGGCTCGTCGATTCCCATAATTGACAAGCCCCCATCCTTGGTGCCAAAGGGTCACAAGAATGGCTACTAGAGTGGCGACGCTCGTCCAACAACCCTCCCTCGACCCTTTGACACTAGGATAAAGTGGGCTAACAACTTTTTTTTTAATATATATTTTTAATTCTTTTAATTTTTTATAAATTGTTTTTTAATTTTTTATTTAATAGTTTTTTTCTTAATATTTTTTAATGTTTTTTTAAAATCAATTTATAATACGTTTTATTTTGAATAATTTAATTTTGTCTCATATATATTTTTTAATAACGTGTGTGTGTGTGTATATATATATAATTTTAGCTCGTTCATAATATTAATATTTTTATTTATTTATTTATATTGTTTTTTTTTTTTGTTTTTTTTTTTTTTCCAATTTTTTTTAAATATTTTTTGTTTTTTTTCTTAATTTTTTTTCGTTTTTTAATTGGTTTTCAATTATTTTTAAACCAATTATTTTTTCATTAAAGTTGTTTTTTTTTTTAACAATTTTTTTTTTGTTATTTTTACTTAAATTTTTATGTTAATCATCATTTTTAGGGAAAAAAAAAAAAAAAAAAAAAAAAAAAACCTTCTAATATTATCATCTTTAAACATAAAATTCATAAAAATTACATACAATTTTCTATTGTTTCAGCGTTTCTATGTTTAGTTTTCTTCCATAAATTTTTTTTATTTGACATGTTATTTTATTATCCTGAAATGTGTATTTTTTCAACTATGTGTATATGCAAAATGTGTATTCTTTTGTAAGTATTTAAAATTATTATTTTTTAGTAAGAATTATTTTATGTGTACATCATATAAATAAACCCAAACAAATGTTCATGTTGCATCAACATTTTTCAAAATTAACATGAAAATCACTGACATTTAAAAAAATTAGCCATACTTAATACGTAAGAAAATATAAAGTGTCAAAACTATGCTCCAAAAAAAAAGGTTAATGCTCCAAATTAGCATGAAAATCATGGTTTTTTGCAACCTCCTAAAAAATGAAAACTCGATATAGTTCTTGTTAAGTTGGTAACTTTGTTTAAGCTCATAAACACAATTTTTTTCTTTTCATTCATAATTCTTGTAGATTTTACACTCCTTAGAAAATTGAATCAAATAGTTCATCAATAACCTGTAATTTTCCCTAAAATAATTTTTTGGCCTATAATTGCATTTTAAAATAAAGTACATAGCCTATCAATTTATGACACTTGTAACCAGACAAATTGAATTGGAATTGCCATGGATTAGTAAAACAAAACCTAATGTAAAATATTCTCATCACTTTCCATTAGACCTTAACTTTGACCTCCTTTATCTACGAATGGCTTCCAGCTTCTCTGGTGGATTGTCCTCCTGAGTTGCATCCTCAAGGTGATCGAGGACCTCATTCATTCCAAGTTCGAAGTGCTCATGTCCTTCCTCCCCCAACTGCCTGAGGTCTCGTGGGGCATCTCTCCAAGGCCAAAGACCTCCTCTAACATGTCAACTGTCGTTGCTTCCACCTTCACCTCCATGCTATTGACCTTGAAGTTTAAATTGATCATCTTCATTTTCAGATGCTCCACTGACTTTTGCAGCAACTCCAGATCCTTCTCGATGTCAGCGAGGCAAGTCAGCACTACCGTGAATTGATAATGAACCTCTTGTGCTACCTGTTTCCCCAATTGTTCTACCATGGCCCCAATATCTCTCGTGGGAAAAATTTCCTTGTTCCTCCGCAGTATCACCACTACCAATGAGGCTGATAAAGGCCATTTTGAGAGCGATCTTTCCCTATACACGATTAACTCTTAGAATTAGCTGTTTCATCCAGCACCTTAATTTGGTGCTCTGCTCCTTGTCGAATGTTGTACACATCCTTTCACATTGAATGATTTTTCTAGACTACTGATTAGACTTGACACGAGCCATCATCCTTGCAACCGCCAATTTGAAATCGGATGAGTTGCTACTGGTCTTTGCAGCTGAAATTTTGTACTAACCCTACATTCCCTGGTCTTGGCATTTAATATTATTCCAATTTTTTCCCACTTGGCCATCGTCATGGCAGTTAATTATTTATGCCTCCATCTGGAATCGCGATATTCCATCCGCCTACTCCGACTCCCAAGAGAGTCTTTCCATACCTTAAAGAAATACTTAATTAGGCGTAATATGTCTCCTTTAATGCGTAATTTATTCCTTTTAACACCTCGAGTATATCTGCTAGGGATTCTGTCCTGGGGCGTGACATATCTGGGAGTTACCTTGGTTTAAGATCAAAACCCCTTGATCTAAGGCAGTGCTCTATTGGCATAATTATGTTCTCGCCCCAATGGTTCTCTCGTTTAACATGGAAAAAATTATAATATTCGAATTGGCTTAGAAGAATCCCTATCCTTAGAAATTAGCTTGGTCTAACCCCTTGATCTAAGGCAGTGCCTCTAATATCTATTGACATAATTATGTTCTCCCAATGGTTCTCTCGTTTAACTTGGAAAAAATTATAATATTCGAATTGGTTTAGAAGAATCCCTATCCTTAGGAATTAGTTTGGTCTAAGATCAAAACCCCTTGATCTAAGGCAGTGCCTCTATTGGCATAATTATGTTCCTCCCAATGGTTCTCTCGTTTAACATGGAAAAAATTATAATATTCGAATTGGCTTAGAAGAATCCCTATCCTTAGGAATTAGCTTGGTCTAAGATCAAAACCCCTTGTTCTAAGGTAGTGCCTCTATTGGCATGACTATCTTCCTTCGAGTTGTTCTCTTGTTTAACATGGGAAAAATTATAATATTCAAATTGGCTTAGAAGGATCCTTCTCCTTCGGAACATAGGAGAAAGTTCAAAGTCTTTTTGATGCATGGCTTGGAACATCTTTGAATAACAATCATTGAATCTCCAACTATACTTAGATGTCGGAGACCTTTTGATATAACAATCTCCAGTCCTTGCTAGAGCGTAGCATTCCCCAATCCCATGCATACCTTGTTTATATTATTCCATAGGCGTTGTAAATCACCCCACTTGCTCCTGCTGCCCCCTTTAAAAAATTTTAACTATGGATTTATTTTCTATTTTTTTTCAATTGCTTTACATGATACATATATATATATTTCTTTTTTATTTTTTTAACTACATTATTTCTCTATAAAGTTGATATAAAATTATGTTAATTCATATAGACATTGAAATATTTTATTTATTGTTGAAAATTAAAATAAAATATTTTTAGCACTTCTTCTTAATATACTTTTTATTTTTTATTGTATTTGACAATTTTATATATATATATATATTATAATTAAAAAAAACTATCAACTCCAAATTAAACCGGGCAAAATTACATATAAACAACCCTTAAAGCAATAAAATAAAACCCAAAAATAAAACTTACCATTACCAATAAGGGGCACAAACGAAAATCAATTTTACCCATATATCGTACATACTATCATTAAAAAAATATTCCAAGATCATGTGATCTTCCTGACTTTCATAATCCCCTACTATTTTGCACACAAGAAATATTCCACCACCCTTCTGGTCTTGTAAGGTCTCCCATTCAAACATAAAAATCTTTTCCTTTGACTCACGGTTAGTATCAATTTGCTTTCAGTATTACAGACGCATTCTGCAAATCCTTCCAGTTTTCATATTATACACCGAGCAGTGTAAGTTGCCTGTCCATTATTTGTGGGTTCTCGCCACTGATTTGTTACGCCCAGCAGTGGGCATGATCACCCTGCCTCATTATTATTTGTGAATCCTAGGCACTTTGAATATTTTAAAACTGCACACCTTCACATCTTTACTGGTCGTTCCTACATATAATTAGCCGTTTAACTTGGTTTTTCCCGTGCCGTGTGTTTTTGTTGAAAGTGAGTAATAGAGTTGTTTTTAGTGTGATTTTTTAGACATTTTAGTGTGGGAATTAGTGGAAAAAATTGAGGTGGTATTTTGATTTGTGTTATTTAAATTAGTTTTTTTATTATATATAGATTCAACACCTTGGAAAATTTATAAGCCATTTCTATTGCACAGAATTACTCATCAAACTTGTGATTTCAATAAATTCTTACTGAATTTTAAAAAAATTTGACCCCAAAAACTATCTTAAAACTTCCAAAAAAAAACAACTCCTCCCTTATTAATGTTGCTTGTTGTGATTTTTGTGTAATTCTCGCATGATTTCAGTGGTTGGCAAAGGAGAGCGGAATCCATACACGGTGCACGATTTTTAACTTTTTCTGTACATGTCTCTCCGATTTTTCAACCAACAACGAAATTTCATTTGTGTAACTTTTGGATAATGATATTGTTATCACTTCGTTAAATTGTTGAACCATATATTTATATAATACGGACAACCTAGACATGATGGTGCAGGTTTGTAATTTTTCGATGTTGTAAGTTAACATTTATTTATAGTATTTTTTTTAACATATATGGTTAACATTAAAATATAAAAATATTTATTTAATATTGAATATTAATTGCGTCAAGGAATCGAAATTAAAATGTAATTTTGTTACTGAAAGAAAAAACAAATGTCAGACAAAAAAATATTGAATAATGAAAAGGAAAGCGAAAATCGAGCGAGAGTACTATCATGTGTCTTGGGAAAATAATGCCCGGTCAGCTGAATGACTTTAATTATTATCTAAAAAATAATATTAAAGTATATGCTTACGCCGAAATATTTAGATATTTTTGTTTTTAATGAAAAATGTTGATTGTCTGATGGGGTATAGTGTTAGTATCAACTCCTAACTTATAATTATTTTTTGAATTTCTTAATATTTTGTTTTTTTTTCCCTCTTTATATATATGTTAATATCGTGATTAGTTTTTATTTTCAATATTATTTCGAATGAAATAGAATCAGAGTTGTTGTAATCTAATAGTCAGGAAATTGTTTGTTTTTAAGAAAGGTTGAATGTTGGCGTGGCCAGTATTAATTGAAAATTTAAGTTGAAAATATATTTTTTTAAATAGTGATTTGAAAAAAAAAAAGTACGAATTTATTTAAATACAGCATTGTATTTAAGTTTGGGATGTTTTTTTATTTCTTTGATTTAAAGTAAACATGTAAAAAGAAAGTGTTATGTTCATGGCATATGCTTTGAGGATGATTATTATAGTTGTGGTGTTGAAGAGCATGATGTTCTCTAATGTTTAGATATGTGTTCAATGGTTGTTTAGTAATTTATAATATGTTGAGAAGTTGATGTAGAGTTGTTTGGAGGAAGTCATATGAGTTTTTCATAATGTGATGGAAATTTGATTATGGTCTTGTTATCAGGAATTTTCATATCAGGATCTTTTGGGTTCTAATAAATCTTGTTGTTAATTCATATCTTTGGGTTCTAATAAATCTTCTTGTTAATTCATATCTTTGGGTTCTAATAAATCTTCTGGTTAGTTGATATGGTTTGATATATGGTATGTATGTAAATGGATTTATTTATTTATTTAATTGTTGATTAAAATCGTGAAAAATCATTATCAATTACTATCTTAGTATGAATAAAAAACAAAATATAAATAAATAAATAAATATAAAAAAAATCATTACAAAACAAGCAAGAAACAAAATTAACCCATCATCTCCAAAAAAAAACCGCAATGTACCAGACTCTCAGTACTTCGGGATTAATGGATAATTATAAAATGCATCCTCATGGATCTAGATGCACTGATTTTACTACATAAATAAAATCAACTTTTTTTCTCCTCAAAAATTCCAACCTTGAAATACAAAGTGCATGTACCACAAATTCATTTCCCACCATCATTACCACACACTCACAGATACATTTTGGCTTTTATTTTAAAATTTATTTAATATTTTTGAATTAAGTTAATAATAAAAAAACCAATTAAAACTATTTTTGTTCTTATTTCCAATGAGCAATATCTTTAAAAAATCTACATTAGATATGCACTGTCGGAAGTTGTTCGAAACAAGATGCCCATGCGCCATACACCAGGACTGATATATCTAATAATAGATTTAAAAAAACCCATTAAACAAATTATTTTTATTCTATTTCCTTAAACAAGTTGAAAATAAAGCTCAGAGATTTTCGTTACTAAATCAATATAACACTAATTCAAGACTAATGATAAAAATTTCCCATCACTAAACCGAAACAAAACATCTGAAAAACGAAACCTACTTTTACCCCTAAATCGTACACCCTAATTTTCTGACTCCCAGCTTCTCTCCGCGACAAGATCATGTGATCTACCCGAGTTATTCATCCCCAAAAGAGACAGTGGCCGTCAAAATCTCCAACTGTTTGGCACACAAGAAATATTCTACCTTTATCATGATGTTGCATCTCTCCCAATCAAAAATAGAAATATTTTCCTTTTTTCACGGTCAGTATTAATTTGCTTTCAGTAATGCACAGTCCCATTCTGCAATTCCTTAATTTATACACAGAGCAGTCTAAGTAATGTCTCAGTCTATCTATTATAACTACATCCACATCTTTACTGGTTCAATATATTTTTATACGCGTAATCTTTTACAGAAGAAATAGTTTTTTTAAGATTGATTTTGCTTTTTCTTGGTTAAATTTAATGATAGATTATTAAAAGCTTGAATTTAAATTGTTTAATCTACATAATTTTAATGCTCTAAGGTTTTCAAGGGTGTTGAATTTATTTATGTATTCAAAAATATATTTTAAATAATAAAAAAAATTTGAAATTATATTACCAGATTTTAGTGAATGTTATGAAAAAAAATTATTTCATCTATAAATTAGTTCAGCCCTATTTTTATATATATTTAGCAGTTTCATAAATTTCCCACCTAACTTGGTTTTGATTCTGCATGTTTACTTGTTGGGCCTGGCAGCTTGTCAGGACTGCTGATTGTTGCGATTTTTGTGTAGCTTGCGTATCTCCGAAAAAACAAAACATGATTATATATCAGTGGTCAAAAAAGGAGAGCCGAATGGATAAACAGTGTACCATGTTTACTTTTTCTATACATGCCTCTCTGACTTTTGGCACCCAAGTCTCTAAACCACGTTAAAAATGGATTAAGATTGTCATCATTTTGAGCGTATAATTAGCTATTTACCTGGAGGAAATGGCCAACCCTTGACCATATTTGGGACACTCTGTCCCCCTTTCTATGCAAACGTCACAAGCTGGATTCATATGTTTTAGCCGCTCCCTCATTAAGGCCGGATTCACATCTTTTAGGGTTTGTGTATGAAAATATCATTCGCTATTCCCATCCCACGGATCATACAGAACACAATCGAACATGGGAGAAAGAAAAAGAACACAATCGAACATGGGAGAAAGAAAAAGAGGTACATCACTCTTCCATCAGCGGCAGATATCAGAAGAAAAGGACGAAAATTCACTGCACAGGTAGAGCATCCCAACGAGATTTGTTACTATTGTTTCGATAGTAGAACCCACATGATTCACTTGTTGGAAAAGTAGAGAAACTAAAACACAAATTCACCCAAAATACAGGAGTTGCGATTCTTCTATTGATCACACAAAACTTGATAATTACAATGAACCCGGTGAAGGGTATTTAACCTTTTCCAACTAGTGATTCACCTAAAATATCTTGCCATGCAACCACACACTATAAGTTCAACTATGAATTAACTCAACTTGATTCAACGCTCAGTTAACTAGCTCTCCAACTTTAGCCAACTTCTCATGCGGGAGTAATTTAATGGGAGAAGTGTCCTCAAATACACAATTTTATTAATCAGAAAAGAAATTACATAATAGTTTTGCAAGAGTTTACACACACACTCCAACACTTTTGCAATCAAGAGAATGAGCTATATATAAGCTTAATTTCCTAACCTATTCTAGTTATGGACTACTTATTAAATTAACAAGTGTCCATTTACAATAAATGCAATTCTAACCAATCTACTATCTCAACTCCTAAATTGGAGCCTAAGATACGACATTATTCTAGATGTCGTGTCTTTTACAACAATATTCTATTTCTAAGTGTCTCCAATATTTAATTAAATATTCTAAATAAATAAATATTCTATCCTAACTTTGTGAACTATGAATTTTGTATTTTGGATCATCTAACATTCCCCCCTATGATCCAAAGATACATTACAACAGATACCAAGTTCATCTCTGAACTTAGTAAATTTGATCATGCCAAGTGGTTTTGTGAAAATATCAGAGACCTGATCTTCTAAAGGACAATAAACTGGCTTGATGACGTCCTTGGCAATGAGCGATCTAATGTGATGATACTTGGTGTCCACATGTTTTTTTTTGGAATGAAAAATTGGATTCTTGGCAAGCTTTATGGCTGACTGGTTGTCGATGAATAATGATGTAGCTTCTGCTTGAGGAATGCCCAAATCCTGCAAAACTCTGCGCAACCAAACAATTTCACATGTTGCTTCCCATGCTAATATGTATTCTGCTTCGACTGAAGAAGTGGCCATTGTAGCTTGTTTCTTGCAACTCCAAGATACTGTAGTTGACCCCATGTTCATTAAATAACTGGAGGTTGATGCTCAATCATCAATACTACCAGCAAAGTCGGCATCTGAAAATCCACCAAGTACAAAGTTTTTAGTCTTTTTGTAAAGAAGACCAAAATCTTTTGTTCCTTGGATATATCGTAGAACCCTTTTGGCTGCATTCCAGTGGTTGTCTCATGGTTCCTGCATAAAGCGTGAAAGAATACTAACTACATAAGATAGATCTGGTCAAGTCATTGTCAGATAAATCAGGCTGCCAATCAACTGTCTATAAGTAGTGTTGTCCACCTTTCCCCCCCTTCAAATTTTGAAAGTTTCAAGTTTTGTTCCATGGGGGTAAGAATGGGCTTGCAATCCTGCATTCCAAATCGCTAAAGAACTTCTGCTACATACTTACTCTGAGAAATGAAAATATGATGTGGACATTGGAATACTTCAACTCCAAGATAGTAGTGAAGTAGTCCCAAATCTGTCATCTTAAATCCTGCATGTAACTCCTTTTTCACTTGTACAATATGATCATCATTGTTTCCAGTAATGATCAAATCATCTACATACATAACAAGAATCACCAGATTTTCACCTTGTTGACGTACATACAAAGTATCATCAGATTCACTTCGTTGAAAGCCAACTTTTCGAAGGTATTCATCCATTTTGGCATACCAAGCTCATGGAGCTTGTTTTAACCCATATAAAGCCTTAATCAGTTTACAGACTTTATGTTCTTGCCCTTCAATTTCAAAACTTGGCAGTTGTGTCATATATACATCTTCCTGTAAATCTCCATTGAGGAAAGCACTCTTTACATCCATCTGATGAACTTTCCATCCTTTTTGTGCTGCTAATGCGAGTGTTAAGCGAATGGTGTTCCATTTTTGATGTAGGAGAAAAATTTTCTTCATAATCAATGTCTTCCTACTGTGCAAAACACTTAGCCACAAGTCTAGCTTTGTACTTGTCGATTTCTCCATTTTGGTTGTACTTAATTCTGTAAACCCATTTGCATCTGATGGGTTTAACACTTTGAGGACAATCAACAAGTTTCCAAGTGTTGTTGTCTTGAACTGCCTTATATTCTTCAACCATATCTTGTTGCCATTCTTTATATTTTATTGCCTCTTTGTACATGGAGGGTTCAGTAAAATCATTCATGATCAAGGCAAAATTTCCTTCATTCCTGGTGGACCCCCTTGTTCTTGTTTTATTTTTCTCATCGGGCCTTACATCTTTCAAAAGTTGAACAACCCATTTTGGCAATTGATGTTCACTTGTTTGAGATTCTGAAAAGTCACCATCATTATAAAGAAGATTAATGTAAACAGAGGTATGTTGATCAGCTATAGATTCTGGGGGCAGAGAGTCATTGTCAAAAGAACTACTACTACTAGGAGATTCTAATGAACTGCCAGAAGACCCAAACTATGTTGGTGAAGTAGATGGACTAGATGAATCATCTTCAAAGGAAGGAAAATCAAGTTCATGCCAATTTTTTGAATTTGGTTGACTTTGAATGTTTCCTTTCCTTTTATCTCCTTCTGTTTCCAATTTTTGAAGAAGATGTTCTATTTTTCAACACTCTTACTCTTAGTTTCATCAAAAATTACATCTTTGTTGCCAATAAATTTCCCATTTGACAGAAGCCTGTACCCTTTCTTCTCATCCAAATATCCAATCATTGCACATTTCAAACTTCGTGAGTCAAGCTTAGTTCATTTTTCTTTTGGAATTAAGGCATAACACACGGAACCAAAAACTCTAAGGTGTTTAACTTTAGGTGTGAAACCAAACCATGCTTCATAAGGTGTGATTCCATCCAAAGAAGCAGTGGGAGACATGTTCCTTAAGTAAACAGCTGTATGGATTGCTTCTGCCCAATAAATAAGACTTAAATTTTTAAAAGTTAACATAGATCTTGCCATTCCTAACAAAGTGTGATTCATTCTTTCTACTACCCCATCTTGATGTGGAGTGTAGACATTTGTAAAATGTTGTTTGATCCCATTGTCTCTTCATTAACTTTTGAATTCATTTGAAGTGGATTCTCCTCCATTGTCAGTTATAAGAGTTCCAATCTTTTCTTTGACTTCATTTTCAACAAGTTGACGAAAAGTTTTAAACTTTTCAAATGCATCCGACTTATTCTTTAAGAAGTAAACCCATGTCATTCTGCTAAAATCATTAATAAAGAGTAAGAAATATTTACAACCTCCTAGAGAAGCTTGCAAGGGTCCACAAATGTCACTGTGTACTAATTGCAAATGCTTGTTTGCTTGCCATGAACTTGTCAGGAAAGTATCTTGACTTTGTTTTCCATAAATGCAAGCTTCACATCTTGCATTTTCTTTCTTGAAGGTAGGAATTCCCTTAACCATTCCTTGCTTTTGTAGTTGAGAGACACTGCCAAAGTTTAGATGTCCATATCTCACATGCCATAATCTGATAGGTGAAATTTTTTTTCTTGTTACCCTGCAAAGTTAGAATTCCTTGGAATAAGTGTTCCTTTCATTTGTAACAGTTTTCTATCTTCATATCTGTTCCTTTTAACTATTCCATCCTCCAAAACCACCTAATTTCCAGCTTGTCGGATCGAGACTAAAGATAACAAATTCTTTTTAAAGGTGGGTACATACCATACATTTGAAATCAATCTTTCTCCAATGTCAGGAAGATAAACTTTAACGACAGCTTTTCCACAAGGAGTATGTTTTGTATCATCAGCAAGAAAGATTGAACTAAGGTGGCATGGTTGGAAGTTCCAAAAGAAGTCTTGTTGAAAATTCATGTGTTGAGTTGCCCTTGTATCTAAAATCCATGCATCTTCATAATCACTTTGAAGAAAAGTGGAAACTAATGTTGTTGATTCCGAGCTTTGAATTGATGTGAAGACATATTCCAAACCATCATTGTCTTGATCAGTGGAAAATTGAGTCTTGTTTTGATGGAATTTTGGAATTTTATCAATGGAAGTTCTACAATCTTCTATAAAAATGGCCCACTCTGTTACATCTTCTATGGACAATTTGATTCAAGTCTCTGCCTCTTCCTTGATACTCTCCTCTACCTCTTATTTGACCTCTGCTTTGAGTTTGCCTTCTACCTTGACTTTGACCTCTTCCTTGATTATTTCCTCTGCCTTGAAAGTTGCCTTTTTTTTGAAAGTTTCCTCTGCCTTTACTATTTCCTCTTCCTTGAAAGTTTCCTCTATTTTGGCTTCTTCCACGATCTTGTCCACTATGTGCTACTGGATGTTGATTGAAATGTCCTCTTCCTCTAGAATTTTCAGTTGATGATTTACTTATGCTAGCCTTTGTGAAGAATACATCTTCCCCTTGTTTCTTCTTCCCAAAATTTTTGTCGTGTTGAACCAACATCTCACTTAGCTCATCAAACTTTAATTTATCTAACTTTCTGGTCACTTATAGAGTTTCCAAAAAATGTGTGTAAGAAGAAGGCAATCCAGCAATTAGAATTGTGGTCATGAAACTGTCATCTACTGTTGGAAATCCGGCTTTTACTATTTCTTGCTTAATATTTTTAAGCCTGGAGATATACTCAAGGACATCTCCTCCTTCAGTTAGTTTTTGTTGAAGCAACTTAAGTTGTAGATCAACCTTTTTTTATTCAGGTTGTGTATCAAATATATCTTTGAAAGTACGCAAAGCAGACCATGCATCTGAGACGTTTTCAATATGAATATACATATCATCATTAACTGAAGAACTTATAAGAGCTAGTGCCTTGACATTTTGAACTTCCCATTTTGCAAGCGAACTTACATCTGTAGGTTTATTAGGCTTAATGTTTCCATTACATGTCTTTCCACAATTCATTATATATTAGAGTGCTTTCAATGAGACATTTCCATGTCTTGTATGATTTTACCCCTTCAAGCTTATCAGAATTAGAGAACAAATTAATTAACTTCGGCATTGTAGGTTTGAACCTTTGCACCAAAAATAATCAAGCACAAGAAAGAGATGAGCAACATGTCACATGAAACACACCACGCAAAAACAATCTATCGAGGCTTGGCCTTGACCCTCGTATAGTTGTTGGAGGAGAAAAATGATTGAGCTTTACACTTGGCTCTAGTCAATTTCTCTTAAGAATTTACAATGAAAACTTTCAAAAGTTGACTGATTTACAATCCCCTTGCAAAATTTTGTGCAAAAAGTATTTTAACCCCCCCTCAAAGTAAAAAATTACTTTGAGTTACAATGTCACTCTTATCTCTCCAAAATAAAAAATGAAAAATTACAAAAGATAGAATCTCCTTATTACTCCAAGAATTACAAAATTTTACCACTCCACAAAAATTACAAATGATCCTTTCACACCTTATTACTCCTAAAAAATATTACAAATAACAATAAATTCCTCCAACCATGGTACCATAGCAAAAATTACCATTACATGTGAGTTCAATTTGAATCAAATTGCAGATATGCCAGAAACCAGATATATAAAAAACACATTTAATGTAAAAAGGCCATACACTTTGTCATTGCACTGCTACAAGTCTGCACTAAAATATTCATGCGCACTTTGCCTTAGATCCATTGACTTATAACTATGCATAGGTAAATCGAGCTCTTTTCTCTGATTTATGAGGCATGATGTGTACGTTGCACACTATCCAGGCACTGCGTCCCAGCGCTGCTTTTCTCCTCATCACACTATCCACACACTACGTTTAGCTCATCACTACGTCCTTCTCCTAGAAATGTGTGCTTCCTCTCACAAAAAATTCCCCTGTTCTACTTATGCGATGCTACCAGACTTCCACTCCCCAAGGAACAATGTTGTTGCTTCATTGGCTAATGCTTCTGCTATGTGCTCTGATTTAAAGATGCTTGATGACTGCTTCCTGATGCACGCTCCGTTTCTCAGTCACGGACACAATGTGTAAAATTATTACAAGAAATAAATTAATCCATAGCATTAACTTCTTTTTCAATCGAACTGTTGTGCAGGACTTTTAATTTTCGAAGAAGAGGACACAGTGATTTCCCTTAATCCAAGGTAATCAATCATTCCAAAACTCTAAATATTAGAAAGGAGAATAGATTATGCAAAACTCTAGACTTATATTATCGTTGCAGTCGTGGTCAAGGGATTTACAGAATTTAATACACAGATGTCCACTGGAATACGTAAAAAAAATATTGGTAACAATGGTTATCTGCGGTCCTCGTTGGTGTAAATTTCCAAAAAAAATATAATGACAAATTTCTAATAATTTTTTTTATAAAAATCTGAAATTAAACTGAAATATCTTTTCCCTAAAAACAAAACTGGACAATTTTCATACCAATCATTTGTTGGTCAATTCAATGGAGTTTTCCAAGAACTTGTAGAGCTGGAATCTCCTCCTCACATCAGCTGCATTACTGAAGCTCTGATACCAAAATAATGGCAAAAGTGTCATCAAACACACAATTGTATTAATCAAAAAAGAAATTACATAATAATTTTGCAAGAGTTTACAACACATTCCAACACTCTTGCAATGAGGAGAATGAGCTATATAAGCTTAATTTCCTAACCTATTCTAGTTATGGACTACCTATTAAATTAACAAGTGTCCATTTACAATAAATGCAATTCTAACCAATCTACTAACTCAACTCCTAAATTGGAGCCTAGGATATGACATTATTCTAGATGTCATATCTTTTACAACAATATTCTATTTCTAAATGTCTCCAATATTTAATTAAATATTCTAAATAAATAAATATTCCATCCTAACTTTGTGAACTATCAATTTTGTCTTTTGGATCATCTAACATAATTAGCTTATTTTAACACTCCCCCTTAATTACGACCGCTAAACTAAAACTTGACTCATGACAACTTAAACATGCGTGCTGGTCTATGTCTCAGCTAGGCTTACAACACCCAAGTTTCTTCAATGAAACTCAAACACATCTTTTGCTAATTACTTAGTAAATATATCAGCCAATTGATCACTAGATTTACAAGGCTTCAAGTGAACTTCTCCATTTCTCACAAGTTCTCTAATAAAGTGATATCTAGTATGGATATGCTTGCTCTTTTGATGAAACACACTATTCTTGGATAGTGCAATCACTAAGTTCTTGTAACAGTATATTGTTGTTGATCCTAGTTATTTATGCTTGAGTCCATCAAATACTCTTCTTACCCAGACTGCTTGACATGTTGTTGATGTTGTTGCTACATATTTTGCTTCTACTGACGAAAGTGTCACAATGAGTTGCTTCTTATATGCCCATGAAAGCACACTTGAACCAAGATGGAACACAAAACCAGAAGTGCTCTTCCTATCATCCAATCTTCCTTCAAAATTACTATCTGTGTATCCGATCAAATCCTTATTTTATGTGTTTGCATACATTATGCCACAATCTCTAGTTCCTGCTATGTATCTCAAAATTCTTTTTCCTGCACTTCAATGTGTGGCTTTTGGATTCTCCATAAATCTGGAAATCAAACTCACTCCTTACATAATATTTGATCTTGTAGCTATGAGACACATGAGGCTGCCAACAATCTTTTGAATATAGTTGGATTGACATTTGATCCTTCAACATCCTTGTTTAACTTTGTACTTGTTGCAACTGGTCTAGGGACAGGTTTGCAATTTTCCATCTTGAATCTTTTCAACAAATATTTGGTATATTTATTTTGACAAATAAAAATTCCTTTTTCAGATTGCTCAACTTCTATGCCAATAAAATATTTCACGAGACCAACATCTGTCATCTCAAATCCATTCATCATGGCTGCTTTAAATTTATCTAACTCAAAATCACATGTAAAAATCATCTCATCAACAAATAAGAAAAAAATCAAAATTTGTCCATGCTCATTTACCTTTGTGTACAAGGTTGAATCAATGTTGCTTCTGCAAAATCCATTCTTAGTCATGTAGCTATCGATTCTACTATATCAAGATCTAGGCACTTGCTTCAGTCCATAGAGCACTTTCTTCACCCTATAAACTTTATATTTGTTACCTTCAACTTCATAACTTGGAGGTTGTTGCACATAAATTTCTTCTTACAGAATTCCATTAAAAAAAGTTGACTTCACATCCATCAGATATACTCTTCACTTGTTCTGAGTTTTTGTGGCTAGAACTGCTCTTACAACATCCAATTTGGCTACTAGAGCAAAAGTTTCTCCAAAATCTATTCTTGTTTGCTATGAGAATCCTTTTGCTACAAGTCTAGCATTAAATCTGTCAATTTCACCTTTCTCATTCAACTTTCTCTTTTACACCCACTTTACACCAATAAGGTTTTTGTCCTTTGGAAAATCAACCAAATCCCATGTATCATTCTTTTCAATAGCTTCAATTTATTCATCCATGGCTTGCACCCAATTTTCATCTCTGATTGCTTATTCAACCAAGAAGGTTGGAATGACAACAATGAAAATTTTGAATAAACATCCAAATCATCACTTACCATTGCTTGATTCATCACTTGATTGATTGTTGGGAGAACCTCGATCTGTTGATCTACTTGAAGATCCATCTTGATCAGAAAATCTTGCAGTCCTTGTTGGTGTGTCTCTGTTTGGTGTCTTCACTTGTGATTCTTGCTGCTCCTTTTCTACTACATACTCTTCTTCCATCAGTGGCACTTGTGCATCAATAGTTTTGTCTATACTGTTGGGTTATGTTATATTCTTTCAACGACTAGCCCATGTAGTTAATCGGGGGGGGGGGGGTGGGTGGCGGGGGCAGAACCCCCCCTTCATTGCATCGATTGTGTAGCAGGGGCGGGGGGAGGGGCGAGCGGGGGTTCACAGGGGGTTTGAGAAAATTTTGGTTTTGGACCCTATGTTAGGTTGGGCGACCCACCTATGGTTTTGTGCATGATTTTCACACATGTTTTTGGACGCGATGGTTTTCGGTCCATGGTATTGGACGTGATGGTTTTCGATCCATTGTATTGGATGCTTCGACATGTATAAATCTGTATTATAAAATTGAAAGGAATATAATGAAAAAACAAGCTGGTAGTCCTGGTTTTGGGATCCAAGGGAAAATCTCTATGTATATGTGTTTTATGTGTTATGCTCTTGAATTTTTTATTTGATGTGTTTTAGAATTCGTATGCAGGTAATTTCTGTATGGGGTTAAAACCTACATTTGGTATCAGAGCAGTTTTGGCTTCAAGGGGACGCCTTTGTTGCTTATGGGTTTCGCTTGAGCCTGTGGTAGACCCTGTTCTGTGGGAGATCTGCGAGATAGACTCTGGTGGTGAAAGAAGATGGCGAGCAATGGAAAGATAGAGAACGAGAAATTTAATGGTCAGAGTTTTGAGCTGTGGAAACTCAAGATGGAGGATCTATTGGTGGATAAAGATCAATGGATTGCGGTAGATCCAAGTACTAAACCAACAGGAGTGTCCGATGAAGAATGGAAGAAGTTGGATCGAAAGGCAAAGAGCACAATACGATTGTGTGTCTCAGATTCAATATTGCTGAATGTATCAGGGGGAAGCTACGACAAAGGCTTTGTGGGACAAGTTAGAGACTTTGTACCAATCTAAGCCTCTAGTGAATAAATTGTTCCTGCGGAAAAAGCTGTATAACCTGAGGATAAAAAATGGAGACTCGGTGATAGAGCATCTGAATGCATTTAATACTGTGGTAAGTCAGTTAGCATCTGTTGATATTAAAATTTCAGATGAAGATAAGTGCATCAGTTTGTTGTGTTCTCTACCAGATTCATGGGATAGTCTGGTTATTACAATAGGTAGCAATGCAACTACCTTGCAGTTTGATGAAATAGTCTCATCCTTGCTAATGGAGGAGATGAGACGGAAAAATATGGAGAGCCAAAATGGTGATGCCTTGTTTGTATGAGGACAGTCCCAGAAAAGAAATAAAAATAAGTCATCAAGTGGGAGATCTAAATCTCGAGGAAAACCTGTAAAGGTGGTGTGCTGAAAATGCGGAAAGGAAGAGCACTACAAAAGGGACTGTAAATCTAAAGCTCCTAACAAAGGAAAGGGATCTGATGATGCTCCTTTTGCAAAGGCGAAAACCACCTCAGATGAAGGCGGGGAAATGTACTTGGCTTCTTCAAGTACACATGTAGATCATGAGGCATGGTTAATTGACTCAGGTGCATCCTTTCACTTCACTCCCCATAGACAGTGGTTCTGCGAGTATGAGAAATATGATGGTGGTGATGTCTTCTTAGGGGATGATAGGAAGGCTAGAATCGTTGGTCGTGGAAAAGTAAAGTTGAAGCTGCAAGGTGGAAGGGTTAGAACACTTTTGGGTGTTCTGCATATTCCTCTATTGGACAGAAATCTGATTTCTGTAAGCAAGTTGGATGATGCAGGTGTAAAAATAGTGTTCGAGAGGGATACCTGCAAGATGGTTTAGGGAGCACTGATATTGATGCGGGGAGTTCGAATTGGAACTCTATACAAGCTGCAAGGTAGCACGGTTGTTGATGGGTGCAACAATTCTATGGTTCCTGAAAGTGGAGCAGAAAATCTAGTGGTCTCTGGAGAAAAGACCATGTTGTGGCATCAAAGGCTTGGGCATATTGAAGAGAGGGGCCTTTGAATACTTCATGGTAAAGGTATGGTAAAAGGTATGAGTAATAGCTCTCTGGATTTTGATTTCTGTGAAAATTATGTATATGGGAAGCAGAATCGGGTGAGTTTCCCCTTTGGTGGTAAGAGGGCGAAACAAATATTAGAGCTTGTGCATAGTGATGTGTTTGGACCTGTGAAGGTTCCATCACTAGGTACTTAAGTCTGTGTACTATGTATCATTTATAGATGACTTCTCAAGGAATACATGGATATATTTCCTTAAGAAGAAATCTGAAGTCTTTGACAAGTTTAAAGAATTTAAGGCTCTCATGGAAAATCAAACAGAGAAGAAGATAAAGGTGATGAGGACAGATAATGGTGGAGAGTTTTGCAACAAGGAATTTGAAGAATTCTATAAGAAATGTGGTATAGCATGGCAAAAGACTGCTCCATATACACCTCAGCAAAATGGTTGCAGAAAGAATGAACAAATCGTTGATGGAAAGGGCAAGAAACAGGCTCAGTGGTGCTAGGTTAGAACAGGAATTCTGGGCAGAGGCGGTGGATACTGCATGTTACTTGGTCAACAGGTCACATTCATCAGCGTTGGAGGATAAGACTCCACAAGAGGTATGTACTGGTAAGAAACCATATCTTTCAAATCCGAGGGTATTTGGATGTGATGCATATGTACATGTTCCAAAGGAGAAATGAACCAAGTTGGATAGTAAATCTGAAAAGTGAATCTTTATTGGGTATAAGGATGGTTTAAAGGGTTATAAGCTTTGGAACCCAGTATCAAGGAAGGTTGTGTACAGCAGAGATGTGGTGTTTAGAGAGGTAAAAGATGTTATTAAACATGAAGTCCAACCAAAGGAACCCGAGAAGATAGAGTTTGAGCTAAAGGAGGAAGAATCAGACTCTACAACAGAGGAGGAATCAGAAGATGAAGAACCAAAAACTCCGGGTGTGAGAAGATCAGTTCAAGAAAGAAGTTAGCCAGAAAGGTATAGTCCATCTGCTTTCTGTTTAAATTTTTCTTTGTCTGTTATTGATGATGATCCCAGAATTGTGAAGGATGCAGTGGATTCAAACGATGGAAAACTCTAGAAAGAGGCCATGGTTGATGAAATGGCATATTTGCACAAAAATGAGGCTTGGGATCTGGTGGAGTTGCCAACTGGAAGGAAACCCATTGGCAGCAAATGGGTGTTCAAAAAGAAGACAAATTCAGAAGGAAAGGTGGAGAAATACAAAGCTTGGTTGGTAGCAAAAGGTTATTCCCAGGCGTCGGGAATTGATTTTGGTGATATTTTTTCTCCTGTTGCCAAGGTAACTTCTATTAGATTACTTTTATCTGTTGTTGTTTCTTTTGATTTTGAGGTAGAACAGATGGATGTGAAGACAACATTTCTTCATGGGGATCTGGAAGAGGAAATCTACATGAAGCAACCTGAAGGCTTTGCGGTGAAGGGTAAGAAAGAACTGGTATGCATGTTAAAGAAGTCTCTGTATGGGTTAAAACAGTCACCAAGGATGTGGTATCATAAATTTGATACATTTATACGAGGATTTGGCTTCACCAGAAGCAAAGCAGATCACTGTGTGTATTTTAAATTAGTTAGTGACCATGTTATTTATCTGGTATTGTATGTGGATGATATGTTGCTAGTTGGAAATGACAAAGAAATTATCCAGGATTTGAAGACCCAATTTTCCTCCAAATTCGGCATGAAATATCTTGGTGCTGCAAACTACATTTTGGGTATGGAAATTAAAAGAGACTGGGAAAAGAGGAAGCTCTGGTTAAACGAGAGGAAGTATATTGAAACAATATTGTAGAGGTTTAATATGCAGGATAGTAAACCGATGAAGGTTCCTATTCCTGTAGGTGTGAGGTTATCTGCTGAACAGTGTCCCAAGACACAAGAAGAGGAAGAGGATATGTCTCGTGTTCCATATGAAAGTGCAATCGGTAGCCTGATGTACGCAATGGTCTGTACTAGACTAGACATTGCACATGCAGTGGGAGTATTGAGCAGGTTTATGTCAAAACCAGGGAAGGAGCACTGGACAGCAGTGAAACGGTTTCTAGGTATTTGTGTGGCACTAGTGATTATGGTTTGTGCTACCAAAGAAGACCAAGATTGGACAGAGTGTTGGATATTCATGGCTTTGTTGATGTAGACTGGGCTGGAGATCTGGATCAGAGAAGATCTACAAGTGGGTATGTGTTTAACCTATTTGGAGGTGCAGTCAGTTGGATGAGTAAGAAACAATCTGTAGTGGCACTATCAACTACAGAGGCAGAATACATGGTAGCCACTCATGCAAGCAAGGAAGCAGTTTGGTTGCAGAGATTGTGTTCAAGTATGGGGTTAGTACATGGAGCTATAAGGATAGACTGTAACAGTCAAAGTGCAATTTTCGTGGCAAAGAACCCTGCATATTATTCAAAGACAAAGTACATTGATGTTTAGTATCACTTTGTGAGGGATATGATAGAAGACAAAAAGGTGTTGCTGGTAAAGGTGGACACTCTGAAGAATAATGCAGATGTATTGAAAAAATATGTGAGCTCTGAGAAGTTCTCTTAGTGTAGAGAAAAAATGGGCATTGCAGGGCTGGATAAATGACTAAGCTCTCTTGTGGCCCCCTGTGGAAAGAAAAAAACAAGTGGGAGAATTTTGGGTTGTGTTATATTCTTTCCACGACTAGCCCATGTAGTTAACTGGGGGGTTAGAGTGGGGGGGTCACAGGGGGTTTGAGGTGTACCTGTAACCCCCCCTGTGACCCCACTTAGGTTGGGAGAACCCACCTATGGTTTTGTGCATGATTTTCACACATATTTTTGGACGTGATGGTTTTCGGTCCATGGTATTGGACGTGATGGTTTTCGGTCCATGGTATTGGATGCAATGGTTTTCGATCCATGGTATTGGATGCTTCAACATGTATAAATATGCATTATAACATTGAAAGGAATATAGTGAAAAATCAAGCTGGTAGTCTCGGTTTTGGGATCCATGGAAAAATCTCTGTGTATATGTATTTTATGTGTTATGGTCTCGCATTTTTATTTTATGTGTTTTAGAATTCATATGCAGGTAATTTTTGTACGGGGTTAAAACCTACATATACTATCATTCCACGACTCTTGTTCTTTGAACATAACATCTCGGCTAATTATGGTATTCCTATTGACAGGGTTATACAATTTGTAAGCTTTTGATTGCTCACTATAACTAGTAAATATGAATTTTTCACTTTTATCATCCAATTTGCCTCTTCTCTCTTTAGGCACATGTGCAAAAGCTACAAATAAAATGACTCTACGATGAGATACGTTGCAAGAAATACCTGACCATGCTTGTTCTAGTACTCTGTTCATCACACTCTTTGTAGGAGATTTGTTGATCACATAAATAGTGCATGCAACTGCTTTTGCCCAAGACGCATTAGACAAGTTTTTGGCTTTCAACATTTTTCTTGTCATGTTCATAATTTTCCTGTTCTTTCTCTGTGGTACACCATTCTATTGCGGCGTGTACCTAGTTGTAAATTATCTTCTGTTTCTATTTTGTTTACAATAATCATGGAATTCCTTTGAGTCATATTCACCACCACGATCTGACCTCAATACCTTGATCTGTCGATCACTTTGGTTTTCTGCTAAGGCTTTGAATTCCTTGAAATTTGAAAAAGTTTCATACGTTTGCTTCAAGAAGTAAACCCAAGTCTTTCTACTATAATCATCAATGAAAGTGAGGAAATAACAACTTCCACCAATCAACTGCGTCCTCTTAGGTCCACACAAGTCCGTATGCACTAGCTCAAGAGGTTGCTTTGCTCGGTATGAAGCCCCCTTTGGGAAACTTTCATGATGTTGCTTTCCCAAAATGCAACACTCACAATTACTAGAAGGATCTTTGCTAGGAGGTAATCCTCTGACCATCTGTTTCTATTACAAAAATCTTAAACGAGAAAAGTGCAAGTGTCCAAATCGAAAGTGCCATAACCAATAATCATTAGAACATGCAAATGTAAAAGAACTGACCTAATCACCGTCATTCATAATTAGAGGAAAGAGTATGTTTCTCATCATCTGCACCTTCGCTATTAGTGGCTTTCTTTGGGGCTTGTCATATATAACACATTCTTGACCTCGAAACATAACTCTATATTCTTTCAATTTGAATTGACCAACACTTATCAAATTATGTTTGAGACTAGGAACATAATATGCCTCTGAGATTGTCTCTGAATCCACCTTGCTTGGCAAAAATGTTTACCACTCCTTTTCCATCTACATCCACATTCCTGTCAGTCCCCAAATTTGCCTCTGTTTTCACATATTTATCCAAATTTGCAACCAAATTCTTCTTGCTTGTCCTGTGGTTACTGCAACCACTGTCTAATAGCCACACACTATCAAAAGGTTCATGCATTGTATGACAAGCTAGGAACATGGAGTTAGTACTCTCTGTAGTTACATTAGCTCGTTGGTCCCCTTGATCAACAATCTTCATCCTACAATCACGAGCATAGTGACTAAATTTATTGTAATAATAACATCTCACCTTTGATTTGTAAAATCATTGATTATTGTAGAAGATTCTACAATTGCTTACACTTTCATGTTCATGCTCTTCTCGTCCATCCCTCTAACGACCATATCTTCTGCCTCATCCTCTACCTCTCGATCTACTTCTACCTCGACCTCTGTCTCTTGAAATAGAAACTTGACTTTCGAAAGTGGTCTCTAAAGTGGAATCCTTATTTTTGTCTATCTTGCCTCATGTGATAGAAGTGATCCCATCAACTCATCAATTGTTAATGATGCCAAACCCTTGGCTTCTTCTATGGATGCTACCCTTGGCCAAACCCTTGGCTTCTTCTATGGATGCTACCTTCTCAACCACTATTTGATATTTAATTTCTTCACCATAAATCTTTAACTGATATACGACAGTTATGATCTGGTTCATGAAAGAATCGATGTCCTATGTCTCCTTCATCTGTATACTTTCAAAATATCTCCTAGTATTCTGCAACTTAACAATATTGACTTTAGCCATACATTTATAGTTTGTCTCCAAAGTATTCCATCTACCCTTTGTTGAAGATGTGATCATAATCTTCTGGAACACTACTCGGTCCACTCCCTGCTGGATAAGTTGCAACACTTGCGCATTCTTCTTTTTTTCCTTCTTCCATAGTTCCCTCTCTCCGTTAGTGAGAACTCATTATTCTACTTCATTCTTAGGTTCTCAAAACCTAAACTGGACATAATCCCAAACATCATGAGCATGCAAAGTGGTCTCCATCTTAATGGCCCACACATCATAATCCTTCCCTTTAAACATCAGGAACTGGGGCTGGAAATTTGAGAAAGCCATCTTTATTAAAAAAATTCACTTCAAAAAAACCTAAAATTTATTCGTTTATAAACTTGCAAAGATCTTTTTCAAAAAATTCCTTATAAAATATTTGTAATAAAACCCTCCTTATATTTTTTTTATCCAAACAAATATTTAAAAATTTTAAATAAAAACACTTTAATATATAAACTCTTCTGAAAGAGGTTACGTAATAATGAGACCCTACGTGACTCTTTCGAAAACTAATATTTTTGAATACTTTTAATAATAACTCACACTTCTCTTTAATAATAACTCACACTCTATGAACCTCTCAACGCTCTTAATTTGAAACTCTCATAAACAAAAGAAACTTCACCAATGGAATGTATGGTCACGACCCAACACAACTTTGGTCAACTTACAATAAATGCATACGGCTCCATACACCATGTAAAATTCTAATGCGCAATCTTGATCAATAATGAACTGTGCACTTAACCCAAAATTTCACATATTCAAAGTTTCAAGTAAACTGCACAATTTTTTTACTAACTAAGTGTGAAATTTCCGCGCGTCTTAACTGTTCGACAAATTTTCAACACAATTAAAAAAAAAAATTGTTGGTCTTCTTTTCTTGGCCCTCTTCTCATTGGTTCTGCAGGCACCACGGATCTTGTGATCCTTCCTTAGCTCTGATACCAATTTGTTGGAAATGTAGAGAAGATAAAACACAATTTCACCCAAAACACACGAGTTGTGGCTCTTCTATTGATCACACAAAACTTGATAATTACAATGAACCCGATGAAGGTTTTCTAAACTTTTCCAACTAGCGACTTGCCTAAAATATCTTCCCATGCAACCACACACTATAAGTTCAACTATGAATTGACTCAACTTGACTCAATGATCGGTTAACTGACTCTCTAACTTTAGCCAACTTCTCATGCAGGAGTGATTAGCTTATTTTAACACTCCCCCTTAATTACGACCGCTAAACTAAAACTTGACTCATGAAAACTAAAACATGCATGTTGGTCTATGTATTAGCTAGGCTTATAACACCTAAGTTTCTTCTATGAAACTCGAACACATTTTTTGCTAATGACTTAGTAAATATATCAGCCAATTGATCACTAGATTTATAAGGCTTCAAGTGAACTTCTCCATTGCTCACAAGTTCTCTAATAAAGTGATATCTAGTATCAATATGCTTGCTCTTTTGATGAAACACACTATTCTTGGTTAGTGCAATCTTTGAGGTCTTGTCCTATTATATTGTTGTTGATCCTAGTTGTTCCTACTTGATTCCGTCAAATACTCTTCTTACCCAGACTGCTTGACATGTTGTTGATGTTGCTGCTACATATTCTGCTTCTGCTGACGAAAGTGTCATAATGAGTTGCTTCTTAGATGCCCATGAAATCACACCTGAACCAAGATGGAACAAAAAACCAGAAGTGCTCTTCCTATCATCCAAACTTCCTTCAAAATCACTATTTATGTATCCAATCAAATCCTTCTTTTATATGTTTGCATACATTATGCCACAATCTCTGGTTCTTGCTAGGTATCTCAAAATTCTTTTTCCTGCACTCCAATGTGTGGCTTTTGGAGTTTCCATAAATCTGGAAATCAAACCCACTCCTTGCATAATATTCGGTCTTGTAGCTATGAGATACATGAGGCTGCCAACCAATATTTTGAATATAGTTGGATTGACATTTGATCCTTCAACATCCTTACTTAACTTTGTACCTGTTGCAACTGGTGTAGGGACAGGTTTGCAATTTTCCATCTTGAATCTTTTCAACATATCTTTGGCATATTTATTTTTACAAATAAAAATTCCTTTTTCATATTTTTCAACTTCTATGCCAAGAAAATATTTCACGAGACCAAGATATGTCATCCCAAATTCTTTCATCATGTCTTCTTTAAATTCATCTAACTCAAAATCACCTGTAAAAATCATGTCATCAACATATAAGCAAACAATCAAAATCTTTCCATGCTCATTTACCTTTGTTTACAAAGTAGGGTCAATGTTTCTTAGGAAAAATCCATTCTTAATCATGTAGCTGTCAATTCTACTATGCCAAGCTCTAGTCATTTGCTTCAGTCCACGGGGCGATTTCTTCAACCTGTAAACTTTATCTTTGTTACCTTGAACTTCAAAACCTAGAGGTTGTTGCACATAAATTTCTTCTTCTAGAATTCCATTCAAGAAGGTTGATTTCACATCCATCTGATATACTTTCCACTTCTTCTGAGCTGTTGTAGCTAGAACCGCTATTACATTTTTCAATCTGGCTACTGGAGCAAACGTTTCTCCAAAATCTATTCCTGGTTCCTACGGGAATCCCTTGGCTACAAGTCTAGATTTAAATATGTCAATTTCACCTTTCTCATTCAACTTTGTCTTGTACACCAACTTTACACCAATGAGGTTCTTGTCCTTTGGTAAACCAACCAAATCCCATGTATCATTCTTTTCAATAGCTTCAATTTCTTCATCCATGGTTTGCACCCAATTTTTATCTTCAATTGCTTCTTCAAACGAAGAAGTTTGAAATGACAACAATGCAAAATTTGAACTAACATCCAAATCATTATAAATATCTTTCATACTTCTCATCTTTCTCTTACGATTGCTTGATTCATCACCTAATTGATTGTTAGGAGAACCTTGATCGGTTGATCTACTTAAAGATCCATGTTGCTCATAAATTCATCGAGTCCTTGTTGGTGTGTCTCTATTTGGTGTCTTCACCTGTGATTCCTACTGCTTCTTTTCTACTACATCATCTTCTTCCATTTGTGTCACTTGTGCATCAACTGTTCTGTCTATACTACCATTCCAGGAATCTTGTTCTTTGAACATAACATCTCTTCTAATTATGGTCTTCTTAGTGATAAGGTTATACAATTTGTAAGCTTTTGATTGCTCAATATAACTAGTAAATATGCATTTTTTTCTTTTATCATCGAATTTGCCTCTTCGCTCTTTAGGAACATGATCCGAGTTGACTCAACTCCTGGATTTAAACAAGATATTTTGCTTCTGTGATGTAGTTAGAATTGTGTTTTATAAGAGAATAAATGAACATATATGCATGCTTAAGAAAATGGAAACATAATGACAATCAGAAAATCATAGACTTGAGATGTTGATAACGAAGTTCGTCTAGTGTGGACTATGTCTCCAGGACCAGTGTCAAGATGGTGTTGGCCGCTTCATGTGCTATAAATGGTGAAGATGTGCATGGACTATGTTTTCTATCATACAAGGATATGTGCCCTCTACATGAGTGGAAAAGTCTCTCCACGAGACGTTCCTTTACCGGAACTATCACTCATAATAGACCTCCTATCAGCATGACATAATCTTACACATGGTGACAATGAGTATCCCTCCATCATGGTATCAAAGGGATCTCAACCAAAACACACATTGTGACAATGAGTATCACATGAAAGAGACATAAAGATTCTGCATCATACATCAAGTAGGAATTGAAACAACATAGTACATCTCACAGCAATGACCAAAGAAGTACATGACAACAACACTTCATATACCTCAACTCTGATGTTGGCTGAAGAATGGAATACTTAGTTGCTAGATCTGAATGCACTATCAAAATCATGGCATTGCATGTTATAAGATTGACTGTCCACACTTTGAAATCTGACACCGTCACTCCAATCTGGAAAATGGACGAAATATATAAGGCTCGGCTGCAAAAACTAACTACACCACTGAATTTTTTCCATCGAGAGGTGTAAAATTGACTATCCATTTTCTGAATTCTGACACCAAAAAAATCTAGGCCTTTAGGAATCTTTTAGATTCCACCGTGATTCTCTAAAGATTCCCCCCCTGGGTTGACTAGATATCTGCAACTCAAATTAGAAAAATGGTCTCGCCATTGAGATCCTTGCAAACTTCTTAGAAGAATGAGTCTAAAGTTGGTTGCATTCTGGATCTTGAAAATTTCAACCTTTAAGGAACCTGGAAGATTCCCTCAAGATTCTCGAAGATTCTCCTATGCGAATCTGACCTCGCCATTGTGTTCCCTGCGAAAATTTGAGAAAAATGACTGTAAACTTGATAACATTCTAACAAAATGAATTTTTACCTCTGAGGGAATCTTTTTAGCATCTTAATATTCTCTACAAAAATTATGTCTCAAAAAGCGTGCCAATCATGGTTCCACCCTCTAGCAATGTGTCATAGTTCTGCCTCTGGCCTGGCTCACGGTTCCACCGTTCCGTTCGACCTCCGTTCCCTATTCCATTCTACACTCCCCCTGTGCAAAATGAATTGAAGGTTTTTAAATGTTCGTGGGTGGATTTTCCAACATTCAAACCGTTGGCGCATTGGTGGAATCATTAGGCTCAAGGTAGGGAGGTTGGGGGATCAAATCCTGACCCCTCCAAAATCAGCGTGGTGTTTTATAACCGTTTGTTAAGTTTGGTTTGGTGTACATTGGCGACTATTTGTTTTAACCGTTATATGTTACATATGGGCACGGTTTGGTTTGACCATTTAAGTGGAGGTGTTGGTGTGAGGGTGCCCAGGAGGCGGGCCAGCCACACCGGTTGGCCAGGTTCAAGCCCTGCTGCCCTCGTTAGAATTGTGACAAGTGGTTGGGAGCGTGGGTCGAGTCCACCTGAGGTAGCCTACCCACCACCTATATATAATGTTGTAAGGTTTGATACATACCCTTTTTCAGTGGGTGGTTGGAGAGTCTTGTAGGGTCATGGCCGTCGACCCTTTTTTTAATCAAATTTGTTTAAGATATGGTTTGGGAGGGGGGGTGGTGGGGGTCATGGCCGCTGACCCTTTTTTTAATCAAATTTGTTTAATATATGGTTTGGGGGGGGGGTGGTGTCATGGCCCGCCACTTCATAACATATATATATATATATATATATAGGTCCTTTTTTTCAATTTTTTCTAATATAAGGGATATTATACAAATTAAAGAGCTAAAATTTCGCCTGCTCTCGGGAGCTAAGTTTCCATGCCGATTGACAGTGAATTTGTAGGACACTTAAACCTGGCCCACTACCCAACTTTGACCGCAACTTTGACAGGCTTTATCTCCTCCATACGAGCTCAGATTTGAATGTCTTTTACACCATTGGAATCAGGGCGACGAGCACTTCGATTTGGTTCTAGTTTGAGAGCATTTTGGCCACTTTTAATTTTTATCCTTTCTAAGTCCTCTTAGACATCTTCATGTTTCTAGTGCCATGTGGATCAATCCTCCCCACTGAGGACCTTTTGGTCCTCCAAAAGCATGAAATATAATCTACAACTTCTTTGTACCTTGTCTAAACTTACAAGTATCTAGTAAGTCACCCTTCCTTCTCCTTCACCTTTGTCCTTCAGATCCATAAGCGATGAGCCGACACCTGCAACCTATGCAAACTTGTAGTACACTATTTTTTTGCAAATTACATGCTTGATTTACAAGGCCACCTAATGACCCAAGCATCCCATACTTGCCACGAGTTTATAACACATACTCAGTGGTCAAGTTTACATCAAAATGGAAATAATACCCCAATTATCAAAACAAGGCCAAAATATCATTGTTGCTTCAACAAGTGATGGAAAACACATCATCACTGTAAAAAATGATTTAGAAAAATAAGGCCAGACATTATTGTTCCTTTAACAAGTGATGGAACACAACATCATTTTCACTATTTAAAATGCATCAAAAAATAAGTCCAGACATCATTGTTGCTACAACAAGTGATGGAAAACACATCATCACTTTTACAGTTTAAAATGCAACACATGACTTGAAAAAATAAGACGAGGACATTCTACCATGCCTAGAAGAACCATTTCTCACTTATCAAAGTGAATGGGTTGCCTCTTTGTGGCACATTTGTTGGTCAAACAACAGTTTCATTTGGTTCATGCACGAATTCTTTGTCATTGCAACACTGCTCTAGATGGAGCCTCCAACATGTGGCCCTTTGATAACCACTTATGTTGCAATGAATAAAATAAGTCTTCTTCCTCCAAATCTTCTTAACTTGCTTCTTTCTCTGGTGTGGAGAAGGCCTTTCATGCCTCATCCTCTTTCTTGCTGCCATTCTCTTCCAGCACTCATCAAATACATGGTTATGTAAACCACAAAAAACACATGTTTTTTGATGCCATGATTTATGTCCATTATTAACAACATGATTATAATTGAAATGAGCATTTGAATATTGAGACTTGTTATACCTTTCCTTTCTGTCTTTGGTGCAATTATGGCGATGAGAGCTTGCCTCAGCTCTTTCCCTGCAATGGGCACTACCATGGGATGATGGTGATGTGTTCCCATTATTCTCTTTCCTCGATGATTTCAATGATTTCTTGGAAGCATTTAAAACCCTTGAGAATTCTTCTTCAGTGTATCCCAAGCCTGCAAATCAAGGTCTTTGCACAACCTCCAATGGCTAAGTAATGACTTGGTTATTAACACCAAGTTCTTCTTCTTCATTTCACCTCATCTTGGTAAGGAGGCTCAGGTTTTATCCCCGTAATTGGTATCTCCATATTTCCAACAAAAAGTATACTATGTGAAGATGAAACTGATGGGAAATCAACATCTTCTACCTCCACTGTCGATTTGGAGAGAATTAATGAGGGATTCTCATCATCTATTGTTGGTGGTTCACTGGCTGACTTGGAGCATTCCCCAACTTCCTTCCCGACATACCCAAGTCCTGCCTAACAGGGTAATTCCTCTACTTTGATGGGGTTGACAATGCCTTAGCCATTAAGGCCCAAGCCTTTTCCTTCATACCCCATTCTCTTCAGTAGTTTGGAGCCAATTCCCATGGCATGATTTTCAAAAATAGCAAAATCATCATTAGGGCACATACATGAAGTCGTAGAATTAATTTTTACCTCACAGGGGTCACACTGCAACTTTTCTAGGGTCTTGTCCTTAGCTTGCAACTATCGTAGAAACCTTTGTTTCTCCTCTTTCTCTTCTTGTAGAAGCATCTTCAATTCAATGTTATCTACTTGAAGAATTTGGTTGTTGTGCTTCAGTTCTTCCAGGGCCTATTCTTTGGTTCATAACTAAAGCTTCAATCGTTGATTTTCGTCTGTCTCTTCATGTAGAGCTTCATACATTATGTCCATCTTTTAGGATACTCTAAGCATGGTCTCGTACATCTATTTGTCATCCTCCATTATTGCACGCTCCATTGTTCACGCTCACAATTCACATCCACGCGAAGACCGCTTTGATACCAAACTTTATCCGATTTGACTCAACTCCAAAATTTTACCAAATACATTTTGCTTCCGTGATGTAGCTATAATTTCTTTTTATAAGAGCATAAATGAACATATATGCATGCTTAAGAAAATTGAAACATAATGACAATCTGAAAATCATAGACATGAGATGTTGATAACGGAGTTCGTCCAGTGTGGACTACATCTCTGGGCTTGGTGTCAAGATCATGTTGGCCGCTTCATTTAGTGTTGTAAATGGTGAAGATGTACATGGACTATGTTTTCTGTCATACAAAGATATGTGCCCTCTACATGAGTGGCAAAGTCTCTCCACAAGACATTCCTCTACGGGAACTATCACTCGTAATAGATCTCTTATCATCATGACATAATCTTACACATGATCACAATGAGTATCCCACAATCATGGCATCAAAGGGATCTCAACCAAAACACACATGGTGACAATGAGTATCCCGCCATCATGGCAAAAAAGGGATCCCAATAAAAACATACATAACAATCCATGATGAATACATCTCACATGAAAGAGACACAAAGATTCTTCATCATACATCAAGCAAGAATCTAGACAACATAGTACATATCACAACAATGACCAAAGAATTACATGACAACAACACTTCATATACCTCAACTCTGATGTTGGCTAAAGAATGGAATACTTAGCTGCTGGATTTGAATGCACCATCGAAATCGTGGTGTCGCATGGCATAAGATCGATTGTCCACACTCTGAAATCTGACACCGTCACTCCAATCTGGAAAATGGCCGAAATATAGAAGGCTCAGCTACAAAAATTGACTACACCACTGAATTTGTGTTGACGAGAGGTGTAAAATCGACTATCCATTTTCTGAATTCTGACACCGGAAAAATATGGGCCTGTAGGAATCTTTTAGATTCCCCTGTGATCCTCCAATGATTCCCTCCTCTGAGTTGACTGGAGATCTACAACTCAAATCAGAAAAATGATCTTGCTATTGAGATCCTTGCAAACTTCTTAGAAGATGAATATAAAGTTGGCTACATTCTAGATCTGGGAAATTTCAGCCTTCAAGGAATCTGGAAGATTCCCTCAAGGTTCTCAAAGATTCTCCTCCACTGGGAATCTGCAAATTCACTGCTCAAAAGGCGAATCCGACCTCACCATTGTGTTCCCTGTGAAAAATTTGAGAAAAATGTCTATAAACTTGATAAAATTCAGACAAAATGAATTTTACCTCCTAGGGAATCTTTTTAGCAACTTAAGATTTTTTGCAAAAAGTTTGTCTCAAAAAGTGTGCCAATCATGGTTCCACCCTTTGGCATTGCGTCATGGTTCTGCCTCTGGCCTGGCTCACAGTTCCACCATTCTGTTCGACCTTCATTCCCCATTCCGTTCTACACTCCCCCTGTGCAAAATGAATTGAAGGTTTTTACATGCTCGTGGGTGGATTTTCCAACATTCAAATTGTTGGCGCATTGGTGGAATTGTTAGGTTCGAGGAAGGGAGGCTGGGCAATCAAATCCCGACCCCTGTAAAATTAGCGCAATGTTTTATAACCATTTGTTAAGTTTGGTTTGGTGTGCATTGGTGATCGTTTGTTTTAACCGTTATATGTTACATATGGGCACGATTTGGTTTAACCGTTTAAGTGGAGGTGTTGGTGTGACGATGCCCAGGAGGCGAGTCGGCCACACCGGCCGAGTGGGTTCAAGCCCCACTGCCATCGTTAGAATTGTTACAGGTGGTTGGGGGCGTGGTTCAGGTCCACAGGAGGTGGCCCGCCCACCGCATATATATAATGTTGTAAGGTTTGATACATACCCTTTTTCGATGGGTGGTTGGAGGATCTGGCAGGGTCATGGTTGCCAGCCCTATTTTTTGATCAAATTTGTTTAATTTATGGTTTGGAAGGTAGGGTGCCGAGGGTCATGGCCCACCACCTCATAACATATATTTTTTTATTTTTATTAAATATAGGTCCTTTTCTTCGATTTTGTCTAATATAAGGGATATTAGACAAATTAAAGAGGCAACAATTTCACCCACTCTCAGGAGCTAAGTTTCCACACCGTTTTACGGTGAATTTGTAGGACACTTAAACCTGGCCTAGTGCCCAACTTTGACCGCAAATTTGACTGGCTCTATATCTTCCATACGAGCTCGAATTTTAGTGTCATTCACACTGTTGGAATCAGGGCAACGAGAACTTCAATCTAGTGCTAGTTTGAGATCATTCTAACCACTTTGAATTTTGACCCTTTCTGAGTCCTCTTGGACTTCTACATGTGTATGGGGCCACCTGTATCACCACATGTGCATACGCTACACATCCAAATACTCTAAGATGAGATATGTTGCAAGACATACCTGACCATGCTTATTTTGGTACTCTGTTCATCACACTCTTTGTATGAGATTTGTTGATCTCATAACTAGCACATGCAACTGCTTCTACCCAATACTCATTAGACAAGTTGCTGCCTTTCAACATTCTTCTTGTCATGTTCATAATTGTCCCATTCTTTCTCTCTGTTACACCATTCTGCTACGGTGTGTACCTAGTTGTAAACTATCTTTTGATTCCATGTTGTTTGCAGTAATCATGGAATGCCTTTGAGTCATATTCTCCACCACGATCTGAACTCAATACCTTGATCCGTCGATCACTTTGGTTTTCTACTAAGGCTTTAAATTCCTTGAACATTGCAAAAGTTTCAAACTTCTGCTTCAAGAAGTAAACCGAAGTCTTTCTCCTATAATCATCAATGAAAGTGAGGAAGTAATAGCTTCCATGAATCGACTATGTCCTCATAGGTCCACACAAGTCTGTATGCACTAGCTCAAGAGGTTGCTTTTCTAGGTATGCAAATCCATTTGGAAAACTTTCATGGTGTTGCTTTCCCAAAATGCAACACTCATAGGTACTAGCAGGTTCTTTGAGGGGAGGTAATCCTCTCACCATCTGTTTCTACTGCAACAATCTTAAACCAGAAAAGTGAAAGTGTCCAAATCGAAAGTGCCATAACCAATAATCATTAGAACATGCAACTATAAAAGAACTAACCTGATCACTGTAATTCATAATTAGAGGAAAGAGTTTATTACTCGTCATTTGCACCTTCGCTATTAGCTTCTTTCTTGGGGGCTTGTCATATATAACACATTCTTGACCTTGAAATATAACTCCGTGTCCTGTGAAAATTTCCGAATCTTTTCAAACAAAAATCCTACTGTAGTTTCTAGTTTAACATCTCCTACTTGTTATTTCATTCAACACGTTATTTAATTAGATAAACAATGATGCAAAACACTACTCGAGACTACATTGACGTACAGATCATAAATTGAAACAATAGATGAAACAAACACACAAGGGACACCATTATGTTTTGGCAACACGTCCTCAGAAAAACCCGATTCAAGAAAACAAATGTAGTAGATAGAGGGTTTTTATTATTAAGCAAGCAGAATCTGAGTACAACAGGTTTCCTGTCACACCGACTAACCTTTCAAATAAATCACGGCAACAAGAAATACATATGAGGGTTTACCTCGTTCTCCAAGTCACAACTGATCCACTGAGTGGTCTGACTCCGACAAACACTATGAAATCCCAGCGCAATCACTGCTTGGGATAGCGTCTTGCCTCTAGGAGATAGTGTCACCCCCTTCTACTGGATCGATTTACTAGAGGAAGATTGTTTTTCAACCCTCCTAGCTTAGAACCTCACTTCTCTATAAAAATCTCAGACTTCTAACAAATAATTTGCACTGCCACTCCAAGAGACCCTCTTAGCTTGCGTAAGCACTGCGTGAGCCCCTTCCTGGGCTGCGTAGTCCTCTGCACTACCTCTCTGATGCTATTTTTTCCTCTCTACCACATACGCTTTGGCTCAGAACTCCTTTATTATCCAAATCTCTACTTCTGCCCCTCACACTACAACTCAAATCACTTGTTCGATTTTCTCATCAAACCACACCCAAGAAAAATCGAACTGACTGATCACTTGGTGTATCTCCAACTAACCCTCAAGCTTCCTCTTATACTTTTCATGTTGATGAATCAATGATTGAGATTAAGTCCCTAATCAACAGACTAAGATTAAAACAGAGTTGATCCTCATCTCTTAGAAGCTTCTCACCCATATTTTTATTAATACCTATTAGTATTTTTATTTTCCTAAGTTTAGACTTAGGAACCCCATTAAAAATATTAACCATTTTAATAACTCATAATCGGGGTGGAATTTCTCCAAACGATTTCTGGGTCTTGGAGATTTCATTAATTCTAGTCCCTCCACAAAATTTCGAAGCCAGTGAAAATCCAATGCTGCCCAAAATCAACATCTCCTTTCTGTGTCAATTGGCGAACACTTATCAAATTATGTTTGAGACTAGGAACATAATATACCTCTGAGATTGTATTTGGCTCCCTATTCTTGGTAAGAATGTTGACCACTCCTTTTCCATCTACATAAATAGTCTTGTCAGTCCCCAAATTTACCTCTGTTTTCACATATTGATCCAAATTTGCAACCAAATTCTTGTTTCCTCTCCTGTGGTTACTGCAACCACTATCTAATAGCCACACACTATCAGAAGGTTCATTTATGGTATGGAAAGCTAGGAACATGGAGTTAGTACTCTATGTAGTGACATTAGCTCTCTATTTCCCTTGATCAGCTATCTTCTTCATGCAATCACAAGCATAGTGACCAAATTTATTGCAATAATAACATCTCACCTTTGATTATTTCCAAATTTTATGCAATTTCTTCCACTTTCAAGTTCATGCTCTTCTCGGCCATCTCCCTGAACACCATATCTTCCACCTCGCCCTCTGCCTCTCGATTTACTTCTGCCTTGACCTCTATCTCTTGAAATAGAAACATGACTTTTGAAAGCGATCTCTAAAGTGGAATCCTTATTTCTGTCTATCCTTGCCTCATGCGATAGAAGTGATCCCATCAACTCATCAATTGTTAATGATGCCAAATCCTTGGCTTCTTCTATGGCTGCTACCACAACATCAAATTTGGTAGACAAAGATATGAGGACCTTCTCAACCACTATTTGATCTTTAATTTCTTCACCATAAATATTTAACTGATTTACGACAGTTATGACCCGATACATCAAAGAATCGATGTCCTCTGTCTCCTTCATCTGCATATTTTCAAAATCTTTCCTAGTATTCTGCAACTTAACAATATTGACTTTGGCCATGCCTTTATAGTTTGTCACCAAAGTATCCCATGCATCCTTTACTGAAGATGTGATCATAATCTTCTAGAACACTACTCGGTCCACTCCCTATTGGATAAGCTACAACGCTTGTGCATTCTTCTTTTAGTCCTTCTTCCATTGTTCCCTCTCTCCATTAGTAAGAGCTCGTTCTTCTGCTTGATTCTTAGGTTCTGAAAACCTAAACTGGACATAATCCCAAACATCATGAGCCTGCAAATTGGTTTCCATATTAAGAGGCCGACACATCACAATCCTTCCATGTAAACATTGGTAACTAGGGCTGAAAATTTGAGAAAGCCATCTTTCTTAAAAAAAATTACTTCAAAAAAACCTAAAATTTATTCTATTATAAACTTGCAAAGCTCTTTTTCAAAAAAATCCTTATAAAATATTTGTAATAAAACCCTCGTATTTTTATTTTTTATATAAAAAAAACTTTAAAAAATTTATATTAAAAAAAAAAAACAAACTCTTTTAAATAAATAAATAAATAAAAATAAAAAATAAAATCTTTTGAAAGAGGTTACGTAATAACCAGACCCTACGTGACTCTTTCAGAAACTGATATTTTTCAAGGCTTTTAATAATAACTCACACTTCTCTTTAATAATAACTCGCACTCCGTGAACCTCTCAACTCTCGTAATATGAAACTCTCATAAACAAAAGAAACTTGACCAATAGAACGTATGGTCACAACCCAACGCGCCTTCAATCAACTTACAATAAATGCATACGGCTCCACACACCACGTAAAATTCGAGCACCCAATCCCGATCACTAAAAAATTGCGCACTTTTGCCAAAATTTTGCAGATTCGAAGTTTCACGTAAACTTCGCGGTTTTTGTACCAACTAAGTGTGAAATTTGCGTGCTTCTTAGCTGTTCAACAAATTTGCAATGCAATTTAAAAAAAAAAAAATCATCGACTTCTTTTCTTGGCCCTCTTCTCACTACCTATGCAAGCACCATGGATCTTGTGATCCTTCCTTAGCTCTGATAGCAATTTGTTGGAAAGGAAGAGAAGCTAAAACAAAAATTCACCCAAAACAGATGAGTTGTGGTTGTTCTATCGATCACACAAAACTTGATAATTACAATGAAATCGATGAAGGGTATTTAACCTTTTCCAACTAGTGACTCACCTAAAATATCTTGCCATGCAACCACACACTATAAGTTTGATTGTGAATTAACTCGACTTGACTCAACGCTCAATTCACTGACTCTCTAACTTTAGCCAACTTCTCATGTGGAGTAATCAGATTATTTTAACACTCCCACTTAATTACGACCGCAAAACTACAACTTGACTCATGACAACTCAAACATGCATGTTGGTCTATGTCTTAGCTAGGCTTACAACACCCAAGTTTCTTCTATGAAACTCCAACACATATTTTGCTAATGACATAGTAAATATATCAGCCAATTGATCACTAGATTTACAAGGCTTCAAGTGAATTTCTCCATTTCTCACAAGCTCTCTAATAAAGTGATATATAGTATCAATATGCATGCTCTTTTGATGAAACACACTATAATTGGATAGTGAAATCACTGAGGTGTTGTCACAGTTTATTGTTGTTGATCCTTGTTGTTTCTTCTTGAGTCCATCAAATACTCTTCTTGACTAGACTATTTGACAGGTTGTTGATGTTGTTGCTACATATTCTACTTCTGCTGATGAAAGTGTCACAATGGGTTGCTTCTTAGATTCCCATGAAATCACACCTGAACCAAGATGGAACACAAAACCAGAAGTGCTCTTCCTATCATCCAAATTTCCTTCAAAATCACTATCTGTGTATCCAATCAAATCCTTATTTTCGGTGCTTGCATACATTATGTCACAATCTCTAGTTCCTTCTATGTATCTCAAAATTATTTTTCTTGCACTTCAATGTGTGGCTTTTGGAGTTTCCATAAATCTGGAAATCAAACTCACTCCTTCCATAATATTTGGTCTTGTAGCTATGAGATACATGAGGCTGCCAACCAATATTTTGAATAGAGTTGGATTGACATTTGATCCTTCATCATCCTTTCTTAACTTTGTACCTGTTGCAACTAGTGTAGGGACAGGTTTGCAATTTTCCATCCTAAATCTTTTCAACAAATCTTTGGCATATTTATTTTGAAAAATAAGAATTCCTTTTTTAGATTGCTCAGCTTTTGTCCCGAGAAAGTACTTCATGAGACAAAGATCTGACATCTCAAATTCTTTCATCATGGTTGCCTTAAATTCATCTAACTCAAAATCACCTGTAAAAATCATCTCATCAACATATAAGAAAACAATCAAAATCTATCCATGCTCTTTACGTTTCTGTACAAGGTAGGCTTAGTTTTGCTTCTACAAAATCCATTCTTAATCATGTAGTTGTCGATTCTTCTATACCAAGCTCTAGGGACTTGCTTCAATCCATAGAGTGTTTTCTTCAACCTGTAAACTTTATCTTTGTTACCTTCAACTTCATAACCTAGAGGTTGTTGCACATAAATTTCTTCTTCTAAAATTCCATTCAAGAAGGTTGATTTCACATCCATCAATATACTTTCCACTTGTTCTGAGCTATTGTGGCTAGAAATTCTCTTACATTATCATATTTGGCTACCCGAGTAAACGTTTCTCCAAAATCTATTTTTGGTTGCCACGAGAATCCTTTTGCTACAAGACTAGCTTTACATCTGTCAATTTCACCTTTCTCATTCAAATTTGTCTTGTACACCCACTTTACACCAATGAGGTTCTTTTCCTTTGGTAAACTAATCAAAACCCATGTATCATTCTTTTCAATAGATTCAATTTCTTCATCGATGGCTTGCGCCCAATTTTCATCTTTGATTTCTTGTTCAAACGAAGAAGGATGGAATGACAACAATGAAAATTCTAAACTACCATCCAAATCATCATAAATATCTTTCGGACTTCTCATCTTTCTCTTACCATTGCTTGATTCATCACCTGATTGATTTTTAGAAGAACCTTGATCTATTGATGTAATTGAAGATCCATGCTTCTCAAAAACTCTTGGAGTCCTTGTTGGTGTGTCTTTGTTTGGTGTCTTCGCCTATGATTCTTGCTACTCCTTTTCCGCTACATCATCTTCTTCCATCAGTGGCACTTGTGCATCAACTGTTTTGTCTATACCACCATTCCATGACTCTTGCTATTGAACACAACATCTCTACTAATTATGGTCATCTTGGTGACAAGGTTAGAAAATTTGTAAGCTTTTGATTGCTCACTACAACCAATAAATATGCAATTTTCACTTTTATCATTCAATTTGCCTCTTTACTCTTTAGGCACATGTGCATAAGCTACACATCTAAATACTCTGAGATGAGCTACGCTACAAGACATACAGACCATGCTTGTTTTGATACTCTGTTCATCACACTCTTTATTGGAGATTTGTGGATCACATAAATAACACATGCATCTGCTTCTGCCCAATACTCATTAGACAAGTTTTTTTCTTTCAAGATGCTTCTTGTCATATTCATATTTTTCATGTTCTTTCTCTCTGCTACACCATTCTGCTGCGGTGTGTACCTGGTTGTAAACTGTCTTCTAATTCCATGTTGTTTGCAGTAATCATGGAATTCCTTTGAGTCATATTCTCCACAATGATCTGACTACAATGCCTTTATTTGTCGATCACTTTGGTTTTCTACTAAGGCTTTGAATTCCTTGAACTTTGCAAAAGTTTCAAACTTTTTCTTCAAGAAGTAAACGCAACTCTTTCTACTATAATCATCAATGAAAGTGAGGAAGTAACAACTTCCACTAATCAACTGTGTCCTCATAGGTCCACACAATTCTGTATGCACTAGCTCAAAGAGTTTGTTTTGCTCAGTATGCAACTCCCTTTTGAAAACTTTCACAGTGTTTCTTTCCCAAAATGAAACACTCACAATTACTAGCAGGTTCTTTGATGGGACATAATCCTCTGACCATATATTTCTGTACAACAATCTTAAACCAGAAAAGTGCAAGTGTCCAAATCGAAAGTGCCATAACCAATAATCATTAGGACATGAAATTGTAAGAACTGACTTGATCACTGTAATTCATAATTAGAGGGAAGAGTCTATTCCTCGTCATTTTCACCTTCGCTATCAGTTGTTTGTTGTGTGGCTTTTCATATATAACACATTATTGACCTCGAAAGATAACTCTATATCCTTTCTGTCTCAATTAACCAACACTTATCAAATTATGTTTGAGACTAGGAACATAATATACCTCTATGACTATCCACATCTCCCCGTGCTTGGTCAGAATGTTGACCACTCCTTTGCCATCTACATCCACAATCTTGTCAGTCCCCAAATTTACCTCTGTTTTCTCAGATTGATCCAAATTTGCAACCAAATTCTTGTTGCATGTCATGTGGTTACTGCAACGACTATTTAATAGCCACACAATATCAGAAGGCTCAGGCATGGTATGGAAAGTTAGGAACATGGAGTTAGTACTCTCTATATTGACATTAGCTCTTTGGTTCCTTTGATCACCTATCTTCTTCCTGTAATCATGCCCATGGTGACCAAATTTATTGCAATAATAACATCTCACCTTTGATTATTGCTGAAGTTTATGCAATTCCTTCCACTTTTATGTTCATGCTCTTCTTGGCCATCTCTCTGACCAAGATATCTTCTGCCTCATCCTCTGCCTCTCAATCTACTTTTGCCTCGACCTATGTCTCTTGAAATAGAAACCTGACTTTTGAAAGCGGTGTCTAAAGTGGAATCCTTATTTCTTTCTATCCTTGCCTCATGTGATAGAAGTGATCCCATAAGCTCATCAATTGTTATTGATGCCAAATCCTTGGCTTCTTCTATGGCTGCTACCAGAGAATCAAATTTGGTAGAAAAGATCTGAGGACCTTCTCAACCATTGTTTGATCTTTAATTTCCTCACCATAAATATTTAACTAATTTACGACAGTTATGAACCGATTAATGAAAGAATCGATGTCCTCTGTCTACTTCATGTACATACTTTCAAAATATCTTCTAGTATTCTGAAACTTAAAAATATTGTCTTTGGTCATACCTTTATAATTTGTTGCCAAAGTATCCCATGCATCCTTTTCTGAAGACATGATCATAATCTTCTGGAACACTACTCGGTACACTCCTTGCTAGATAATCTGCAATGCTTATGCATTCTTCTTTTTGTCCTTCTTCCATTATTCCCTCTCTACATTAGTCAGAGCCTGTTCTTCTACTTCATTCTTAGAATCAGAAAACCTAAACTGGATATAATCCCAAACATCATGAGCTTGCAAAGTGGCTGCCATATTAATGGCCCACACATCATAATCCTACCTTGTAAACGTTGGGAACTAGGGTTGGAAATTTGAGAAAGCCATGTTTTTTTTTTAAAATTCACTTGAAAAAAACCTAAAATTTCTCCTTTTATAAACTTGCAAAGCTCTTTTTCAAAAAAATCCTTATAAACTCTTTGTAATAAAACCCTCCACACACACACATATATATATATTAAATTTATATAAAAAAAAACTTTAATATATAAACTCTTTTAAATAAATAAATAAAATATTTTGAAAGAGGTTATGTAATAACAGACGCTATGTGACTCTTTCGAAAACTAATATTTTTCAAGACTTTTAATAATAACTCACAATCTGTGAACCTCTCAATGCTCGTAATATGAAACTCTGATAAACAAAAGAAACTCGACCAATGGAACATATGGTCACGACCCAACGAAAACTTTGATCAAGATACAATAAATTCATACGGATCCACACACCATGTCAAATTTGACTGCGCAATCGCGATCAATAATAAATTTCGCACTTAACTCGTAATTTTGTAGATTCGAAGTTTCACATAAATTGCACGGGTTTGTACTAACTAAATGTGAAATTTGCGTGCCTCTTAACTATTCGACAAATTTGCAATGCAATTTTTTTTTTAAATCGATGACCTTCTTTTCTTGGTGCCCTCTTCTCACTGGCTTTTTAGGCACCACGGATCTTGTGATCCTTCCTTAGCTCTGATAGCAATTTGTTGGAAAGGCAAAGAAGCTAAAACACAAATTCACCCAAAACACACCAGTTGCTACTCTTCTATTGATCACACAAAACTTGATAATTACAATGAACCCAGTGAAGGGTATTTAACCTTTTCCAACTAGCGACTCACCTAAAATATCTTTCCATGCAACCACACACTATAATTTCGACTATGAAGTAAATCGACTTCACTCAATGCTCAGTTAAATGACTCTCTAACTTTAGCCAACTTCTCATGTGGGAGTAATTAGCTTATTTGAACTGTCCCACTTAATTACGACTATTAAACTAAAACTTGACTCATGAAAACTCGAACATGCCTAGTGTTATATGTCTCGTCTAGGCATACAACACCCAAGATTCTTCTATGAAACTCAAATACATCTTTTGCTAATGATTTATTATATATATCAGCCAATTGATCAATACATTTACAAGGCTTCATGTGAACTTCTCCATTTCTCAAAGGTTCTCTAATAAAGTGATATCTAGTATCAATATGCTTGCTCTTTTGATGAAACACACTATTCTTGGATAGTGAAATCACTAAGGTGTTGTCACAATATATTGTTTTTGATCCTTGTTGTTTCTACTTGAGTACATCAAATGCTCTTCTTGACCAGACTGCTTGACATGATGTTGATGTTGCTACTACATATTTTGCTTCTGCTGACGAAAGTGTCACAATGGGTTGCTTCTTAAATTCCCATGAAATCACACCTAAACCAAGATGGAACACAAAACCAAAAGTACTCTTCCTATCATCAAAAATTCATTTATTTGTGTATCCAATCAAATCCTTTTTTTCTATGTTTGCATACATTATGCCACAATCTCTAGTTCCTACTATGTATCTCAAAATTCTTTTCCCTTCACTCCAATGTGTGTCTTTTGGAGTTTCCATAAATCTGGAAATCAAACTCACTCCTTGCATAGTATCTGGTATTTCAACTGTGAGATACATGAGGCTGCTAAACAATCTTTTGAATAGAGTTGGATTGACATCTTATCCGTCATCATCCTTGCTTAACTTTGTACCTGTTGCAACTGGTGTAGGGATAGGTTTGCAATTTTCCAACTTGACTCTTTTCAACAAATATTTGGCATATTTATTTTGACAAATAAAAATTCCTTTCTTAGGTTGCTCAACTTCTGTGCCAAGAAAATATTTCACGAGACCAAGATCTGTCATCTCAAATTCTTTCATCATGGCTTCTTTAGATTCATCTAGCTCAAAATCACTTGTAAAAATCAATTCATCAACATATAAGCAAACAATCAAAATATGTCCATGCTCATTTACCTTTGTGCACAAGGTAGGCTCAATGTTTCTTGTGCAAAATCCATTGTTAATCATGTAGTTGCCGATTCTACTCAACCAAGCTCTAGGCACTTGCTTCAGTCCATAGAGCGCTTTCTTCAACCTATAAACTTGTTCTTTGTTACCTTCAACTTCATAACCTGGAGGTTGTTGCACATAAATTTCTTCTTCTAGAATTCCATTCGAGAAGGCTGATTTCACATCCATCTGATTTTGTCCATCTCTCTAACCACCATATCTTCTGCCTCGTTCTCTGCCTCTCGATCTACTTCTGCCTTGACCTTTATCTCTTGAAATAGAAACCTAACTTTTGAAAGTAGTTTCTAAAGTGGAATCCTTATTTCCGTCTATCCTTGCCTCATGCGATAGAAGTGATCCCATTAGCTCATCGATTGTTAATGATGCCAAATCCTTGGTTTCTTCTATGGCTGCTACCACAACATTAAATTTGGTAGACAAAGATCTAAGGACCTTCTCAACCACTATTTCATCTTCAATTCCTTCACCATAAATCTTTAATTGATTTACGATAGTTATGACCCGATTCATGAAAGAATCGATATCCTCTATCTCCTTCATCTGCAGACTTTCAAAATCTCTCCTAATATTTTGCAAATTAACAATATTGACTTTGGTCATACCTTTATAGTTTGTTGCCAAAGTATCCCATGTGTCCTTTGCTGAAGACGTGATCATAATCTTCTGGAACACTACTCTGTCCACTCCCTGTTGGATAAGCTGCAATGCTTGTGCATTCTTCTTTTTGTCCTTCTTCCATTGTTCCTTCTCTGCATTAGTGAGAGCTCGTTCTTCTGCTTCATTCTTAGGTTCTGAAAACCTAAACTAGACATAATCTCAAACACCATGAGCCTGCAAAGTGGTCACCATATTAATGGCCCACACATCATAATCCTTCCTTGTAAAATTTGAGAAAGCCATCTTTCTTAAAACAATTTACTTCAAAAAAACCTAAAATTTTTCTTTTATAAACTTGCAAAGATCTTTTTCAAAAAATTCCTTATAAACTCTTTGTAATAAAACCCTCCTTATATTTTTTTTATAAAAAAATCTTTAAAAATTTTATATAAAAAAAACTTTAATATATAAACTCTTTTAAATAAATAAATAAATAAAAACTATTTTGAAAGAGGCTACCTAATAACTAGACCCTGCGTGACTCTTTCGAAACCTAATATTTTCAGGACATTTAATAATAACTCACACTTTTCTTTAATAATAACTCACACTCCATGAACCTCTCAAAGCTCGTACTATGAAACTCTCATAAACAAAATAAACTTGACCAATGGAACGTATGGTCACGACCCAACACGACATCGGTCAACTTACAATAAATGCATACAACTCCACACACCACGTAAAATTTGACTGCGCAATCCTGATCAATAATAAATTGTGCACTTAACCCGAAAGTTCTAAGATTCAAAGTTTCATGTAAAATGTGCGGTTTTTGTACTAACTAAGTGCCAAATTTGCGTGCTTCTTAAATTTTCAACATAATTAAAAAAAAATTGTCGGCCTTCTTTTCTTGGCCCTCTTCTCATAGGCTCTACAAGCACTACATATCTTGTGATCCTTCCTTAGCTCTGATACCAATGTTTTGGAAAGGCGGAGAAGCTAAAACATAAAATCACCCAAAACAAACGAGTTGCAGCTCTTTTTTTTAACACAGAAAACTTGATAATTACAATGAACTCGGTGAAGGGTATTTAACCTTTTCCAACTAGCGACTCGCCTAAAATATCTTGTCATGCAACCACACACTATAAGTTCAACTATGAATTAACTCGACTTGACTCAGCGCTTAGTTAACTGACTCTCTAACTTTAGCCAACTTATCATGCAGGAGTGATTAGATTATTTTAACACTCCCCCTCAATTACGATCGCTAAACTAAAACTTGAGTCATCACAACTCAAACATGCCTGTTGGTCTATGTCTCAGTTAAGCTTACAACACCCAAGTTTCTTCTATGAAACTCAAACACATATTTTGCTAATGACTTAGTAAATATATCAACCAATTGATCACTAGATTTACAAGGCTTCAAGTGAACTTCTCCATTCCTCACAAGTTCTTTAATAAAGTGATATCTAGTATCAATATGCTTGCTCTTTTTATGAAATATACCATTCTTGGATAGTATAATCGATGAGTTGTTGTCACAGTATATTGTTGTTGATCCTTGTTGTTTCCACTAGATTCCATCAAATACTCTTAACCAAACTGCTTGACATGTTTTTGATGTTGTTGCTACATATTCTTCTTCTACTGACGAAAGTGTCACAATGGGCTGCTTCTTAGATGCCCATGAAATCACACCTAAATCAAGATGGAACACAAAACCAGAAGTTCTCTTCCTATCATCCAAACTTCCTGCAAAATCACTATCTGTGTATCCAATCAAATCCTTCTTTACTTTGTTTGCATACATTATGCCACAATATCTAGTTCCTATTATGTATCTCAAAATTCTTTTTCCTGCACTCCAATGTGTGTCTTTTGGAGTTTCCATAAATCTGGAAATCAAACTCACTCCTTGCATAATATCCTGTCTTGTAGTTGTGAGATACATGAGGTTTCCAGTCAATCTTTTGAATAGAGTTGGATTGATATATAATCCTCCATCATCCTCGCTTAACTTTGTAACTATTGCAACTGTTGTAGGGATAGGTTTGAAATTTTCCATCCTGGATCTTTTCAAAAAATATTTGGCATATTTATTTTGACAAATAAAAATTCCTTTTCAGATTGATCAACTTCTATGCCAAAAATTATTTCATGGGACCAATATCTATCATCTCAAATTATTTCATCATGGCTGCTTTAAATTCATATAACTCAAAATCACCTGCAAAAATCATGTCATCGGCATATAAGCAAACAATAAAAAAAATTTCTATGCTCATTTACCTTTGTGTACAAGGTAGGCTCAATGTTGCTTCTAGAAAATCCATCCTTAATCATGTAGTTGTCGATTCTGTTATACCAAGATCTAGGCGCTTGCTTCATTCCATAGAGCGCTTTCTTCAACCTGTAAACTTTATCTTTGTTACCTTCAACTTGATAACCTCAAGGTTGTTGCACATAAAATTCTTCTTCTAGAATTCCATTCAAGAATGTTGATTTCACATCCATTTGATATACTTTCCACTTTTTCTAAGCTGTTGTGACTAGAACTACTCTTACAATATCCAATTTGGCCATAGGAGGGAACGTTTCTCCAAAATCTATTCCTAGTTACTGCAAGAAACCTTTTGCTACAAGTCTAACTTTAAATCTATCAATTTCACCTTTCTCATTCAACTTTTCCTTGTACACCCAATTTACACCAATGAGGTTTTTCTCCTTTGGTAAATGATCCAAATCCTACGTATCATTCTTTTCAATAGCTTCAATTTCTTCATCCATGGCTTGCACCCAATTTTCATCTTTGATTGCTTCTTCAAACGAAGAAGGTTGGAATGATAACAATGTAAAATTTGAACTAACATCCAAATCATCATAAATATATTTCAAACTTCTCATATTTCTCTTACCAATGCTTGATTCATCACTTGATTGATTGTTAGGAGAACCTCGATCTGTTGATCTACTTGAAGATCCATGTTGCTCATAAAATCTTGGAGTCCTTGTTGGCGTGTCTTTGTTTGTTGTCTTCACCTGTGATTCTTGCTGCTCCTTTTCTACTACATCATCTTCTTCCATTAGTGGCACTTGTGCATCAACTGTTTTTTCTAAACAACCATTCCACGACTCCTGTTCTTTGAACACAACATCTCTGCTAATTATGGTCTTCTTGGTGACATGGTTATACAATTTGTAAGATTTTGATTTCTCACTATAACAAGTAAATATGCATTTTTCACTTTTATCATCCAATTTGCCTCTTTGCTCTTTGCTCTTTAGGCACATGTGCATAAGCTACACATCCAAATACTCTGAGATGAGATACGCTGCAAGACACATCTGACCATGCTTGTTCTGGTACTCTGTTCATCATACTCTTTGTAGGAGATTTGTTGATCAGATAAATAACACATGAAACGGTTTCTGCCCAATACTCATTAGACAAGTTTCTTCCTTTGAACAAGCTTCTTGTCATGTTCATAATTGTCCTGTTATTTCTCTCTGCTACACCATTCTGCTGCAATGTGTAACTGGTTGTAAACTGTCTTCTAATTCGATGTTGTTTACAGTAATCATGGAATGCCTTTGAGTCATATTCTCGGCCATGATCTCACCTCAACACCTTGATCTGTCGATCACTTCGGTTTTCTACTAAGTCTTTGAATTCCTTTAACTTTTCAAAAGTTTTAGACTTTTGCTTCAAGATGTAAAGCCAAGTATTTCTAATATAATCATCAATGAAAGTGAGGAAGTAACAACTTCCACCAATTGATTATGTTCTCATAGGTCCACACAATTCTGTATGCACTAGATCAAGAGGATGCTTTGCTCGGTATGCAAATCCCTTTGGAAAACTTTCACAGTGTTGCTTTCAAAAAATGAAACACTCACAAGTACTAGTAGGTTCTTTGATGGGAGGCAATCCTTTGAAAATTTGTTTCTGCTGCAACAATCAAAACAAAAAAAGTGCAAGCGTCCAAATCGAAAGTGCCATAACCAATAATGATTAGAACATGCAACTGTAAGAGATTTGATCTGATCACTATAATTCATAATTAGAGGAAAGAGTATGTTCCTCGTCATCTGCTCCTTCGCTATCAGCTGCTTTCTTTGGGGCTTGTCATATATAACACATTCTTGACCTCGAAAGATAACTTTGTATCCTTTTTGTGTCAATTGATCGACACTTATCATATTATGTTTGAGACTAGGAACATAATATACCTCTGAGATTGTGTTTGACTTCCCCTGCTTAGTGAGAATGTTGACCGCTCCTTTTCCATCTACATCCACAGTCTTTTCATTCCCAAATTTTACCTCTGTTTTCACAGACTGATCCAAATTTGCAACCAAATTCTCGTTGGTTGTCATGTGTTTACTGCAACCACTCTCTAATAGCGAAACAATATCACAAGGTTCATGCATGGTATGGCAAGCTAGGAACATGGAGTTAGTACTCTCTATAGTGACATTAGCTCTCTGGTTCCCTTGATCAGTTATCTTCTTCCTGCAATCACGAGCATAGTGACCAAATTTATTGCAATAATAACATCTCACCTTTGATTTGTCAAATATTTGATTATTGCTAAAGTTTCTACAATTGCTTCCACTTTCATGTTCATGCTCTTTTCGGTCATCTCTCTAACCACCATATCTTCTGCCTCTTGATCTATTTTTGCCTCGACCTTTGTCTCTTGAAATAGAAACATGACTTTTGAAATCAGTCTCGAAAGTGGAATCCTTATTTTTGTCTATCCTTGCCTGTGCGATAGAAGTGATCCCATCAACTCATCAATTGTTAATGATGCCAAATCCTTGGCTTCTTCTATGGATGCTACCACAACATAAAATTTGGTAGACAAAGATATGAGGACCTTCTCAACCACTGTTTGATCTTTAGTTTCTTCACCGTAAATCTTTAACTGATTTAAGACACTTATGACCCAATTCATGAAAGAATCGATGTTCTTTGTCTCCTTCATTTGTAGACTTTCAAAATCTCTTCTAGTATTCTACAACTTAGCAATATTGAATTGGGCCATACCTTTATAGTTTGACACCAAAGTATCCCATATTTCCTTTGCTGAAGACATGATCATAATATTCTGGAAAACTGCTTAGTCCACTCCTTGCTGGATAAGCTACAACTCATGCGCATTATACTTTTTTTCCTTCTTCCATTGTTCCCTCTCTACATTAGTGAGAGCTTGTTCTTCTCCTTCATTCTTAGGTTCTAAAAACCTAAACTGGACATAATCTCAAACATCATGAGCCTGCAAAGTGGTCACCATCTTAATGACCAACACATCATAATGCTTGCTGGTAAAAGTTGGGAACTAGGGCTGGACATTTGAGAAATCCATCTTTCGTAAAAAAATTCACTTCAAAAAAACCTAATATTCCTTCTTTTATAAACTTGCAAAGCTCATTTTCAAAAAAATCCTTATAAACTCTTTGTAATAAAACCCTCCTTATATTTTTTTTTAAATAATTTTTTTTTAATATATAAACTCTTTTGAAAGAGGTTACATAATAACCAAACCTTCCATGACTCTTTCAAAAAATAATATTTCCAAGACTTTTAATAATAACTCATACCTCTCTTTAATAATAACTCACACTTTGTGAACTTCTCAACGCTCGTAATTTGAAACTCTCATAAACAAAACAAACTTGACCAATGGAACGTATGGTCACGACCCAACAGAACTTCGGTCAACTTACAATAAATGCATATGGATCCACACACCATGTAAAATTTGACTGTGTAATCCTCATCAATAATAAACTACACACTTAACCCGAAATTTTGCAGATTTTAAATTTCACGTAAACTGCGCAGTTTTTGTACTAACTAAGTGTGAAATTTGTGTTCTTCTTAACTCTTCGACAAATTTGCAACGCAATTTAAAAAAAAAAAATCAACTGCCTTCTTTTCTTTTCCCTCTTCTCAATGGCTCTGCAGGCACCATGGATCTTGTGATCCTTCCTTAGCTATGATACCAATATGTTGGAAAGGCAGAGAAGCTAAGCCACAAATTTACCCAAAACACACGAGTTGTGGCTCTTCTATTGATCACACAAAACTTGATAATTACAATGAACCCGGTGAAGGGTATTTAACCTTTTCCAACTAGTGACTCGCCTAGAATATCTTGCCATGCAACCACACACTATAATTTCGACTATGAATTAACTCGACTTCACTCAACGCTCAATGAACTAACTCTCTAACTTTAGCCAACTTCTCATGCGGGAGTAATTAGATTATTTTAACACTCCCCCTCAATTACGACAGCTAAACTAAAACTTGAGTCATGAAAACTCAAACATGCTTGCTAGTCTATGTCTCAGCTAGGCTTACAACACCCAAGTTTCTTCTATGAAACTCAAATACATATTTTGCTAATGACTTAGTAAATATATTAGCCAATTGATCACTAGATTTACAAGGCTTCAAGTGAACTTCTCCATTGCTCACAAGTTCTCTAATAAAGTGATATCTAGTATCAATATGCTTGCTCTTTTGATGAAACACACTATTCTTGGATAGTGCAATCGCTGAGGTGTTGTCGACGTTTATTGTTGTTGATCCTTGATGTTTCTACTTCAGTCCATCAAATACTCTTCTTAACCAAACTATTTTACATGTTTCTGATGTTGTTGCTACATATTCAGCTTCTGCTGACGAAAGTGTCACAATGGGTTGCTTCTTAGATGCCCATGAAATCACACATGAACCAAGATGGAACACAAAACTAGAAGTGCTCTTCCTATCATCCAAACTTCCTACAAAATCACTATCTTTGTATCAAATCAAATCCTTCTTTTTCGTGTTTGCATACATTATGCCACAATCTCTAGTTCCTACTATGTATCTCAAAATTCTTTTTCCTACACTCCAATGTGTGTCTTTTGGACTTTCCATAAATCTGGAAATCAAACTCACTCCTTGCATAATATCTGGTCTTGTAGTTGTGAGATACATGAGGTTGCCAACCAATCTTTTGAATATAGTTGGATTGACATCTGATTCTTCATCATCCTTTCTTAACTTTGTACCTATTACAACTAGTGTAGGGACAAGTTTGCAATTTTCCATCCTGAATATTTTCAACAAATCTTTGGCATATTTATTTTGACAAATAAAAATTCATTTTTTAGATTGCTCAAATTCTATGCCAAGAAAATATTTCATGAGACTAAGATCTGTCATCTCAAATTCTTTCATCATGGCTACTTTAAATTCATCTAATTCAAAATCACCTATAAAAATCATGTCATCAACATATAAGCAAACAATCAAACTATTTCCATGCTCATTTACCTTTGTATACAAGGTACACTTAATGTTGCTTCTACAAAATCCATTCTTAATCATGTAGTTGTCGATTCTGTTATACCAAGCTCAAGGCACTTGTTTCAGTCCATAGAGCACTCTCTTCAACCTATAAACTTGTTCTTTGTTACCTTCAACTTCATAACATGGAGTCTGTTGCACATAAATTTCTTCTTCTAGAATCCCATTCAAGAAGGCTGATTTCACATCCATTTGATATACTTTCCACTTGTTTTGAGCCATTGTGGCTAGAAATTCTCTTATAGTATCCAATTTGGCTATCGGAGCAAACGTTTCTCCAAAATCTATTCCTAGTTGCTACGAGAATCCTTTTGCTACAAGTCTAGCTTTAAATCTGTCAATTTCACCTTTCTCGTTCAACTTTGTCTTGTACACCCAATTTACACCAATGAGGTTTTTGTCCTTTGGTAAATCAACCAAATCCCATGTATCATTCTTTTCAATAGATTCAATTTCTTCATCCATGGTTGCACCCAATTTTCATCTATGATTGCTTCTTCAAATGAAGAAGGTTGGAATGACAACAATGCAAAATTTGAATTAACATCCAAATCATCATAAATATCTTTCAGACTTCTCATCTTTCTCTTGCCATTGCTTGATTCAAAACCTGATTGATTTTTAGGAGAACCTCGCTCTGTTCATCTACTTGAAGATCCATGTTGCTCATAAAATCTTGGAGTCCTTGTCATTGTGTCTCTGTTTGGTGTCTTCAGCTGTGATTCTTGCTACTCGTTTATGCTACATCATCTTCTTCCATCAGTGGCACTTGTGCATCAACTTTTTTGTCCATACTACCATTACACGACTCTTGTTCTTTGAACACAACATCTTTCCTAATTATGGTCTTCTTGGTGACAAGTTTATACAATTTTTAAGCTTTTGATTGCTCACTATAACCAGTAAATATGCATTTTTCACTTTTATCATCCAATTTGTCTCTTCGCTCTTTAGGCACATGTGCATAAGCTACACATCCAAATACTCTGAGATGAGATACGTTGCAAGACATACCTGACCATGCTTGTTCTGGTACTCTGTTCATCACACTCTTTGTAGGAGATTTGTTGATCACATAAATAGCACATGCCACTGCTTCTACTCAATACTCATTAGACAAATTTAGGCCTTTCAACATGCTTCATGTCATGTTCATCTTTGTCCTGTTCTTTCTCTCTGCTACACCATTCTGTTGCGATGTGTATCTGGTTGTAAATTGTCTTATGATTCCATGATGTTTGCAGTAATCATGGAATTCCTTTGAGTCATATTCTCCACCATGATATGACCTCAATATCTTGATTCGTCAATCACTTTGGTTCTATTCTAAGGCTTTGAATTCCTTGAACTTTGCAAAAAATTTAGACTTCTGCTTCAATAAGTAAACCCAACTCTTTCTACTATAATCATCAATGAAAGTGTGGAAGTAACAACTTCCGCCAATTGACTGTGTCCTCATAGTTCGACACAAGTCTGTATGCACTAGCTCAATCGGTGTTGATTTCCCAAAATGAAACACTCGCAAGTACTAGTCGGTTCTTCTATGGGAGTTAATCCTCTCACCATCTATTTCTCCTGTAACAATCTTAGACCAGAAAAGTTCAAGTGTCCAAATCAAAAGTGCCATAACAAATAATCATTAGGACATGAAACTGTAAAAGAAATAACCTGATCACTATAATTTATAATTAGAGGAAAGAGTTTTTTGCTCATCATCTGCACCTTTTCTATCAGCTGCTTGCTTGTGGCTTGTCATATATAACACATTCTTGACCTCGAAAGATAACTCTGTATCGTTTCTGTGTCAATTTACCAACACTTATAAAATTATGTTTGAGACTAGGAATATAATATACCTTTGAGATTGTCTTTGGCTCCCCCTGTGTGGTCAGAATCTTGACCACTCCTTTGCCATCTACATCCACAACTTTGCCTCTGTTTTCACAGATTGATCCAAATTTTCAACCAAATTCTTGTTGCCTGTCATGTGGTTATTGAAACCACTGTCTAATAGCCACACACTATCAAAAGGTTCATGCATGGTATGACAAGCTAGGAACATGGAGTTAGTACTCTCTATAGTGACATTAGCTCTCTGGTTCCCTTTATCAACTATCTTCTTCCTACAATCATGAGCATAGTGACCAAATTTATTGTAATAATAACATCTCACCATTGATTTGTCAAATATTTGATTATTTATGAAGTTTTTGCAATTTCTTCCACTTTGATGTTCATGCTCTTCTCGACCATCTCTCTGACCATGATATCTTCTGCCTCATCCTCTTCCTCTCGATCTACTTCTTCCTCGACCTCTATCTCTTGAAATAGAATCCTGACTTTTGCAATTGGTCTCTAAAGTGGAATCCTTATTTCTATCTATCCTTGCCTCATAAAATAGAAGTGATCCCATCAGCTCATCAATTGTTAATGATGCCAAATCCTTGGCTTCTTCTATGGCTGCTACCCCAATATCAAATTTGGTAGATCTTTATCTGAGGACCTTCTCAACCAATGTTTGATCTTTAATTTCTTCACCATAAATATTTAACTAATTTACGAGAACTATGACCCAATTAATGAAATAATCGATGTCTTATGTCTCCTTCATTTGTAGACTTTCAAAGTATCTCCTAGTATTCTGCAACTTAAAAATATTGACTTTGGCCATACCTTTATATTTTGTCTCCAAAGTATCCCATATGTCCTTTGTTGAAGACGTGATCATAATCTTCTAGAACACTGCTCGGTCCACTCCCTACTAGATAAGATGCAACGTTTGTGCATTCTTATTTTTGTCCTTCTTCCATTGTTCCCTCTCTCCATTAGTGAGAGCTGATTCTTCTGCTTCATTCTTAGGTTCTCAAAACATAAATTGGACATAATCCCAAACATTATGGCCCGCACATCATAATCCTTCACTTTAAACATTCGGAACTGGGGTTGGAAATTTGAGAAAGCCATCTTTCTTCAAAAATTTCACTTCAGAAAAACACAAAATTTCTCCTTTTATAAACTTGCAAAGCTCTTTTTTGTAAAATTCCTTATAAACTATTTGTAATAAAACCCTCCTTATATTTTTTTTTATATACTTTTTTTTTAATTTATAAAAAACAGAAAACTTTAATATATAAACTCTTTTGAAAGAGGTTACGTAATAGCCAGACCCTATGTGACTCTTTTGAAAACTAATATTTTTCAAGACTTTTAATAATAATTCACACTTCTCTTTAATAATAACTCAAACTTCTTTTTAATAATAACTCACACTCTGTGAACCTCTCAACACTCATAATATGAAACTCTCATAAACAAAAGAAACTAGACCAATGGAACGTATGGTCACGACCCAGCACGACTTTGGTCAACTTACAATAAATGCATATTATGGCTCCACACGTCATGTAAAATTCCTCTGCACAATCCCCATCAATAATAAATTATGCACTTAACTCAAAATTTTGCAGATTCGAAGTTTTGCTTAAACTGCACGATTTTTGTACTAACAAAGTGCGAAATCTGTGCGCTTCTTAACTATTCGACAAATTTTCCATGAAATTTTTAAAAAAATCGATGACCTTCTTTTGTTGGCCCTCTTCTCACTAGCTCTACAGGCACCACGGATCTTGTGATCCTTCCTTAACTCTGATACCAATTTGTTGGAAAGGCAAAGAAGCTAAACCACAAATTCACCCAAAACACACGAGTTGCAGATCTTCTATTGATCACACAAAACTTGATAATTACAATGAACCCAGTGAATGGTATTTAACCTTTTCCAACTAGCAACTTGCCTAAAATATCTTGCCATGCAACCACACACTATAAGTTTGAATATGAATTAACTCGACTTGACTCAATGCTCAGTTAACTGACTCTCTAACTTTAGCCAACATCTCATGCGGGAGTAATTATCTTATTTTAACACTCCCCCTTAATTACGACCGCTAAACTAAAGCTTGAGTCATGACAACTCAAACATGCCTACTAGTCTATGTCTCAGCTAGGCTTACAAAACCCAAGTTTCTTCTATTAAACTCAAACACATATTTTGCTAATGACTTAGTAAATATATCAACCAATTGATCACTAGATTTACAAGGAGTCAAGTGTACTTCTCCGTTTCTCACAAGTTCTCTAATAAAAATGATATTTAGTATCAATATGATTTCTCTTTTGATGAAATACACTATTCTTGGATAGTGCAATCACTGAGATATTGTCACAGTATATTGTTGTTGATCTTTGTTGTTTCTTCTTGAGTCCATCAAATACTCTTCTTAACTAGACTGTGTGACATGATGTTGATGTTGTTGCTACATATTTTGCTTCTGCTAACAAAAGTGTCACAATGGGCTGCTTCATAGATGCCCATGAAATACCACCTAAACCAAGATGGAACAAAAAACCAAAAGTTCTCTTCCTATCATCCAAACTTCTTGGAAAATCATTATCTATGTATCCAATCAAATCCTTCTTTTCTGCGTTTTCATACATTATGCCACAATCTCTAGTTCCTGCTATGTATCTCAAAATTCTTTTCCCTTCACTCCAATGTGTGTCTTTTGGAGTTTCCATAAATCTGGAAATCAAACTCACTCCTTGCATAGTATCTGGTCTTTGAGCTGTGAGATACATGAGGCTGCCAACCAATCTTTTGAATAGAGTTGGATTGACATCTGATCCTTCACCATCCTTGCTTAACTTTGTACCTGTTGCAACTAGTGTAGGGGTAGGTTTGCAATTTTCCATCCTCACTCTTTTCAACAATTATTTGGCATATTTATTTTGAAAAATAAAAAGTCCTTTCTCAGATTGCTCAACTTCTGTGCCAAGAAAATATTTCATGAGACTAAGATCTGTCATCTCAAATTCTTTCATCATGGCTGCTTTAAATTCATCTAACTCAAAACCGTCTGTAAAAATCATTTCATCAACATATAAGCAAACAATCAAAATATGTCCATGCTCATTTACCTTTTTTTGCAAGGTAGGTTGAATGTTTCTTTTGCAAAATCCACACTTAATCATGTAGTTGTCGATTCTTCTATACCAATCTCTAGGTGCTTACTTCATTCCCTGAGTGATCTCTTCAACTTGTAAACTTTATCTTTGTTACCTTCAACTTCATAACCTGAAGGCTGCAGCACATAAATTTCTTCTTCTAGAATTCCACTCAAGAAGTTTTATTTCACATCCATCTGATATACTTTCCACTTGTTTTGAGTTGTTGTGGCTAGAACTGCTCTTACAGTATCCAATCTAGCTACCGGATCAAACGTTTCTCCAAAATCTATTATTGGTTTTTGTGAGAATCCTTTTGTTACAAGTCTAGCTTTAAATTTTTCAATTTCACCTTTCTTATTCAACTTTGTCTTGTACACCCACTTTGCACCAATGAAGTTTTTGTCCTTTGGTAAATCAACCAAATCCCATGTATCATTCTTTTCAATAGCTTCAATTTTTTTCATCCATGACTTGCACCCAATTTTCATCTTTGATTGCTTCTTCAAACGTAGAAGGTTGGAATGACATGAATTCAAAATCTGAACTAACATCCAAATCATCATAAATATATTTTAGACTTCTCATCTTTCTCTTACCATTGCTTGATTCATCACCTGATTGATTGTTAGGGGAACCTCAATTGACCCAGTCTTGGTCCAAGTTGTTGTCTAAAATTTTCCTACTTTGTTCCAATTCCCAGTTTTGGGGTCGACAAGTTCGATGATAGGTATGTCTCTAAAACATTGATCACCACTTATAGAACACATAAATGAGATTTTAAAAGTGGTTGCAATTTCATGACCCTAGATACGTTAACCAAACATATACAATAACAAAACAAAAAAAATTATTCAAGCTCTACTCGTATTAAGGGTTCGTCGGTGGATATGTCAAGTTCCCTACCTCGGGACAATAAGGTGGTGAATCTGTCGAGCTTTTCCTTTCCGCCTGCGGTTTTTAATCTCTTAGGAAAAGGTCTTAATTTTGCCCTAGCGCCTAGAAAAATCCCGGTTGAAGACATCATTTGCGATATAGAGTTTGGCATTAAGAACCTTCCTGATAAGATTAAAGACACGATTAGGCAGGATTGTGCCGTTACCCTGAGGAGGGCTAAGCCTCCCCGTAGCAATATCAGCAAGGCTGAGTTTGAAGCTCTAAAGAGCTTGAACCAGAATCGTGACGTCGTGGTCTTAAAAGCTGATAAAGGTGGGGCTGCTGTTATCATGGATCGAAAGGATTACAGAGATAAGATGCTTGACCATCTTTGTAATAGTGGTAGTTATAAGAAGCTTTCGAAGAATCCCCTCAAGAAGGTTTCCAGAGCGGTCGCTCTTGCGATCAAGTCGTGCAATTCCACGATTCCTCTAGCCCAGAAACTTATTGAGGGAAACCCCATCACTCCTAGGATTTATGGTCTTCCTAAAATCCATAAGGATGGGGTCCCCCTGAGACCCATTGTCAATACCATCGGTGGTCCGACTTACCTCCTGGCCAAATTCCTCGCTGCGAAGTTGAGACCCTTGGTTGGGCAGACTGAGTCCTTTGTCAAAGACTCGGCTTCTTTTATCGAGGATCTTAAGAGAATTAATCTTGAGCCCGAGGACATTTTGGTTAGTTTCGACGTGGTCTCTCTTTATACTTGCATTCCTATCAATGAGGCTATGGTGGTAATTAATAAGCTGACCGACCCTGATACGGCTAAGTTGGTTGAGCTTTGCCTTACCTCTACCTTTTTCAGCTTCGAAGGAGAATTCTATGAGCAGACTTGTGGGGTTGCCATGGGCTCCCCCTTGTCCCCTGTGGTCGCTAATCTCTTCATGGAGGATTTTGAGTCTAAGGCTTTGGCCTCCTCTCGTCTCTTACCAAAGCTGTGGAAAAGATTCGTCGATGATACTGGTGTTGTCTGGTCTCATGGTCTGGACGAGCTGGATCGTTTCTTTTGTCACCTCAATAACCAATCCGCCGCCATTAAATTCACGATGGAAAAAGAAGAGAATGGTTGTCTTCTGTTCTTGGATGTTCTCATCTCGAACAAGGTGGATGGTTCCTTTTCTCATCAGGTGTTTAGAAAGAAGACGCATACTGAGCAATACTTGCATGCTTCGTCGCATCATTTCCCCGCTCAGAAGTTAGGGGTTCTGAGCACTCTTGCCACCCGTGCTGTGAGAATTTCGGATAAGGAGAGCCTGGAAACGGAGAAGGCTCACCTCCTAGAAGTTTTTGAGAAGAATGGTTACAATAGGCACCTCGGTCAAAAAGCCTTCCTCAAGGCCAAGAAGGAGCCTTCAACCCGAAGGGTTCCTAAAGATCATGTCCTGGGTGTGAACCTTCCTTACATCCAAGGGACCACGGACAGGATTGCGAGGATTCTAAGGAAGTATGATGTATCCGCCACTTTTAGACCTCTCAATACTATCTGTGGCTCCCTCAGGTCTGTAAAAGACCCGGTTGACCCTAAGAGCATGAAGGGTGTCTATGTCATTCCCTGTTCCTGTGGGACCCCTTATATTGGTGAAACTGGTCGGTCTATCAATCAGCAGATCAGCGAGCATTCGGCTGACTTAAGACATGGTAGGACCAAGTCCTCGGCCCTGGCTGAGCATGCGGGGAAGACTATGCATCATGTATGCATAGAGGATGCTCAAGTCATTGCCAAAATTGCGCAGTTTCACCATCGCAAATTTAGAGAGGCCCTGGAGATTGAGAAAAGGCCGAACAATCTTAATAGGGATGATGGTTGGAAGATTAGCCGTTGCTGGGTCCCAGCCCTGTCTTCCTAGCCTCCTCATTCCTCTTTGGGTTAGGTCTTAGGGTTTCTGTCTTCCTCCTCCTTTAATTTCTCTTTTGGCAAGTTTGTCCTTTGAATGTAGAGTGAATATAAATCATTAATTTAAATATAAATTTATTTGTTATATATAATATAAGTTTAACATAATTTATATAAAGTTAATATATTTGTTATATTATAATAATATAAATTTATTTTATATTAATTTAATATATTTTTGTTATATAGAATATAAATTCAAGATTAATTTATTTGTTATATATAATATAAATTTATTTGTATATTAATCTATTTAATATATATTAAATATAAATATATGGCAGATTTAATATATTTGTTATATTATAATAATATAATTAATTTATATAAAATTAATATATTTGTTTATTTGTTTTATATAATATAAATTCAATATAGTTTATGTGTATATTATTTATTTAATATGTATTAAATATAAATATATAACTAATTTTATAATTAATAATGTTCATATATATTATTCTAAGAATGATAATAGGGATTTTATTTGTTTGTTTTTATTAATATTGAATTAAGAATTTTTTAGTAAATATAGATTTATTAATAAACTTATATTATTCGAATGGACCATTATATAATGTGGAATAGTATATTTTATAGAAAAATTACCTAATATAACTAAATTTAAGAATGACATAATATTTAAATAATATTAGAATAATAATAATTATAGACATATGACCATTATAGTAAATATGATATTATATTATATACTAAAAAAATAAAAAATAAATATCAAATCGATTTTAATTTTAGATATAAATTAACAAATTTACCTGTTGTAGCTATTTATAGTATTGTTAGGGGTTTGACTAGGATCCTTAGGTCAAAATTAGCAGTTGGCAATATAGCCGTTGGAGTCTCTGCACACTCTATTTATTCAGCTTAGCCGGATTGGTTCTTCAACTTGTCCTGACGATGAACCACACTGGTTGGTTCGAAACGCGTCGACATAAGATTGGTTATGTGATTTTGCCGAAGATTATCTAAATAAAATTATCATACTCTTTTTTCTTTTTAACATTTCCAACATTACCACACTCTTATTATGTTTTACTTTGTTAGCCCTAATTTCCTTCTTGCAATGCACAATAGTGAATATAAAAGACTATAGATCAAACAACATTTCAAAGATAGATGCCTTCCCACTAATCATTTTGTCAAAGCATTTTCAAGTATAATCCCAGATAAAATTGGGTAGTTTATAAATGCCCAAAATAAATAAAGAGCCACTTGTAAAAGTGATGTTAAGGTATTTCAAAAATCAATAAAAACAATGTTAGTATCATACTACTAGCATATGTCTAGAATGTTAAAATAGAAAACTACATAATATTGCAAACAACCATTTCTCATTAAAAACCACCTTAAAATTTCATTTCTTTACTTGTACAAACTACTCTTCACATTAAATGGAAGTTCATCACGTTTTGCACTTGAATCTACCTCAATGTTGAACACTCTATACATGTCTCAATCTCTTGAAACTAATGCATAATTGGTGTCATTACTTGCTCCAAACTTAGTTGTTGATCATATCAAAGATATAATTTACAACCAACCACAATGATAGGCACTTTCACCTATATTTAAATTAATGAGACCACAATAGAATGATCCTTGATGAGTGTTTTTTGTGCAAAGAGATTTTAAAAGGTGTGACACCGTAGCAGAGACAAAATAAGCAACATTATAGGCATAAGTCTTATTTCTATGTGGCAAAGCTCTAGTACCTAGTACAAAAACATTTACTCAAGTGTTATAGGTTGGCCACATGCATATGTTTCAACAATTGCATATTCCTTCTCACATTATGCTCCTAGCTTGTTCTAATCCTCAAGTCTAAAATGCCAATTATTTTAAGGAGAACTTTTATCTCTTTATAGAGAAAAAATCCAAGGTTCGGAGAATATGTTAAACAAAAGAAGCATACACACCCGGATAGAAAAAAAATTATGGACACAATAATATAAAAATTTGTATTATGTAGAAGATTTTCAATTATTGTATTTGGCAAGTATTGGTATTAAACGCAAATAGGAGGTGTTTTTTAGTAAAACTATCTATTAGATCTAAATATGTTCCTGCTCATATCTATATATTTTATTGTCTAAGGGGATTACACTTACCTATTTTTTATACAAATAACTACTAGCTCTATTTCTCACCATGAAAACTTGCAGACTTGTTAAAGCCAATAGCACTAGACTATATCAAATATCCATTAAGCAAGAATTTCATTTTTAGAACACAAGGATAGCACTTGTTAAAGTCATTAGTGTGTTTGTTAAGTCATTTTCATTAAAAGTTGCTTATTCTAATTTCAAGTTCAGAGTTTGTGATAGAATCTAATTTATATGCTTTAGATAAAATACTAACTAGATTTATTTTGGAAATTTCTAATTTATAAATTATTGTTACATATATTAGGATGGAAAATGGAAGAGGCGCAGCGGGGAGAGCTTCGAGACCTAGGGTTTGGGGCTACAACTTGCAGGTTCAGCAACAGTTCTGGAAGCACAAAGAGACAGATTAGTAGATTTACTTCTCAGAGGTCGAGGACTGACCCGACAAATGGTAAACGAGGGGTCCACTGGGACCCCATCCTTTAAGCAAGCGGTAATGCAGAAGCAGAAAACGCAGGAAGGATTTAAAATCAATGGTTATGGAGAACGTAAGGATAACAGCGGAAGCAGTAGAGAAAGGACACAGCAGCTGCAGAAAGAGACAAGAAAAAACCCAAAGATGACAGGTAAAGCAAACAATGGACAGGAGAAAAACGACAAAAGATTAGATGCAGGACAAAGAGACATAGTACCAATAATAACCCAAACAGAAGGCGAAGAAGAACATGGAGCAGAGCAGCACCCTCAAGAGGAAGAGGAGCAAGCAAAGGCTGCAAACCCCAGCTCCAACAAGGCAACCCAAGGAGCATGCAAACCGAAAAAAAATGAAACCCTTCGAGTGGTCTTCTCAGATCCGGACATTCAGGCTTATAGAGACCACATGATGGAACATGCAATAATATGCAAGTTCATGGGACTGTGGCCAATAGAACGCACACTCTGCCAATGGATCAAGCAACACTGGAAGCCAAAAGGTGATGTTAAACTACACCTTGGGGCAAAAGGTTTCTTTACTGTTGTCTTTACGAACTTGGAAGACAAGGACAGAGTCTTCGATGGAGGACCTTACTTCTTTGCCTCAGCTGGACTCTACATGAGACCCTGGAAGGCAAACTTTGTGCCTGAAAAAGAGACATTCACACAGGTTCCAGTGTGGATCCGCCTATTCTCCCTTCCTATAGACTACTGGGGACTAGCGATGCTTAAGCAGATAGGAGACCGTCTCAGAACCTTCATCAAAGCTTCAGAAGCAACGATGCAACGAAGATATACTTCCTGCGCAAGAATTTGTGTGGAGATGGACGTTTCAGGAGCCCTGCATGAAGGCCTGTGGTTGGAATTCAGAGATGAGGATTACTATCAAGCCATCGATTACGAACAAATCCCCTTCCGTTGCAGAAGGTGTCATGAGCACGGACACCTTGTCCGAGAATGCCCTCTAAACAGAACAGGGGAAGAACACAAACAAGAGCAAGCGGCAAAGAGTAAAGAGGCCTTCACAAAGCCAAAAACAAGACAGAGAGCTAATAGGGAAAGAATATATAGAGCAGAGGCAGGACCTAGCATCATCAACAACACCTTCAGCATTCTGGAAACCGATACAGATTCAGAAGGCACAAATAGGGAAACAAAACCTATTGAAGAACCAAAAGACAACCCAAAACACACAACAAAGGACGGGGAGGAAAATATAATCAGAACAGAAGTTCAAATGCAAGAGTTCGAAGATGAACGCGATGAAGACATTGATATGCTAACCAACGACGGGGGTAGTGAGGAATTGGAGCTCAATGCAGTTCTAGAAAAGGAAGGGGTGAACCTCCCAAATATGGAGAAAAATTGGAGAACTCAAGGGCTGGACAATATTCCAGAAGAAGAAATAAGGAAGATCAGTGATCTCTTCATCGCAAGACAAAAAGCAGTACTAGATAGGCAACACAGGAGATTAGGAATTGCAAAAGGCACAGGTAATCAGTCAAAGAGCATCTCTCCTACCCCAACAGGCCGGAAGCAAAGTAAAAGAAGAGGCAGAAGAATTAGTGGGGAGGTGCTGCATGATCTAGGGATTTTAATGATAAACTCAGGTAAAATGAAGGCTCTACACGCCTTCCCGTCCTACCAATAAGTATCTAGTTATAAATGAAAATCATTTCATGGAATGCAAGAGGGCTCAATAGCCAAGCCAAACAAAGACTGCTCAAGAGAAAGTTCCAACAAGAAAAGCCAGATATTATGTTCATACAAGAAACCAAATGTGCCACTAACCAAATGCAGAACATCAACAAAAGGCTAGGCAAACCTATAAAATATATAGATGTAGCCAGTCAAGGATGGGAAGGCGGCATAGCTACACTTTGGGACACCCGAGTAATAGACATTATCTCAATGGAAGCTGCACGATTGTTTATTGCCACAGAAGTTCAAATGACAGGTAACTCTGAAACTTACCTATGCATAAATGTTTATGGACCGCAAAGATTAGAAGACAAATTTTCTTTTCTTAATTCTCTCATGAATTTAAAGCTAAGATACCCAACCTCTAAGATCATCATGGGGGGGGACTTTAACATGATAACCTCTCTACTGGAGAAGAAAGGAGGACTCAAGAGGCTTAACAAAGATACAGAACTCTTTGTTGATTTCATAGAAGCTGCCAAACTAGTAGACATCCTTCCCAAAAATGGTTCCTACACTTGGAACAACAGGAGAGGAGGAGACAATAGGATTGCCTCCCGTCTGGATAGATTTCTGATCTCGGAAAGTATCTTACTCGAAGGAATAACAGTGGAATCTGACATTCTTCCTAGTGGAGGATCAGATCACGGGCCAATAGCTTTGGAAGCAGCCTTCCTAGGGACCCCTAGAAATAAGCCCTTCAGATTTGAAAAGTTCTGGTTAACTCATCCTGACTTTGCAAACTTGCTGAAGAAATGGTGGTGTGAACCATTAGATTTAAGAGGAACCAAAATGTTCAAGCTCCAAAGCAAACTAAAACACATCAAAAACAGAATTAAAGATTGGAATGCAGCCGAGTTTGGAAACATCTTCCAGGAAAAGAACATCATCGAAGGTAAGTTAAATCTAATTCATAAAGAATGGGCTTTAGGGAACTATAGTGAAGACTCAAAAGAACAGGAGAAGGTATTGATGCAGCAATGGCAACTCCGTTGCCAACAGGAAGAGATATTGTGGAAACAAAAATCAAGGATCCAATGGCTAAAGGAGGGAGAACAAAATACAAAGTTTTTTCATAGATCGACGCTGGACTACAGGGGGGCAAACAAAATCCTTAGGCTCAACAATGAAGCAGGGGAAACTCTTCAAAATCACAAGGAAATATCAACCCTGCTCACCAGGCACTTCAAGCATATAGCTCAGGAAACGCAGGAAGAAAGATCAGAGGCCATAGAGGAACTAACCCAAGCTATACCCCACATCATAACCTCTGAGCAAAACTCTGCTCTGCTAAGAAAGGTCTCGATGGAGGAGGTGGAAGACGCGGTCAAGAGTATGCCAAATGATAAGGCACCGGGGCCTGATGGTTTTACAATCAACTTCTACAAAGCTTGCTGGCCAACTATTAAAACAGAGGTATGGGAAGTTGTCGAAGACTCCAGACGCTCTGGCTCCATTCTCAAATCCCTGAACTCCACTTTCCTTGCACTAATTCCTAAGGAAGAAGAAGCCAACTCCCCTGATAAGTTTCGACCCATAGCTCTCTGCAATGTGATATATAAAATCATATCTAAAGTTATAGCCAACAGACTTAAGCCTATTCTTCCTGACTTAATCTCAGAAGAGCAGTCAGGCTACGTGGAGGGCAGGCAAATCTTAGACAACATCCTTTTAGCACAGGAGATGGTTCATACCCTGCAGACAAGGAAACTACCAGGCATGCTGATGCAGCTAGATCTCTCCAAAGCCTTCGACAAAGTCAACTGGAATTATCTGGAGGCCACTCTGAATGCTTTTGGCTTTGACAAGCAATGGACCAAATGGATCCTTGCTCTGATTAAATCTACCAATTTTTCCATTCTGGTCAATGGCTCCCCCTCTGCACCTTTCTCCCCCTCCCGAGGCATTAGACAAGGAGACCCTCTCTCCCCTTTCCTTTTTGTGATCCTTATGGAAGGGCTCAGCAGGCTCATTCACAAAGCAAGAGAGGAAAGGAAACTCAAAGGCTTACACCCTTTCCCCTCCATTCCTGCAACAACGCACCAGCAGTTTGTCGATGACACAATGCTGCATGGCACTCCAACTGTGAAAGAAGCTATGGCCTTCAAAAACATTCTAAATCTCTTTAGCAAAGCTTCAGGCATGGAGATTAATCATGCTAAATCGACTATCTTCTTCTTTAATACTCATCCTGCCATCCGGAACCATCTTTCCAGCATTCTTGGCTTTCGAAAAGGCACTCTACCATCTAAGTATCTGGGAGCCCCTCTCACTACTAAGCCTTGGCTAAAAATTCACTGGGAAACAATCTTAGCGAAACTGGAGAAGAAATGCAAGCATTGGACTCACAGGGCTCTTAACTTTGCTGGGAGACTAGTCCTCACCAAAGCAATACTGCAGGCCATCCCGCAGTATTTGCTATCCATCATGTCGGCTCCTAGCGGTATCCTTTAGAAAATTAGAGCTATACAAAGATCCTTTCTGTGGGGTGGCAATGCTGAGAAAAAGAAATGGGCACTAGTGGCCTGGAACACATTATGCACTTCTAAAGCAGCAGGTGGTTTAAATTTAATTGATCCCCACACCATCAATATGACATGCGGAGCCAAGTTGTGGTGGCGCTGGCTGAAGGAAACCAATCTACCTTGGGCCAGACACTGGAAGGAGAAATACACTCCTAACTACAACGAACAAGACCTAATCAGGATACAGGAAACACCGGAGGGTTCTCCAATATGGAATTTAGCTAGAAGAAACCGCAACTTAGTTCAGGACCACAGCTTCTAGGAGATCCGCAATGGGGAAATGGCCCTCTTCTGGGAAGATGCCTGGCAGCAGCTCCCAAAGCTGGAAAAACCAGAGCTCGAAGAGTTTAAAAGAGAATGCCAGAACAGGGGAAAATTTACCGTCCACCACTACTGGAATCCTAACAGCTGCGACCAGGAATGGAGAGAATGGGCACTCCAGGACACTGAGAACCCAATTGAGGGAAACAATAATACAAAGGACCTTCTAAACTACATAAACAATCAAAAAATCAGAAAGACCACAGAAAGCGACATACTGAGATGGGGTATGAAAGGGAGTGGTAACTTCACTCTCAAAGAGGCCAGAGAACAGCTAGAACACTCGGAGCAGGTGGAGGCGATACAATGGAGCAACAAGGTTTGGGATGCCATGTTCTGGCCTAAAATAAAAACCTTTCTCTGGCTCCTAATGAGACGAAAAAATCTCACATGGGAGAACCTGCGCAAAAAAGGTTTCGAAGGCCCCTCCATATGCCCTATGTGCAATCAAGCAGAATAAACCATGAACCATCTTTTCAATACCTGTGAATGGGCTGATCACCTATGGCAAGGGATGGAAACTATACTGCAACAAACAAACAGAGATAGGGAATCCATTCAAAATACCATCATGAATTTGCCAAACAAGTACTCTAACAACGTAAGAATCAACAACATATGGAAAATCCTACCCGGCTTCATAACTTGGACCATATGGAAAGAAAGAAATAGAAGAATCTTTCAAAGTGAGCACAGAAATATAGAGTACCTGCAAAGCACCTTAACCCAAAACATGCGTCAATTAATCTTGGTAAAATGCAAAGCAGATCCTGACAACCAACCTTCGGCCGAGGACCAGCGAATTCTGAACGCCTTCAACCTGCTCAACGAACAACACCTGGGATCCACTGCGCAGCAGCAAAACTTAAACACTGAGCCAAAGGGCTGGAAGCGTCCGCCAGAAGGGTTTCTAAAGCTAAACTTTGACGGTGCCTCGAGAGGCAATCCCGGCCCAGCAGGCATTGGAGGAATCATCCGAAATCATGAAGGAGAAATACTTCACATCTACAGTAAAGCTCTTGGGGAAGGCACAAATAATGAAATGGAATTTGCAGCTATGGAAAAAGGGCTAAGGATTCTCCGAATGAACCAAACAAGCAACGCAGTGATTGAGGGAGATTCAGAGGTAGCCATAACTGTGGCCAGGAAAATCTACGGGGGAACGCCAGCCAGCAGAGTCACAAAACACTGGCGATTGTCCAAGGTCACAGACAACATTGCCAAACTGTTAGGAGAAATGAAAGGCCTCATCTTTCAGGCGGTAAGGCGAAATGCCAATTCGGTTGCTGACCACTTGGCAAATCATGGGATTGAACACCCCAACGAAATATGGGACAGTTGTTGGCAGCAGGTTGACAACCAGCAATTAAGGGGAAAATGCATCCAACTCTCACAGTTAGATATGGTGACGACAGAGGAGTCCGACCGGAGGGTCGAATAGCCCAATGCCATAATTGCTTGGACAGGCTGACTAGACTCGCTCCATTAATTTCCAGCAGGCCGCAAAGGACAAACAGGATGAGGGCAACTATAACAGAAGCAGGTGACAAAGATTTGTGCAGGTTCATAATCTGTGGTGATATGAGCCGCCGAAACATAATAAGGAAAAGGGACACTTGGCATAACTTGGAGCAAGCAGGGAGCGGTGACCGTAAAGGGATTCAATTATTCCACAACCCAACCAAAATTCCATCACGCAGCAATTATGGTGATCTGACGTGCAAGTTGCACAAAGATAAACGATCACACACCGGAAATCTCCCCGAAATTCGTTATTTAACCACTCTCAAAGGCCAAACGAAAAACATTGTCTCAGCGTGCAGCAAAACAAATCCTCCTCACTCTGTAAACAGTGCTCAGGATAAAGCTAGGCAAGTTAGAAATACAATGGCAGGGGAGGGCAGCCGCAACAAATCCGCCAACCATGATCTGCAACAAGCAAGAGAGATGTATGAGAGGCGAACCTCGCAACGGAACAAGCGCAAGATTATTGACTTAGAAGCCACTGTCCAGGACGAGGAAAGCAAGCTCTCTGACCAGCAAATCGGGAAAGAAGTTGATTGGCTCCAGGACCCTGGAACTCCCAGCACTCGAGCCACTCAATTCGTAAGAACTCAAGCGGAGAGCTGGCGCATGAAGACCCTTCTCGCGAAAGCAATGGACATCCAAGGTGAACACGCAGAGCAGCTACGTAAGCTTAAGCAGTTTGCAGAAACCATGTCGCATGATCACATGGTGGTGGTGGAGAGCAGTGAATTCAAGTTAAGCGCGATACACCAACAAGTCGACACCATGGATAAAAAAATCACGATCCTGATAAAGCTTCTACGACAAACCATCGGGCAAGACAACAAGCCTTCCGACATGCAGAAGGGTGAACCGTCGGGAGACCAGCAGGGCAATTCGCCCAGGCCAGGGCAGATCAACATGTCAAGATCTACTCCGGTCATGGAGATGTTCAAGCGCATTTGACTTTGCAGTCTATCAGACCCCTCGTCCCCAGCGGTCTTCTTTTGCCTCGAGGCTTGCCACCCCTGCTTTCCTCCTCTCAGCGGGTTATTATGTTATCTGTCCAGGTTTCCTCTGTCTATGTCTGTTGTCTACTCTTGTTATATGCTGCCCTGCATGGTGTGCCGGTTCTCAGTTTCCTGTTATTATGTCTTTTCTAGTCTTCAGTCACTCTATTCTCTTCTGGTATCATGTGGTAAGGCCTGCAGCTTAGCGGCCAGTAATCTGCTTCAGCAGAATTTTTGTACTATATTTTGTTTTTGTTAATATCAAAGCTTACTTACACAAAAAAAAAGGATGGAAAATGGAAAAATGTGAAAATCAAGAAAAAACTTTTTTTTACTGAAAGTTTTGAAAGCACCTTTATGTAAATTTTTGAAAATTGAAATAAGCATAATATTTAATTACAATATATAAAAATAACATAAAAAGAGACCAGAGTATAATGTGATTATAAAATAAAGAATAAAGATACTAGAACAAAGTGGTAATGAAATAATAAATAGAATAGAGATGTACATTTTAGGAAATTTATCATTGTCTTTAATTGTTCTTTTTTATTTCCATCCATTTTCCATGGTTTCAAGATATGAATTAGATCATATACATAGAGATAATTTTGAAAAAAATGAAAAATTCACAGAAATAAAATATAGACCACATGATTTTGAAACCATTTTTCGTTTTTGCCCCCAAAATAGCATTTGGAATTAAAAAACTTCGGTAACTAAGTTGTTAAAATTGCATAAACTAAAAAATTCAAAGAAAAGGTATTATGGACAAGATGATTCATTTGGCTAATATCCGTTAATTCATGAAATCAAATCAGTGATATTTTACAATGGAATTTTAGTCAAAGGGAAAATTTTGAGCAGCAAGCAAAACTATGATTGCGGATCCCACCTCCCCCTGCAATCATTGTAATCCATTGATTATAATAGGAAATAACAACGATTAAATCAAGGGAGCCCACATTGAAGTGGAGGATAGCCATTGTATATGTATATATATATATATATATGATTCATGACCATTGATCACGATTAACTAGGGCAGTTGGATTTTTAGAGGCACAAGTTTATTTTAGCACTTGGGATAGTTGGGGCGTGATAGCGTGTTAAGCCATCAAATTGAAGAGATACTGGTCATTGGATCCCGTCGAACTGTAACTCAATTTTAAAACCACGTGTTATTGAAAGCCAATAAAAATATCTTACGTCGTTGGACCTGGAAGGAACGCCACTATAATAAAATGTGGAAAGTGGATACGGCTCATTTTGTTCACTCAATCACACGATGATATTAATTAAATACCAAAATAATTAAATTTGTCGGGTTAATAATTTTCATTTTTCTGCATTCTGCACTCCTGATTGCATTGTTAAAGTTAAAGGAATTACTTCCCCATTCTAGATTCGGGCTCAGAGTGAACATACAAGCATACCATTCAACTTTTTAGGAAACAAGTAAGCTTTCCAAATACTTACTATAGTATGTTAATAGTAACCAGTAAATTTTATGGCTGTAAAATGAAATGCATTGGTTATGTACCATTAAATAACATGTAATAAAGCATTAACTACATCATGATCACCCTTGTACGAATGTGAAATATTGACATGAAGTTAGTCAACAAGAAAATTTGTCCATATGTGATTAATTATGGTTTTTTTGGGTAATAAACTTACTTGTTATTTCTTGTAATCGTTTTGGTACATATACTAGATAACAATTGTTTATTTTTTCGCTATCTGAATTGATGTTAATATTGAAATATCCAACCATTATAAAAATATAATCATTATGCATGAATTTTTCTTTTACCATTGCAAGTTTTTCAATAACTTTTGAATAGATGAAAGTGGTGCAACATATACATTTATTATGTATATTCTGTATTAGAATCTAGATATTTGACAAAACAAGTTTGATTATGTTATTGCAAATGTTCTTCGTTGATCTGATAGCTATGTTTTTTTCTATTTAAGTACTCCATGAAGACAATTTGATATGCTGAAACTGAATTTTCAAAATTTATTATTTGATGACGAAAGGTTTACATGTGTTTCTTGGATACAAAGAATCATATTACTAATTAGATATTCATCATGTATAATTTCATTGACATGATCATATAGAATTCATGTATTCGAGCTTTTAATCATTAAAGTAATTGTATTTTCTATTGGATTTTATATATATTCTAGTTTCCACAATGCATGAGTTGTTAAGTGCTTCATTTCTTCTAATATTTTCTTATTCACATTAAAGTTCTTTTGTGCTAGTTTCTCAACAAAATACAATGATTCCATTGTTCTAACATGTGACAATGTCGTGTACACTAGCCCACGTGTTTATATACCACTCATATCAAATGCAAGCCCATCTAATGTTAAGCCCAATGATCAATGTGTTGTTCTAGCACAAGCTAACTGTATGGGAAATTGTTTTTGCACTATAATTTTAGAGATTTTTCTATGAGATGCCAATGGTTTTGAAATATGTAGTATTGGGGTCCAATTCGGTGACATGTATTTGTCATATAGATCATGATACTTGTTGGTTTGAAATTTACCAATGTATGGAATTACAAAATCTGTCCAAATTATGTCAACATTTTTTGTATTTTTGTATATCTTTTGCATATTCCATTGGTTCCATTAACAAGGACATCCTCTATATTATAATTTCCTTCATATAGCTCAATAAGAACATTGCAATTGATTAGAATTTTTTGTGGAAACCTCATTGTTTTCTCACATCGTACATAACCTATTTCCTTACTTTCATCTTCGTTAGTTGCATCAAGAACTATTAGTTCTTCCTTTACATGTAACAACATTTTTTTCATTTTTCTTATGTACATCCTTGTTCCTATAAAATAGGTGTGGAAATAATGGATCCAATGAAGCATATATATGGCAGTTATTGCTTACATATTCTATGTATTCATTATATTGTTGATTTACTCACATTTTGTTAAGTGTTTCAATGATTTTTTTGTCTTTTCAGTGCATTGTCATATGCAATTCATAACATCTTATTTTTTTCTTTCCAAAAATGTTATGGTGTTTTCTCCCTTTCTAGGATTGACTATTAAAAAATTAAAGAATATTTGATAGATTGTGCTTGAAATAAGTCACCTAAAAATATATATCAACACTTCCAAAATAATCCAATGGGCTATGCTTTATTTCTTGTAAACATTTATCAACTTGGTATAAGAATGTTACACCTATAATGGGTGCATCATCAATAAGCAGTACATGAATTTGTTCAGAATGTTTTGTTAATATGTGTAATTTTTTACTTTTAAGCAGAAGATATTATGATTTGTTAAACGGAAAATGGAATGCAAAATGTAACATTACACCGCTTGCACAGAATTTTTCCTTCCCTATATATGATGTTATGATCTCTTTTAGATTACCTGGGTCATATTCCAATATGTTTTTGTACATGAATATTAGAGATTGGAAAAATTCTTTTGCAGTAAATGTTTTTCCAGTACCCGCAACACATATCAAAAATATGTGTATTGGTTGATCTAGATTTGTTTTTTTTTGTTGTTGTCAATATTTATTTCACTATTTTTTCTTACTCTCTATTCAGTTGTCTAACCATTTGATAGAAATATGTTTCTTCTAATATATATATAGTTGTTTTATTATATGGTAAGGTCTCTTAGTTATTGATTTTTCATTTCTAACCTTTTGCAAATATTTGAAACCTAATTTGATGCTATACTCGTGAAAATGTGTTTTTTTTATCTACTTCTTGCTCTATAGGTATGTCTCTATCAAATAAATATCTCTCTTTGTTTTAGTTTCAGTTGCTATTTAATCAAATCAGTCCATGATGTTATAGTTTTGTTTGTGAAATTTTGTTAATTGCATTTTATCACTTCTTTAAATGATAGAGATGCATTTTTGCAAGTCAAATGTTATTCCTTAAAAATGTTCTCGACAATACGATATGGGACATACAACATCAATCATTCTATGTAATATTTACCAGAGTCAATATGCTTATTATATTTCACATATCCTATAACATATGGTTTCTGAGCATTTCTTCTCTTCTTTCTTTTATTGAATAGAATGCTACAATTTCTGTTAAGCATATTTGTTCAATATTTTCTAGTCATTGTACATAGTGATTGACGATTGATAAAGATATTATGTTTTATGAATCATCTAGTTCATGTTCCAGTTCTTTTGGTCTCTTTAGTGCAAATGCCTGATCATTTATCATTGAAGTATTACTAAATATACATTTTTTTTCAGCTAGTGTTCAATGGCAATCAAAATACTATATATACATCTTATTGTGTGGATATTTGTTGCAAGTTCAATAAAACTTTTCCAAGTCTTGTGATTTTTTCTATGGCATCGCCATCATTTTTTTGAAAATCATTTTGTATACGTTTAAACATTAATCCCATTGCTTTATCTAGTTTTGTCATATATGAACTACAATAAGTGGTTGTAGCATATGAATCAAGCACAAATTGAGCATCATTATTTGTACCATAGATTAATGGAATATGTCGAGTAACACTCTTAGTCCATATGTCTATTGGCTCCCTTTCCAATATAATTGTTCTTCACCTTAGACTACATGGAATTGTATGGATCTATTCACTTTTTGTTATACCTAATTTGTCAAGAAAACCATCAAATGTATATATTTCATCATGTTTCATATTTTCTAGTGCATCAAATCGACTTTGCATTTGCTTTTATAATTGCATTTTCTAATTCCATAGGCTCAAGCAAATTTTGTGTTTTTTGCATTGGTGGAATTGGAAAATTGAACATGAAATGCATCTGTTCCTTTTTTATACAAGTATTTGTATGATGGTGGTGTTGAATACTTTTGAGATTCACAAGAAGTATACTTGAATCATGACACAAGTACTTGTCAATGAATTTTTCAATTTCAATATTTGTATTTGTTCCATAGATGGTGGAATCTTTTATCCATAGCAATGCATGTTGATGTTGGTTTTCTTGATTTTGAAATTATTTTACAAATAAATAGTCAATGACCTCACCAAAGTACTTGGGTTCATTAAAAATTAATTGGCGCAAAGCATTTATTCTTTTTTTGTAATATCATATGCAAGTAATGAGATCTTTATAATAAAGGTATCAATATTATTTTCTTCTAATTGATTTTCAGTCGAGAATTTTTTCTCTCGCTTTATTTGTTGCAATGGATTTACTAAAGGCTCTCAGAGATGCTCAACACAATTAAATGAGACAAAGAAATTCAGTGGACCTAATTGTTGAATCTTTTCATATAAGTTTTTGTGCAAATGCAAGAAATAGTTTGTTGATGTTTGTATTCTCTTAAGACCTGTATGGCCAATGTTTGATTTTAGGATGCGATCCAAATTATCTTTTGTCCTAACATCTTTCGTTGTTAGTTTTTTTTCCTTCTAACTATGCTTCCTTATTCGAATGCAAATACAATTAAAGACTTGGTTAAGGATAGTTCACATTGATTTGTAAACTATATTTGTTGTATGATACACAAAATCTTGATGTAAAACTTCCCAGTGAACAATATCGTGATATGAAAAGTTTTTTGTAACTTTGTATGGTCGTTCTTCTCCTCAGGAAAATGTTGTGAAACTCATCTCTTTCAAATGTTTATCTTTGAATATTCCCAAGGGTCTATAGCCTTCATGAAGAGCAATGATTATTATATTATTATAAATATCATAAATACTATATGAACCTTTAAAAACATGTAATATTTTTCTCACTGGTTCTTCATCATAGTCATCATTATCATCATTTCTTTTTGTATTTGTCTTAGATGCATATGCATCTTTGTTCTGATTAAAGATTTGTTTCTAGTTTTCATTTATTGTCACATTCTCCATTTTATAAAGTAGAGTTTTACACAATCACTTCAATTCCTTCATCACTTTATGAACACAAATTCAACCAATAGCATATGTGCTTTTAAACACCAAGCATTTTTTAATTGTTACAACCACTATACTAGATTCATTTATGTCACGAGGAAGTGCATATTTAATTTAAGATGTGTCAACAAGTACATCGATTAGTCCACCAATCAATGCTAGTTGTGGTTTTCTAAAATGCTTCCCAAGTTGCCATATTTGTAAAAATTGTAATATTGACGATATTAGTTTTCTTCCAATTCATATAGCTCTTTCACTATGCATTTTTGTTTATTCCACCTAATCCACTATGGAATTGCAAATTTGATGTATTGTCATTATCTAATTCTTTTTCGTGTTTTCTGCATAAACACTTACTTTTGGTAATATTGGTTAATTCTCCTTATATGACACTTTTTTAAGAGTTTGAATGTATATTGCATAATAATAAATCGATGCATCTTGTATTTATTTAAAATATTGTTGTTCAGCTACTTTTTCAAATATGTAATCGAACATTTGTAAAGATTCTTTATACTTATTTGAAGACATTAAATTTTGGCCTTTCTTGAAGGAGCAAAATTTAATTAAAATAGCCAATATATCAACATACCATATGTATAGTGGCTGGAGTAATATTCAGCTAACAATTCCAGCCAGGAGCACAGGAGGTTGTGATAAGGTTTCTGCAACTCGTCCTAGGGTTTTTGCAACCCCTGCTACGACAAGCTCCCCTGACAGAGCTCAGCCTTAACAGAACCTGGGCGGATCTGCGGTCTTGGTTTCCTGCAATAGATCGAAGGAACCATGCAGCCCCCTCAGGGGGAGGGCGATGCGCCTCCCCCAAAAGACGACAGCCAAAAGCAGCGGATTGAGGATACCGACAAAGAAGAAAGGCAGAATGAGGACAATACGGACAGCAGCAAGCATCAGAACAGTGAACAGGCTCAGAAGGACAAACCCAAAGCAAGCTCATCCACATGTAGACCAGTGGCCACTCACAGGCCAAAAGTGGAATTTCCTAGTCACCGAATCAATGCCAGAATACAGTTCATGAGGGATCACGCGTTGATTGGCAAGTTTATTGGAATATGGCCAACTGAGAAAGCGCTAAGGGGCTGGATAAATTCCAAATGGAACCCAAAGGGTCACATCACTCTGCAACTAGGGCCAAAGGGGTTTTTTACGGTTGTATTTAACTGCTTGGAAGATCGCAACAGGATTCTGGATGGGGGCCCATACTTCTTTAATTCCGCAGGTCTATACCTCAAAGGGTGGGTTGAACGTTTCAATCCGGATAAGGAAGACCTTAGTTGTGCTCCTGTCTGGATAAGGCTGTATTCGCTCCCTTGGGAATACTGGGAAGAGAATTCCCTCCAAGAGATTGGAAATGCTCTGGGCGAATTCATCAAGGTAGCAGAGGAAACAAAATTATGCAGATACACATCATATGCCCGGATCTGTGTCTACATGGACCTCAAGCAAGCCCTGCCAGATACGGTAAGTCTCTTCCATGATGATATTGAATGGATACAGCTGATAGATTATGAGCATGTACCGTTTAGATGCAGGAAATGCCATGATCTAGGTCACCTCTACAGAGATTGTCCTCTGAACAGGAAACCCCCTCCTCAAATGGACTCAGACAATCCTGCTTCCGACGGATTTACCAAAGTGGTAAATCGCAGAAGAGGTCATAAGAAATCGACAGCCAACACCAGGACCAACCCAGTTAACTTGTCAAAACCCTCAACGAGCAATAGCTTTGCTGCTCTGGCCAATGATGATGTGCAAGATCCTGATAACATACCTCCAAATGACAAGGAAACTAGCAAAGAGAAGCAAGATGGGGTTTCACCGCAGCCAGGGGGAAACTTATCTGACAAATCGACCCATCATTCCCAAACCAAGCTCCAGGCCTGGAGCTTCCAAGGAATGGAAGTCGATAACCCAGAACCCAGTACAAAGGCAGTGAAGGAAAGAGCTGAAGACTATCAAGAACCCCAGCTCATGGAGGAAGACCCTGAAAATATAGATATTGGTGAACTGGACATTCTAGGACTAGAGCAAGCATGCAAGACAGGAAACTTTGACAAAATCCCAGATCGGCAAGTGGACAACCTGGTGGAGGTCCTCAATCGCGCACAAAAGAAATACTCTCTAGGAGTCCAGATTGGCAGTCAATGGGATGGAAAGTTCATCACCAAAGACAGCAAAAAGAGAGGAAGGAAAACCACCCTCGAAATAACTATCAAGATAGGCGAAGTGTTAGTTGAGTCAGGCAGATACGCCAAGCTGACCAAGTACTTCAATATCAATCCCAACCCTTCTCAATGAAGTTGATATCATGGAATATTAGGGGGCTCAATAGCCCAAGGAAAGGCAGACTTCTAAAAAACATGCTCATGCAGGAAAAACCCAATATACTCTTTCTGCAAGAAACAAAATGTAACTCGACAGTTTTGGAAAAATAGTAGCAAAAGCTTGGCCAGGAGGGCTAGTAACAGCTGTTGATGCTCAAGGGGCATCGGGAGGACTGGCAGTTCTCTGGGATGCATGAGTAATTCAACTTGACAGTATACATGCAAACAAGAACTTCATCCAAGCAATATTTCACATAATCGGCACCAACACCCACGGCCACATGACAAATGTGTATTTCCCTCAGGAAACCATACACAAAGCTGAAATCCTGGATACCTTATCGGAGCTTAACTCAAACAGGTTGCACCCACTTTGGATATCTGGAGGTGATTTTAATATGATAGCAAGAATGGAAGAAAAGCAGGGGGGCAGAAGCAGGAGCAACAGAGATGGGAACATACTAAAGGATTTTATTCAAAATAACTGGTTGATAGATCTACCTTCAAATAATGGCATGTTCACATGGAACAACAAAAGAGAAGGAACACAACAAATAGCCTCACGTCTTGATAGATTTCTACTATCAGACAATGCAACTCACCTGGGTGGGGAATTCATTGCTTCCATCCTTCCAATATCGGGCTCTGATCACTGGCCAATAGCTCTCCAATGGAATCGACCAGGCAACAGCATTCGACGTCCATTCCGGTTTGAAGCTTTTTGGTTAACTCATCCGGATTTTAATGAATTTGTTAGATCAACCTGGCTCAAGTTTAATCCCTCTAATGGTACTAAGATGTCTATATTCCAGCGGAAACTAAAGCACCTTAAAGGTGAAATTAAGCACTGGAATCATACCACTTTTGGCAACATTTTCCAAGCACAGGCAGCCCTCAATCAAGAAATGAAGAATGTTTAGCAAAGAATCATTATAGAAGGACGTTCCGAGGAACTAGCAAAACAGGAACAAACTCTTGAAGCCCAAATCCTAGATAGAGCACAACAGGAGGAAACACTTTGGAGGCAGAAATCGAGGGTTAAGTGGCTGAAGGATGGGGAAAAAAACACAAAATTTTTTCACAAGACCACAGTGCAGCGCAGAATGAACAACTACATTTCCCACATCAAAAATGAACAGGGAGCCAGAATTGAGACGCACGAAGGCATTGAAGAGGAGTTTCTCAGATACTTCAAACAAGCCCATCAAGAGCCCAACATAGATAGAACGTCTGCTATTGACAAAGTTCTAAGGAACATTCCCAAATTAATCACAGAGGAGCATAATCTTCTCCTCCTTAAGCCCACAAGCCTTCAGGAAGTCGAGAATGCTGTGCATCAGTTGAAAGCAGGGAAAGCACCGGGTCCAGATGGATTCACCTCCAACTTTTTTCACAACTTCTGGGATCTAATCAAATTGGAAGTCTGGCAAGTTGTTGAAGAATCACACACTTTAAGATGGATGTACCCAGGGCTGAATGCAACCTTCATTGCTTTAATCCCCAAGGCAGAGGAATCCAATACTCCAGACAAGTACAGACCGATTGCTCTCTACAACATCATATACAAGATTGTCTCAAAAGTTATAGCTACCAGACTGAAACCTCTGCTCCCTCTCATTATTTCGCCAGAGCAATCTGGTTATGTAGAAGGTCGGCAGATAACGGATGGTATTATTTTAACTCATGAAATAATCCACTCTTTGAAGCAATCAAAAAAACCAGGTATGATGCTTAAAATTGATTTATCTAAAGCTTTTGATAGCTTAAGCTGGGTTTACATTCAAAAAATCTTAACTGCCTTTGGCTTTGCCCCTTCCTGGGTTAGATGGGTTGTAAATCTTTTGTCTTCCTCGTTCTTTTCTGTGCTTATCAATGGTATCCCTTCGCCCATGTTCCGTCCTTCCAGGGGTATCAGGCAGGGAGATCCCCTTTCACCTTTTCTTTTTGTTATTATGGCAGAAGGACTGGGCCGAAGCATTAAATCAGCTCTGCTCTCCCAGCGTCTCAAGGGCCTATCTTTTCTCAATTCTCCTACCTACTCTCATCAGCAATTCGTGGACGATAACATGCTTTTTGGCCATCCCTCTGTTCAAGAAGCACGCCTTCTCAAAGCCCTCCTATCGAACTTCTCTGAAGCTTCAGGAGCCCTTATTAATCGGGTCAAATCTCAAATTTTTTTCTTCAATACCCCTGCCCCCACCCAAAGAGCCATAGCCCGCATTCTTGGTTTTACCATAGCGTCTCTTCCTTCTAAATACCTTGGAGCACCCTTAATAGCCTCGGCTCTCAAGCATTCCTCTTGGAAAGACCTGTTAGAAAAGCTAGAAGCGAGGCTCTTCCTTTGGACTCACAGAGCTCTTAACATGGCCAGCAGACTTGTTCTCATTAAAGTTGTTCTTCACTCCATGCCCTTGTATCTCTTCTCAATTCTAGCAGCTCCTAAATGGGTACTCAAGGATATAAAGAAACTACAGCGCAATTTCTTATGGGGCAGTTCAGGTCCCAATCGAAAGTGGGCTTTGGTCAAATGGGACAATGTTTGTCTTCCAAAGAAGGCTGGTGGTATTGGGCTAAGAGATCCAGGGCACAGTAATGAGGTAATGGGAGCTAAAATTTGGTGGAGATGGCTCTCAAATCCTAACACTCCTTGGGCCTCCCTATGGACAACAAAATATGTGAACAATAGCTCTATTGAAGAAAGAATTCGAATGTCAGAGGTAAGTACAGGCTCTATAATTTGGAATTCGGCGATTCAACATAGGGAACTAATACAACAGCATAGCTTCTGGGAAGTTAAGAATGGCAACACAGCAAGGTTCTGGGAAGACTCCTAGCAGCAGCTCCCAAAGATCAAGGACACTCTCTCTAACCTTCCCTTACGAGAGCAAGATATAAATCAGCTAGATAAGGTTAGTCAATTCTGGGACCCTTCTTCCACACAAGGATACAGACGATGGATGGAGGCCAAACAAATACTGATGCATGGCTCTGAGCAAACACAACTCTCTCTCTCCTCAGAATTACAAAAGCGGCAAATCCTCTCCTCAGAAGGAATGGACATTCTCAGATGGGGATATGAAGAGAAAGGCACTTTTACCACAAGGGAAGCGTATAAGGTAATCATCAAGGAAAGGATAATCAAAGATGTCTTATGGGATAAAATCTGGAATTCCTCTAACTGGCCGAAGGTGTCTACATTTCTGTGGCTCCTATGTCATAATAAAATTCTCACTTGGGATAACCTCAGAAAAAGGAGCTTTTCTGGCCCATCTATATGTCTTAACTGCAAGCAAGCAGAGGAATCAGCTTTACATCTAATGCAGACTTGTCAAATAGGACGGAAGCTGTGGGAAAAGGTTACCTTCCGATGCCAAAAGGAAGGCAGAGTGCATGGGGATATTAAAGCTACTATTCGCAATTGGAGCCAAGCGCCATATCAAAGCAAACTCTTAAACACACTTTGGCAGCTTATTCCTGGTCTACTGATGTGGAACATCTGGAAGGAGCGGAATCGAAGAGTTTTCAAGGATCAATCAATGTCTATAGAGCAGATCTGGACTAGGTTACACCAGAACATTAAAGAAACTCTGTCCATTAAGGCCTGGTCCCAAGAAGATTTTCCAACACTGCCGCAGGAACAATCTGTCTGGGCCAACTGGAAAATACATTTAAATCAACAGCCTACTCTTAAAGACAATCCTACTAAGAGTAACCAAATCCCAACAAGATGGACTCCGCCGCCCAGTAACATGTTTCAACTCAATTTCGACGGAGCTTCAAAGGGTAATCCAGGAAAAGCAGGATATGGGGGAGTCTTCAGAGATCATCATGGAATTCCTTTACTCATCTTTCTCGGCTCAAAAGGTTGGGACTCTAACAACTCAGTGGAACTGGAAGGATTATGGCGAGGTCTTACCCTAGCTCAGGACAGAGGTTTTTTTCCACTCATCATTGAAGGGGACTCGCAAATCATCATAAACATGGTCACAAAACTCATGCAGGGTTCCCCCACACACAAGGTCAGTAGCAGTTGGAGAATGGCTCAAAGACTCGAGCTAATTGACAAATGGCTTTCTCAACACCAAGCAATTTATTTCAAACACACTAGGCGGGAAGGAAATAAGCTGGCTGATTTTCTTGCTAATATAGGAGTGGAAATTGGGGTAGATTTCTTTGTAGGTTCAATCTCCAGCATAGCCTCAGAGGATCAGCTCTCAAACTTTCATAATATTGTGAAGAACGATATGAATCAAGAGGATGATACACACCCGGATGCGGGTGTCACTGCAGATCATTTATGAGGAATAACTCCCCGCCGGCAGCTGTCCCTGCACTTGGCTCGCGGACGCGGATCCCACAAACCCACAGCATTTGATATGAATTCGCCAGGGTACAGAATTATGGTCACGCATTTGGTATTGAATGCGCGCTCGGCTCGAGAGACTGCACGAGGTGATTTATCCATGGCCTGGTCTCTGGTTCAAGCAATTTCCCTCCTCGGCTCCTTCTACTTCCGTCCGCTATTCTTCCCGCACCCCTGCTTCGTTCAGGCTGCTTGGAAGCTCATCTGGTTTCTGAGTCTGGCCTGGTCCGCCTGCGCTCAGCCCTTTCCCATTTGGTCCTGCCGAATTCCCTTCCCTAGTCTCTCAGTTAATTTGGAAATGGTTCGTCGTCGTGGAGTTTCTCGCCGTGGAGGCACCACTGGCAATCGAGGCCATGCCTCTCAATCTGCTCCCCAGAACATTGTCCCTCTAGCCTCTGCCTCCCCGTCCTCTCCACCTTCTGGTCATGCCAGGCCTCTCCCGCACAACTCCTTTCAAACAACCCGCTTCAAATTCCATAGCAGGCTCAATAAGCCCGTTTTGTCAGCCAGTATCACTGTAATCCTTGCTGAGGAGGAGGATAAGCCTAGCAGCTCGGCCCACACCACTACGTCTCAGTCTCAGGATGATAGTGTTCTTCAGGGGGAGGTGGCTGGGGTCGTGTTCAACGGTGACAACATGCAGGAAGAAGGCAATGTGCCTGAAGCTCCTCAGCCTCCGACAGACTCTACTCAATGCAATGTGCTTGCAGGTGAGTCGGAACATCCTCTCGGTAGCATTTTGAGTTTAGAGATTCCTCCAGATGGTGGTGTCGCAGGAGATGCAGATAATGCGGTCGTCACATGGATTGGCTCTCCTAGCCAGGTGGAAAAGGATGCTCTCGACTCTCCTAAACATGTTTAATGAATTTGGTTCAATGCCTACTGATGGCATTCTCGCTTCTGATCTGTTTCTTTTTCTGTTATGCGTCTCTGGATACTGCCAACTCTGTTTTTGCTTCAGTTCTTGTTTTTGTATCGGTGCGAGCCAGTATAGTCTTATGAACTGTAACAGGTCATGGCTCAGCAAGCCTTGTTTTTTCTCTAATTTTGTATATGGCTGTCAAGACAGAATGTTTATCAGCAAAGCCATAGTCGGCGATAGTACTGTAGTGTTAAACACAGCTCTGGTTTACTTTCTTGTCTGTCAGGGACTTATAAATCATGTTTCAAGGTCTCTCAATCCTGGAAAGGTGGTCAAAGGGATTTGTGTGTATCAGAATTTCTGGTTGAGGGCAGGCTTCAGCCCCCTCTGAGGCCTTGACCTCTTTGTACATATTTTTTCTCTTTTTTTAATAGAAATATTCTTTACGCAGAAAAAAAAAAAAAACATACCATATGTATATAGTTATATTCAAGATATAGGTGTATGCGTGAATATGGGTTACACTTTTGTGCCAAATATGGCGATGAAATTTCAAAATTTTACTCTTTTATCAAATTGAATCCCTCAAAATTCATATAAGTGTTGTGAATTTTTATTCGAAGTAAAAAGACAATTTGTGGAGAATTATGTTGTTGTCCTAATTATATTTTGAAAAAAAAAATAGTGTAATATAATCTATCAATTTTCCATTAAATGAAATGCTTGTCCTTGAAATTTCCACACGTCTTAACAGATATGTGTGTGTTCATGTAGCATAACTTAGTCTAAAATGTATAATTTAATACACGCACACACACACACACACACACATAATTAAGTTGTGTATATTAAAAATTTATTTTTTTATGCAAAATTATTTTTTTTTTCTTATTTTTCGAAGTTGGTGAATCAATATTTGAATTGCATTTTCTGGACACATGTGTTCATATAAGATTTTTTTTCTACTATTTAAGTAAATTCAAAAAATAAGAGTACACTTTTGATGAGGACTTTTAAATGAAGATGGTGGTATTTTTTGAAATTTTTTCATTTTGTATATTCTATATTATTTGTTTCTCATTCAGCCCCTTTGAAACTATCCAAAAAAATTTCAAGCATAATGTTTAAAAGAAAATAGATGAAAAATATCATACGAATTTGAAAATGTCAAATTAATTTGCCAATGGATACATGATTCCTTCACGAATCCAGCATGATCAACTTCGCCACCTAAGTACAAATACTTCCTTAAGTTCACTAGGCTACAAAATGGTGTGTGGAAAAATTGAAGGGGAGTTAAAACTTTGTTTTTTTAGGCTATCAGTAGCTCAATTGAGTGTTTAAGGTAAAAATTCAAATAACTTGATTGAGGGTTTAATAAACCCTTGATCGAGCCCTTAACATGGTTAGAAAATGAATCGATTAATCTTTAAGACTCGATCAAGCCCTTAATGTGGTTAAACAATGGCTTGATCAAGATTTAAGGCTCGATCGAGCTTTAAGGCTCGATCAAGCCACCTTTTTAAATTCCATGCCTAGGATGTAATGGCAAGAAATTTAAAAAAATATGGCTCAATCAATCCCATTGTCCGATCAAGCCCCTAACTTGGGTTACACAGGAGATCGATCGAGTGTATGTTTTAATTCTCGATTGAGAAATATTTAAGGGCCTCAAATAGCTCAATCGAGGGCTTACAAATTGCTTGATCAAGAACTTAAAAAGGCTCGATAGAGCTGTTTTTCTTCACCCACAATGCACCCTCTCTTGCCGAAAAGTGTAACCTAGCTCCATGCATAGACCCATATAGTGTTGGCATTATGACACAGATATGATACAGGTGTTTTCCTTGATGGAAACTCACTCAGATGACAGATCATAGTACAACTAGTAAATAGCAAAGAATTAATGATCAGAAAGGTATACGTAGATGTGTTGTGACAAAGAAGCGTATACACGCAGGTTCACCATATACCAAGTCGTGTATACGTACACACGCACGTTTACAGAAGGAAAGGCGCGTACATGTTGGGAATCTAAGTTTTGGTCCGTGGTATTTGGTCCATGGTATTTTGGTATTGGTCCATGGTATTTGGTCCGAAGTGTTGACCCCAGGTATTGGGTCCAAGGTATTGGTTCTACGTGGTTTTGGACCATGGTATTGAGAGAGGCCTAAACCTATATAAGGAGAAGATCATTAGGCCAAGAAGGGCAAGTGTGCAAGTGATGAATATCTGATGAAGTGTGAGATCTAGTATGTTGGTTATGGGTTTGTGATGCTTTGCTCGATCTGAACCAAGGAGGCTCCTATGCGGTTGATGAAGGTTGATGGACCGGGAACATGAAGACTAAAATGCATTATCGATATATGGTATGATCATGAATAGATCTGAATACTGATGCATGTCTTATCCTTTATATCTTATGTTCTGGGTATATTTGAGATTGAAATTGTAGTGAAGGAATAAGTAATTATTTTTAGATCTGTACGCGGGTTCCCTCTGGTGAAAGAGCGTATACACGCTGGTTTGACACAATCAAGTAGCATATACATTATGAGATTTGATATTTGAGGTTGTTGTTGGTTCTAGTGGTTGTTGCAGAGTTCTGGGCTCTGCTCTATGTTCTGGTGACTGTGTTTTGATGACAGGGTTTCAGTGATTCAGTTGTTGTGTGATTCAGAGTTGATGGTTGTATTGCAGTGGTGATTATTTTGTATTGATGGATCCAGTCTGAAAATTTATGAAACGTGGTCCCTGAAGAAAAGAGAAGGTTGTAGCCTTCTGTAGGTCAACACCTATGTACTAGTACATCAGCTAGTACAAGAGCCAGGGATTGTAGCTCCCTTCCAAGGGAAGCTGGAGAATGAGAGAAGGTTGTAGCCTTTAGCAGGTAGAAGCCTGCGTACTGGTATAAGACTACACCAGTACAGAAATATTGTAAAAAGAAGTTTCTTATTAAAAGAAGATAGAGACGAATTGCAGCAGTTGGTTTTCACCCACATTGGGTTTCCACCTTATATCATTGTGTTCATGTGTGCTTCTTATGTGTGATGATCTGTTCTGTTTTACTGCACCTATTTACTATACATATGGTTAATAATGTTCTGATCATTTAAGATCAACTAACTGAATCATAAGTTTACTGGATATACGCTAGTTGCATTAAACACAGTTGTACACACGTGGGTAGCCTTAACTAAAGTAGCGTATATGAATCTGATAATGGAAATGAAAAGATTATTGATTTGCTAATACTGATTCACCCCCCCCCACTCTCAGTATTATTTCCAACAATTGGTATCATAGTAGGTCCTTCAGACGAAGCTTAATCACTTGAAGGAAGATCCATCAAGATGCATAATCAAGAAAGAGAGGGATCCATCAGACCACCAATCTTCGATGGGAGAAATTTTGTCTATTGGAAGATAAGAACCAGAACATATCTACAATCGCTTGGAACAGATGTTTGGGGAATCGTGGAAGGAGGATATACATATCTATCAACAATTCCTCCAGATACGCCAGATAGAAAGCAATATGAACTCAATTCCAAAGTTGTTACTATCTTATTGGGAATTTGTCAAAGTCGGAGTTTGTCAAGGTCATGCAGCTCAAATCAACCAAAGAAATATGGAACAAAATCATTCTAAGCTACAAAGGAGATGATCGAGTAAAACGGGCTAAGCTTCAAACTCTCAGAATACGATATGAAACTCTTAAGATGCATAGTAATGAAAGCATAGCTAATTACTTCCTACGTATAGATGAGATTATCAAATGTATGAAGAATCTGGGTGAAGAAATTAAGGAAGTTATCTTAGTTGAGAAAGTTTTGAGATCCTTATTTGATAAATTTGAATCCAAAGTGTCTGCCATAGAAGAAAAGGAGGATCTGCATAAAATCACTATGACACGGCTTCACGGAATCCTAAATGCTTTTGAAATGAGAAAAGGAGGACCATCAGATATGAGAGAATGCGCATTTAAAGTATCAGCAAGGGGAAAAGAGAAACTCAATGAATCAGGATACATTTCAGAAGAATAATATGAGGTAAATTTTGTCAAGAATCTTCAACGGGGATCTGGAAGGTTCGAAGGCAAGCTACCTTTCAAATGTTTTTCTTGTGGTGGAGTATGTCACTACACTGCTAGATGCCCTCATAATAAAGGAAAGATGTCTGAAGAAGGTAATAGAAGTTATTATACTCATGATAAAAGTAATGACTCATCCAATAGTGATGAAGACATTAGACTTCTCATGGCATATGAAAATAAGGACGTAGAAATAGAAGAAGTTACCAGATTAAAAGATCAGCTGGAGACAGTAACCAGAGTAAGGGAGCAGCTGCAGGATGTAGTAAAAGATCAGAGCATAACAATTCAAACTTGAATCTAAGGTCCTCTCTCTAAAATAAGATCTTAAAGAACCAAAGAAGTAGAATAAAGAAGCTCTTGAAGAACAAGAACATGAAGTGCTTGAATTAAGGCAACAAATGGAAGACAAAAGAAAAGCTGAAGAAAACATAAAGAAGCAATATCTGGAAAAGGAAGAACAACATCAGGTTGAGGTAAATATCTTAAAAGGTAAATTAGAAGAAAAGGATAAACTGTTACGATTTCAAGACAATACTAAGATTTTGGATGATATTCTTAGTAGTCAAAGATCCCCTACTATCAAAACTGGTATTGGATTTTATGAAACTGTCGAAGGTGAATCTAGCTCACAGGGTGAGGAAAGGAATTCTAATGCAAAATCTGAAATGATCAACAAAGAGATAAGTGGTCAACCCCAGCAACAACCAAGGAAAGAAATTCTTCAAAGAAGATCTTTTCCTCCTAACTATGGAAGTGATAGTCGGTTATTTCCTCAAATGAATAATGTTGAATGTTATGTATGTCATAATTTTGGACATATTGCAGCCAAATGCAGAAGCAGAATGGTTCAAGACCATCACACAGAAAGATCATCATGTTCCAGGTACTTTAAGGGATATTTTTTTGCTTGCAATATGTTTGGTCACAAAGCTATTGATTGTAATAAAAGGAATATGAAACATGTAAGATGTTATGCATGTAACAAGTTTGGACATAAAGTAAAGGAATGCAGGAGAAAAATTCGGACACCAAAGCAAAAGGATCATACATCATCACAATTCCAAGTATTGAAGAAGATAGAATTAGAATCAAAAAGATGTGGCATAACTCATTTAGCAGATATAACAGACACAGGGCAAACTAAAAGTGTAGACCTTCAGTATTCCAATTTACATGCGTAGATATTATAAAGAGAAATTGTGTATATACACGAGTTAGAGGCTGCAGAGTCACGTATATGGAGCTCTGAAGAAAAAGCAGCAGGACAGACTTAGGGAAAGAAGTCTGATATGGTTTAGTCATGGTATGTGTTGGTTGGCACAGGTTCAGGGGGAGCATATGCTTCGAATAATTTTTGGCATAATTGTTGGCATTATTGGCATTATGGTTAAAATACTTTGGTGATAATTCTTATGTGGCTAAATGATACATCTTGCTACTTACTGTTGGTTGGTCAAGAGAATGATATTGCAGGTTACAGGTTGTTGATGTTGATGAGAGATTCTTATAGTGCAGATCATATGGTGTATGACAGTTGCTGATGACTATCATGGTCTTGTTTAGACTTGGCATGTGCTCAGGGGGAGCATGGACGGATTGATACATCTTAGCATATACAAAGGGGGAGCTCAATCAGAGAATTCAGCATGTACTCAGGGGGAGTATGGACAACAGAATGTATACCAAGGGAGAGAATATCTTGGTCTGCCCTTTGCCCTTGATGTCAAAGGGGGAGAGTGACTTGGTGTGGTTGTTGCCATCAAGTCCAAAGGGGGAGATTGTTGGCATTATGATACAGATATGATATAGGTGTTGTCCTTGATGGAAACTCACTCAGATGATAGATCATAGTACAACTAGTAAATAGCAAAGAATTAATGATCAGAGAGGTATACGCAGGTGTGCTGTGACAAAGAAGCATATACACGCGGGTTCACCATATACCAAGTCACGTATATGTACACACACACGTTTACAGAAGGAAAGGCGCGTACATGTTGGGAATCTAAGTTTTGGTCCATGGTATTTGGTCCGAAGTGTTGACCCCAGGTATTGGGTCCAAGGTATTGGTTCTAAGTGGTTTTGGACCATGGTATTAAGAGAGTTCTAAACCTATATGAGGAGAAGATCATTAGGCCAAGAAGGGCAAGTGTGCAAGTGATGAATATCTGATGAATTGTGAGATCTAGTATGTTGGGATATGGATTTGTGATGCTTTGCTCGATCTGAACCAAGGAGGCTCCTATGAGGTTGATGAAGGTTGATGGATCGGGAACATGAAGACTAAAATGCATTATCGATATATGGTATGATCATGAATAGATATGAATACTGACGCATGTCTTATCCTTTATATCTTATGTTCTAGGTATATTTGAGATTGAAATTACAACGAAGGAATAAGTAATTATTTCCAGATCTGTACGGGGGTTCCCTCTGGTGAAAGAGCATATACACGCTGGTTCGACACAGTCAAGTAGCATATACATTATGAGATTTGATATTTGAGGTTGTTGTTGGTTCTTGTGGTTGTTGTAGAGTTCTAGGCTCTACTCTATGTTCTAGTGACCGTGTTTTGATGACAGGGTTTCAGTGATTCAATTGTTGTGTGATTCAGAGTTGATGGTTGTATTGCAGTGGTGATTATTTTGTATTGATGGATCCAGTCTGAAAATTTATGAAATGTGGTCCCTGAAGAAAAGAGAAGGTTGTAGCCTTCTGTAAGTTAGCACCTATGTACTAGTACATCAGCGAGTACAAGAGCCAAGGGATTGTAGCTCCCTTCCAATGGAAGCTGGAGAATGAGAGAAGGTTGTAGCCTTCCGCAGGTAGAAGCTTGCGTACTGGTATAAGACTGCACCAGTACAGAAATATTGTAAAATGAAGTTTCTTATTAAAATAAGATAGAGACAAATTGCAGCAGGTGGTTTTCACCCACATTGGGTTTCCACCTTATATCATTGTGTTCATGTGTGCTTCTTATGTGTGATGATCTGTTCTATTTTACTGCACTTGTTTACTGTTCATATGGTTAATAATGTTCTAATGCACTCATTGAAGATCAACTAACTGAATCATAAGTTTACTGGATATATGCTAGTTGCATTAAACACAGTTGTGTATACACGCAGATAGCCTTAACTGAAGTAGCGTATATGAATCTGATAATGGAAATGAAAAGATTATTGATTTACTAATATTGATTCACACCTCCCCCCAGTATTATTTCCAACATATAGCGTATCTAATCAAAACAAAAAGGCCACCATTTATATTCCCATTTTTATATTGTAGTGCCAATTGTAATATACCCTTGCCAATTTACTATTCAAGGGAATTCCCTTATTGCATAATTGTTAAAAAAAAATTATGCATATTGATGTGAAATATTCATTATGCATTATGGCATTACAAAAATTTTGTTCAATTAGCATCAGAGATAGGGCACATCATATTCATTTTGTGTCAATTAGCATATTTTTTGAAAACAACTTTCACTGTAAATACTCTTGAATCCAAACATTATCTTAAATCTATTTCTCCTCATGATTTATTCTATTTTCATTTGTTCATGTTATGTTTCTTCGTATTGTGCTATATTCATCATATCATGATGATCAATTAACTTTGAACTTATTTTCTTTCATAAAACTAGCACAAAATGTATAGCAATTGCATTTTTTGTCATGGAACAATGTCATAATTCTTTTCATACAAATTTGAATTAAAATAAAAATAACTTTTCATTCTTGTATTTGACCAAAGTCTTATCGGAATTTTTAGCCAACTTGATAAACAATGTATGCAAAATATGTCCCCCCATAATCCTCTTTGCTAAGGAATTATACAAGTTGAACTTGATTTTGTCATCTTTTCCAAATGATCATTTGGGTTATTTATAGTGGGCATTTCTATCAATGCATCTATATTCAATTCATGTTGGTAACATAATATTGCTTCAACATCATGTAGCTCTAAAAAAAAACTGAAATGTTGTATCATTCCTTCCTGTAATTCTATTGACATCTATCTAAAATGTAGTATAATTTCTATAGAAATAAATAGGCAATCTCCTACAATATGTGCAAAATTGTTAAAACGAAATAGATGATGTTGTTCTAGAATTGCATTTTTACTTCCCCTTTTTATAGCTAACACAGAATTTTCCATTGATGCCTTAGTAATCATGTTTCAAAGACTTTCTAAATTCACTATGTTGTATTGCTCCACAATAAGCACAATGCAATTAATCCTTAGAAAGTGAACACAAAATGAAAAAATTTAGCATCTCGGATATATACACGACATACTACTTCATTGTTTAGTTACCATAGCCAATTCATGGTTGCACTTCTACCATGAGGTCGATTCTTATTCCAACTTAGAATCAAAAGGTTTAATGCTTCTCCAACTCACTGATCTATCCGTACTTCAAATCGTCTATGAAACTCCAACATATTTGGGACAACAGAATTGGGGAAAAGGACAATCAAGAAGATGAACAATACAGTATGGTTGTAGATGAAGAATCCATGACATAACATAAAATATATACATTAATACCCTCATGATGGTCGGGGTGCGGGGGAATATTAGAGAGAGCATAATAGGAAAATCATCTGTTATTTTGTTCTAAGAATTTCCCAATCCATTTCAGATGTGTGGTAAGTCCGTTAAAGTTACTTAACTCAATCTTCTTACAGGGAGAATGAATTATCAATTCACTTGGAATTATATTTTTCACCCCCTCATGAGGATTGGGGTCAAAGGAGTTAATATGCTCTTCCATGTCACGAGTTTATTAAGTTTGCAATGGACTCCTCCTAGTTGTTTATTGGTCTCGCTTATTCATTGGTTCTAGTTCTTTTACTACAATTACTAGATAATTAGCAGGTGAGCTTCCATCATTTAGGAAAACAGGTAAATATTTCTTTTGGTATTTATATTTTCTTTAGCTATGGCTATGGATCGTTAGAATTTAGATTTAAATATCGTATTCCATGACCTAAATGGATAAATGTTAAAGAAATTTAATAGAGCATGATTATTTATGTAATAATTTACGCATTTTCCTATAAATATACACCACTCAATAGGGATTTTCAATTTCATGGTATCTCTTCATACCCATATTAAAAGGGATTGGCATGCATATATACATGTACAATTTTTCTTTTGGTATTTTCATAGCCAACAACCAGATTTGGAAGTCGATTGTAATTGAAACACATTTCATAGGTAACTTATATTTTTGATAGTTGAACCCATTTATCATAAGAATTCTCATTCTTCATCTCTATCTTCCGTGTCAAGAATCCGTGGAACACCCTATAAAAAACCTCCATGTCACAACATCAAAATTATCCATTAAATTCCACGATTATTCCCCTCTCCCACTTTTCACTAGTCACGACTCGTGTCCTTATCCACGAGGTTTAAAATTTACACCCAAACCCAAGGTGCAACATGAATCCACTTGTCATATAAAACAAAACGTTTTTGTACTATTGTTGGTGTGCCAGTGTGAATAAAACTATTCAACCCTTTCCCACATTAATTATCAATCCCAGATCTACTGGTTATTTCAAGGCTAATGCGCAAAATATATGTAGGTAACAATTTTACAACCCAGAATTGACAGAGAATTCATCAACAAATGATAAACAACTGTGGAAACAAATGGAAATGATAGCAATAACTAATATGTAACAGCAATGGAAATGAAAACAATAATTAATCTGTAATAGTAAATAGGAATGATAGTAGTAATTAATTGTAACAACAATTAGATTCAAAACATTTACATCAAACCATCACAGCGAGGGAAAGAAATACATACATGGAAAAGAAATTAAGCACACACTGTCTCAGCAGCACCTCATCAGGAAAGTGGGCCCAACTCCCTAATCAGGGCTGTGATGAACTCACAAACTTAGATAAAGATCATAAATATATAGATTTCATTAACGTAAAATTCTTTGTTACAATGCTCAACTCTCTTGTCTCCAACCCGCTATTTCAAACTCTCTATCCTTTCTTATACAAAAATAGTTCCTGAGATTAAGGTAATTGTTGCCTACGATTTACATAAAGGTTGTAATAAGCCCAAAACTAAATACAAAAGATAGAAAGAGTAAGTCTGGATTAGTTCTGTCGTTATAGCTGCAGTTCAATAATAGCCCTACCAACTCAATGTTTAAACTTAGCCATTTGACTTGGAAATTTGCACATAAGATGAAGTTTAGCAAGCGCTTTGGTCATAATCCCCTAGACTATGCTTCAATGATTAATTAATTCATAAATACATGATTAGAGGTATACCTGCATGATTTAGGATATGAAATGACTTAGTTAGGAGTGAAAATGTGAAGGAAAATAGGATAAAAAGGAAAGTAAAAACATACAAGTTTAGCTCCCAACAACTACGACTTATGTTAATCCGTGTCTCTCATCAACCGCACTAACTTGTAAATGCCATTTTGAAATCACACCAGAGAATAAGCCCTATGATGAAAAATTGACAACACAACTAAAAGGGATTGTTGGTTGCATACCAAATGAGCTCAGATATGGTTGCTTGGGATCGTGCTTCAATGGAAAAAGGTGCTGATGAAGGGTCACAATGATGAATCCTTCACCATGCCTGAGACTTGTAGGAAAATACGATAACTAGAAAAGTTACTCATTTTCATTAAATTATATTTTTATAAATTTTCCATTACAATTTATGCATGGTCATGATAACACTTGGATTTTCAATGCCATATGCATTATATAAAATATTCTTAGATCTATTAAAAAGGGTGATGTATATAAGGAAACTAAAGTATTATATCTATAAGTATGCTTATATTATCTATAAGATGTAATTTAGTTAGTTTATGTAAAGTTTAGTATCGACTATCTTTTAACTATAAATTTTATGGGGAGGGATTGAGGTTTGGAATCACATATGGAAAAATAAATTGTTCCAAGGAGTATTTAAACTCAACCCAGTCTCACATAAACCCATAACAACATCCTGTTGCTAGGAAATGCAATATTAATATTAGCCTCAACTTAAAGTCTAACTAAAAATAAAATTAAATTGGGGGGAAATAAAAGTAAAATGTGCTTACATGATTCCAAATTCGTAAACATGTGTGCTACAGGGTTGTAACATATGTAGTGTGAGCACTTTAAGCATTCACATGTAGAAGGAAATAACCACCTCTTGCCTGATCGAGATACTACTAGCTTTGCCCCTGCCTTCAAGAAGATTTTCATTGCATACTCCTTACGCTAACAACTAGGGCACAAATATTGCTCACTACACTAAAATACTTGGACGTTAGACTACACTGCAGATTTTGGAGAATAAATCACTCTTGTGATGCAACTAGAAAAATGATGACCACACATCTTGGAGAATAAATCATCAATGAAATGCAACTAGCAGAACGAAAACCCATGAGAGCACTTTGAAGAAAATATTTCATAACGAGCCCCCTCAAGAAGTAATAAAATATGTGTTGGAAACATGGTTGCTAAAAACTACATGATAAATACCTAGCCAATGCGGTTATGGAAAAAATAAATAGAACTTGTGGTTAAAGTTGACACATCGCTTTTTAAAATTTTGCTAACTTCTCTCTATGTTATACTAACTACTCATATATAATGACAACAATTAAACTTTGATGCAAGTGTTAAAACATGTGTATCTTCTAAATGTCATCAAGCCCAAAATAAAACATATACATGTATTTGTATTTCAAATGAAATATGCAATGAAATCATACAACATCATCTATCAATATAATTCCAAATCATTCAAAAATCTTGATTTAAATCTTCAACTAGTGTTTGTATCAAAATAAATAAATCTAATAACATGTCTAAAATGAATTCTCAATTCGATCATTGTGAACTATTAATCAATCATGTGTATCACGATATACCAACATAAAAATAACAATACACAAAACAATGAAAGAAAAACAATTAATCATAAATTCATATAATATAATTACACTGTCATCCTAAACAAGGTAATGCAACGTGTGCGCTATGCTTATTCAAATACGAAGCCCTCAAATATATTTTTATTCTTTAACTATTTCTTAGAAACTTCAATTTTTCATCTCATAGAAGTATCAGTGATCCAAACTTCTGTTGGCTAGATGCTTTTCTTCTTAGGCCTTTGGAAAATTGTGAATGCTCTTCTTCTTCTACCTCTATGGCCTCCTTGATCATTGATTGCAAATCTTGTACTAATTCGGTACCATATACAACTGGAAAAAAAAATCACCTAATGAGTAAAATATCTCTTCAACTTCTTGAATTTTAAATAAGCCACACCACACAAAGATTGAAGATGATAAGAAGCAGTTGGAAACTATTGAAGCTTCTTATCTAAATGAACTAATACATTGAAATCCATGCAAAGAGAATTTACTAGTAATTACCCAAAAGATGCTTCTTCACTACTAGTTAAAGTATATATTCCAACATGAGTCAGCCTAAAGGGATGGTGCTCAAATTAAAATATTTCTTCAGCTTCATAAAATTTTCCAATTCTGCTAGGGTAACCACTCTTGTTTCTTGAATTTTAAATAAGTTTCGCCAGGCTCAAGTCAAACTTGGTAAGGAGAAGGTGGAAATTATTGAATCATCCAATCCAAAAGAGTTAATATATTGAAATCCCCTCAAATAAAATTTACTAGTAATTTCGCAGAAACTGCAATTTCACTACCAGTTAAAGTACAACCCTGATCTCCTTGAGCCTTTTTAGCACAGCTTGAAATTGTTCATTTGATATAAACCAACCTAAGTTAGTCCAAAAATATGGCATTCGAATCTTTGAATATCAACATTCTGCTTTGAATTCTATGATAATTTTGTTATCTTTAAGGATTACAACATTCATTTCATCAATGCCTTTCTTCCTTCCTTTAACTGATAGAACTAATGGAAAACAATCTATTTTGTTAGGAAAATAAAAGAATTTAATAGCTTCTTCATCAACTGAATTTGGTCTTTCATCTCAAATTGAGCTCTTAGTCCATGCATATTGAATGTTTTGTATGTGGGTGTCATGGATTTGGGGTAGTGTATGAATGAAAACCTTACTATGATGTTTAGTAACCATTCTAAACCCATAAACTACACTAGTTACTATTAATGTACTACACTAAAGCGTTGGAAATCTTAAATATTTCCTATCATCGATTTGTTGAGTAGGAATAACTGTGTGTTGGGTCCACTTTCCATCTTTTATTATAGTGGAATTCCATCTAGATCCAATGGCCCAAACCTATTTGATCAGACGACCCAAATGCATATTGGGCTCCCACTACCATGGGGTTTTAAAATGGAGTTTTAGTCTAATGACATCCAATGGCTAAAATTTCTTTGATCTGATGGCCCAACAACGTATTCCCCCCAAACTAGCATTGGCGATAAAGCAAATTTTCTCCCTTGATGAAATCCAACGCCCCTAGTTAAACATGATAAATGAACCTCACCCACCCACCCACACACACACATATATTCAGTAGCTATACCCCACTTTGGTGTGGGTCCCCATTGATTTAATGGTTGTGATCACCTGTCCAAATCAATGGCCTACAACAACACCCCCCTCCCACCCCCCAAATGATGTCAACAAGGAAGGAGAGGGAGGGTCCAGTTCCGTCCCCTCCCCAGAAGTTTTCCCTCTAATAGAAATTCCACAGTGAACTATCAACAAATTCGATTTTGTGAACTAACGATTATTAGATGAATGGATCTTCCTATCCATAATACCCACCCTTCTGAAGTTTCCAAAATATATATGATCTTAGCATCTATATTACCAAGTTTCACATGTCATTCCACCAATTCTAAATACAAATTTATTGATTTAACAAGAATTGTAACCTCAAAACAAGAACCCTTGCCCAAAAAACCCTTATTTTTATGCAAAAACATGAAAAAACATGCAAAAACGAGAAGTGTTGATGCTTCATCGACATTTTTTTTAGGCTAAAATTCCAAAAATAATTAAGAGCAACATTAAAAACCATTTTTGTGTGAAAGAATATGAAAAACATCCCGAAAATGAAAAGTGTTGATGCTGCATCAACACTTGTTTTTTTCCGAGTCAAAATTCCAATTTTTTTTAACAATGGCATTAAATTTTTTTTTTTTTTTTGCAATAAACATGAAAAACACTCTGAAATTGAAAGTGTTGATTTTCATCAATATTTTTTCTTTTCGTTAAAATTCCAACATTTTTTAGCAATGACATTAAAAATAAAATATCGTAACTTCGAAAAACCTTAAAATTATAGTTTTTGACAATAACGTTAAGGATAAAATATCACGACTCCAAAAAACCTAAAAATTCCAATAATTTTCAACTATGGTGTTAAATATAAATATCATAACTCCGTAAAACCTTAAAATTTTCACATTTTTCATTCATGGCATTAAAAATCAAATATCACAACTCGTAAAAACCTTAAACTTTCGAAAATTTTCAGCCATGGAATTAAAATCAAATATCATCACTAAAATCTACTAGGGTCTTGGATAGGCAAAGAGATCAGGTGCTTTCTTAAGGCACTCCTTGATGTGAAGTCACCGGTTCAATTCCTTACCCCAATCAAGGTGATATATTGGACATGATGAAGATGTAGTCCTACCAAGCTTACAAAAAAAAATATCATCACTAAAAGACCTAAAAAAAGAATTACCTAAATCAAATAGTCATGATACCAAGAATATTTTTTAAATGCTAAACGTATAGCTCTTTAAAAACCTTCGCCTAAGACAAATTGACACATTGCAACAAAAATTTAAAAATCAACCATCAAATTAACACGCAGTGGGGGCGATGTTGAACCATTTCAATGAAAACTTAAAAATCAACCATGAAATTGACTCAGACAATAAGCGGCAAACTTGATACATTGTAACGAAAACTTAAAAATCAACTAACAAATTAACACATAGTGAGATCGGTTTGCTAATCAAGCATCGACACAGTCCCTATAACAAAAAAAAAAAAAAGCAAAAAATAAAAATAAAAAATGAAACACAAAACATTAAAAAAAGAGTTAAAACGACTTTAAAACGACTCAAAAAAATAATACCAAGAAATAAATAAATAAATAAATATAAATAAAAAACGAAAAAAATAATTCAAGCATTAAAAAAAAGAAAACCTCATAAAAGATTAAAAATTAAATATAAAAAGGGTAAGAATAAAAAATAAAAAAACACAAAAATTAAATTAAAATTAAATGAAAGATATAAAAATATCTAACTAAAAACCACAATTAAAAAAAATTAATAAATAAAGAATAATTAAAAAAATAAAAAATAATAATATATTAAAACCAATTTAAAAAAAATAAATAAATAAATAAATAAATTAGAAAAATAATATATATAATTGTGTTTTTCTCGCCTCACCCTGATGCCAAAGTGACACAGGCAAGGTTGTTGGAGCGGCACAACCACTCTAGCAAGCCCTATTCATGGACATTTAGCGTTGGGGCAAGTGGTTCGTCGATTTTGGGAATTGACAAGTCCCCAACTATGATTGTAAAGGCCCACTTACAGTGTCACGCCCTATCCTGATGATGATCTTTCAACCGTACATAAGCATGTGCGGCACCACTACCCACTTTCTTTCACCAATACTTATGAGTACGAGCTACGCCTAACATTCAAAACTTAGTTATTTTTCTTCAATTCTACTAATCATTCTTATTTACACATCGGAAATAAAATTCATCATCATCGTATCATAAATATGCACAACGAAAATACTTTCTTTTAATTGGAGGGGCAACTCCTAGATTAGAGTCTGCCTAATAATATTAGTTCAATATTTTACAAATACAATTACAAGTTTAGCCTTTACCACGAAACCTCAAATTTCACCTTGACAAAGCTTTCTTATTTTCAACAACTTGGCCTACTTGTGTCGAGTCACCCACCTCACCGGGTCAAGTCACCCTTCTGCTCAACAGCCCTCACTTTCGTCGTTCAGGACTATCGATGTCCATCAGATCATGCAGCTCATCGTCAGGTAGAGGCACCCACCTCCGATTGGGTCGCCCTCCACAGCTCGTCACATCGTACAGAGGCACCCACCCCACCGGATCAAGTCTCCCTGCGGAACTCAGTGCGCCCTTCATTCAGAATTCCACACATCACACACTTCATTGCAGCCCGTATGTCATACTTTTGTTGGTCGCCTACCCATGCAGCATGTCGCATCGGGCAGGAGCTCCCACTCCACCGGGTCACCCACCGCAACTCATCGCGCTGGGCAAGAGCGCCCACTGTGTAGCTCACCCAACTATAGAACTCACCATGCAGCTCACCTAACCGCAAAACCATCCACCCTAAAACCTACAGCTCATTTCTCTTTCTCCTTAGCTTAGTATTACAACCCTTGGCTAACCTGCACCTCGCCCTTTCTCTTTCACCACTTTCTCTTGTTCAACCAAGTGTCTTCACTAATGCATATTGCTTGGACTTTGATGATGCCTTTCTCCCAAGTCGCCATCTCCAATATATGTGTGTCCTCCATGGTTAAGGTGGGTTGGCCTACACAAGCCGACCACACAAATCACCCATGAAAAATGCCAAATAATGTGTTGGCCCACCAACTCGTTCAATATGCACGTCAGCCCACCAACTCGTCTACTCCGCACGTCGGCCCACCAACTTGTCGGTTTTTTGACACCTCTTATAAACTCATCACGTGCGCCCATACTTAGTTGATTTTCCCAATCTCAATTTTTCGACTCTACAAGTAACTCGTCGTCACACACTCTTCAGGGTGTGTTTAACTGAACGCACTCATGTTTCGCACATAATCGAAGTTTGTCTCCCACCATCACTCATCGCACATGATCGTGCCTCAGCTCGTGGTCGTGACATACTCCCCCAATTTAAACGATTTTCGTCCTTGACAACACCATCATACATCGTCGCAAAGTTTCATTAGCTCCAACATCTGCAAAGTGTTCATATTGCCCATCTCTACTCCATCAGCAAATAGACCACCAAGTTTCATAACTCTATGAATAGAAAATCTCATCAATCCACATCTGTCGCAATCCCACATGCTGCCCCATCATGGAAGGTTGGTCCCTCCAACTCGACTACATGCCATTGCTTCAACATATATCATGTCTGACCCCATCATGTATCGTCATCATGTGAATCACTACATAATACTCTATTCAACACAACATCTCAGTCATAACAAAGACATCTATCTGACACAAACTCAGTGCACTACATGCCCCCATGTCATCGAACTAGTTGGGTAGTTAATCCAACTGTAGCGCTCAACCCATGAGAATGAACCTCCTCAAGTCACCGTTGGTTGTTTCTTAGCATCTTGTCACAATCTCAACTCGATCAAGAATCCATCTCCAAGTGTAAAAATAAGCCATGCTCAGGTCCATGACATAATCCATCATCTCATCTGCAACATGCTGCCCATGATGCTAATGCCAATGTGTTGTCATACAGTCGCATTCATCCAAGCATCATCAACCTATCAAGAAAAGAAGCCTCATCTCCAAGGCCCCTTGTAAGGGTGGTGCAGTCCTCCTAGATATCAAGGACCTGCACACACCTATCCTCCAAGGTCTATCTAGAAAGAAGGGTTAGGAAGTTTCCTCCCTGAGTCTCATCCACCCATGTATCTGATTGATACTGCGTCCTCAAGTACTTGTGCATAGCTTCAACCTCCTCATGTGTACAACCAAGCTTCTCAAGCTTGTATTTCGTCAACTGAAAGTCATATATGCCCATGGCATACCTGCAAAAATCCACTATGCCAATCAGATCTCTACTTGCATAATCTTCCCCAACCACTACCTTAGAAGAAGTACTCGAACTCCCTTCATCAGAAACTCCATGGTGAAGATCCTTCATAGAAGATGCATCTATCAAGTGCCTCAAGATGTGTGAAACTGCCTTTCCACATTCAACTTTCCATCTAGATCTCACAACAAATTCAACTATCTTCCTTTCCTTCGTTGTTTGAGTCATACATCCAAGTCCCCTTTGCTCCACATAATCATGCTTCACATTTAGATCCTTTGGATACAAAGCCATCGAAGCAATTCTTCTTCTATATCCCAAGCAACTCCTCATATTCATCAAAACCATCATAGTTTGTCCTTCAGCTATAATCAAGAGAATGTCTTGGTCCACCATCATTATGGCTTGTTAAACTTTCAAAATACCCAGCCCCATCACCATAGTATGATCATCCAAGTTGATCACCCTCAAGTCCAAATTCACAAACCATGAACCCACTCTCACTTGAGTGTCCTTTAAAACACCTGTCATAGCTTTCATGGTAGATTTCACTGCTTCGAAAGCACTCAACTCTCTCCCCACTTCAGCTTTCTTCCCAAAAGATGTTGCTATTTTCTTGCAAAGGAAGCTATGAGTAGCCCTCATGTCCAACAATGCATCAAACTTCTTCCCATGTATGGTTACCTACACAAAACTCAACCTTAAGGCATCTCCATCCTCTCTAGGCTTGATCTTGCATCTTATCTCTGCAACCTTCTTCAATAATTCAACCTCAGAAGAGTCTTTCGACTTATGTTTCGACTTGACTTCCTTCTTAAGGTACTTCAGCTCCTTGTTCGGTTCATCTAAGTGATTCGATCTTGGTCTAGCTTGAACTCCATCAAGCTTCTCCTCTGTCACTTTCTTCTTAAATGAACCTACATGGTACACATTGACTTCTTCTGTTGGAAGTGACCCAATCATCTAAACATCTTCCTTCATGGCTTGATCATAGTCCCCAAGTCTATCAATGTGATCGAGCTCATCCTGCTCTATCACAACAAGGTTTCAACCAAGAAAGTCCCTCTTAATGGTGTCCTCAAGTCCCTTGACTTTCGCCTGCAACTGTAACAACCCTGGTGAAAATTCCATGTAAAAATATATAAATACCGCGGATGATGGGACATGTATTCCAAGTTGAATGGTGGGCAAGGCATCCTAGGGGGTGTTCATTTGGTTGTTCATGGCTAAGGAAATTGGCAAAGGCAATGACTAAGGAATTAAAGAGGAAAAAAGGTATTTTGGCACATTTATTTATGAAAATAATGGAAATTAGGAGAAAAGGAAAGTTAAAGGTCACATGTTGCATGTGACAAGGAAATTGAAGGAGAATAATGGAAAATGAAGAAAATGGAGGCGTCATTAATAAAAAGGCTTCTGAGGATCAATGGGGAAGACTTGGTCAGTTCAGTTCTGGAGCTCTCTCATTATTCTCTCTCTCTCTCTCTCATACTCTTGGAAACTTAGAGTTTTCTTGGAGAACTTTGGTATTGGAGCAAGAAAAGCAAAGAAGGCAAGAGGAAGCAAGGATCAAGCAGGGAAAAGTAGGATCAAGCAGCTACAACAAGCTTCATTGCAAGTATGAACTTGCATGTGTATTTTCCTTGCTATATTTAGCATGCATGGGTTTGCATGTGTTTCTTTTCTACCATGGCATGGTTTTTTTCAGGTGTGACAGTATTTTCAGCCTAGCCTTGCCATTTCCTGATAGCTTTGATGAGATGGGTTCTCTCATGCATTTTGTGGGGGATGGTCGGATTGGATTCGAAGCTGAGTGGGGTGGATCTCTGAATTGAAAAACACATGGTGGTAGTGGTCCCTAAACCAGACTAAGGATGCATGAATCCACTGGCCTAGTAACCCCTGAACCAGACTGTGGGTTGCAGTAAATCCAAATTGTGTGCCTCGGTGGGCCTAGGAATCCTTTCCAGTGAATGGCGGGATATATGGTAAAGCCAAGAGGTGGATTTTCTCTCCGTTGGGCCTAGTGATTCTGGGATGGAATGCACGGTAAAGCCTAGAGAGTATGTCTTGGTGTAGGGCCTAGTGATCCTTGGATCAGACTACGGATGCACGGTAAAGCCTAAGAGACTAAGAGGCACTCAAATTCCTCACAGTGTAGGTGGAGAACTCCGGTGGCATCCACATTGATTGGTGTTTTTTGATGTGTTCTATGAGTCCTACATTTATGCTTGGAATATGGCACGGGGGTGATTGGCTAAAAAGAGACTTGGCTCAGCCAATCTATGGTCGGGTGGAACATGGTAGTCCCATCATTTGTTGGTTCATTGCATTTATTAATGAAAAACTCATTCCCTTGATTTTCATGTGCAAATGTACTAATATATATATGGATTTTGATGGCTGATATGTTTATTGTATTTATGTTTCTATTATGTTGTTTATATGCACATTTACCCCGGAGGGTGTTACAGAGTGGTATCAGAGCATGGTTCAAACACTTGTACTGGATGGGCTCTGTCATAGGTGAAATGAAGAAAAAAGGTTAAATTTTAAACCTTTCTATCATATATGTCATGAATTTTCTTCTGTGTCATATTAGAAGTTGAAAATTTTTCCATATTGAAGGTAAATCCCACTGATAATGTGGTAATAATTTCAGATATTGGTTTATAATACTTTAGAAATTATGATCTAAGGAAGAGGACATTCCTGAATGCACCTTTAAACAGGTCATGTTGGAATTGTTGCAATAACTTATATTATGTAGGTTTTCAGAAGCTGAAAAATCGTCCACATTGAGAGGAAATATAAATGATTATGTGATAGAAATTTCAGATATTTGATCGCAATATTTTAGGAGATATGAGTAGAGGGAGTCGAGCCTTATGAATGCTCCTAAAATCAGGCCTCAAACAAGCCATGCTGAAATTTTTGTTATAAATTTTCTTTTGCGAACTCTTAGGAGCTAAAAAATTTCCACAGTGAGGGGAAATCCCACTAATATTGTGATAAAAAATTCAGACATTTATTCGCTATAGTTTAGGAGATATGACCAGTGGCAGTCAAGCTTTCTAGACACTCCTATAATTGTGCACCAAATATGATTGTGTTGGTATTTTTTTTATAACTTTTCATCTATGAAATATTAGAAGTTGAAACTCGAACCATAGTGAGGAAAAATACCACTGATCATATGGTTCAGTTTCCATAACTCATACTACTACAGTGTAGGATATATGCATTGAAGCATTCACTATATTAGTTTGCATGCAAAGTGTTTAATGAAATGCTTAAATGGTTCAATGATTAATTGCATACAAATTGTTTGATAAAACGCCCCAATGAGTATGTTGTTTGTGGTTGGGGATAGTATTGATATGCTTACTTGTATGAAAATAGGTTTCTATATTAGTTTGCATGTAAAGTGTTTGAAGAAATGATTGCATGCAAATGTAATAGTATAGTAGTTGTTTGAAGAAAATATAAAAGTATGGTAATTCTTTGAAGAAAATGTTTTTTTTTTGGATGGGATAGTATTGTATTATGATAATATGGATGTAACTGATCTATGCCTATTTTCATGCAAAGAATTTGAAGAGTTGCATGTAGGGAATTTGAAAGGTTGCATGCAAGGAATTTGAAAAGTGCAAAGAATTTGAAGAGTTGCATGTAGGGAATTTGAAAGGTTGCATGCAAGGAATTTGAAAAGTTGCATGTAAGGAAATGGAAAAGTGGCATGTTTTTAGTTATTATGTTACAAGTGGAATAAGTGCAATGTTTTTGACTTAGTCTCATACAAATTTATGAGAAATAAAAATAAATTTATTTTCAAGTGTGGTTAAATTTAGTAGAGATTTGGAGATCCCATTTCCATAATTGGACAATGGAGATTGAGCCATTATAGCAGCTTCCTCCTTCTACCTTAGTGTGGACCATGGATAGTAAGGGGGTATACTTATAGGTTGTTAGTATTGGTGAATGATGTTTTCAAATTAACGGACACGATGTCTTGTTTTTTGGAACATGTGACTAACTGTGTATGAATTATATGTTGCTTACATGTTGATTTCATGATACCTACTTACATCCTTGTATGTTAGATTACATTTTTGAATATTTTGATTACGTGCATCAGTCTTGTAGGTTGATTGCAAGAACTGATCGATTATGTTCGACTACATGTGGTTATGTGTATTGGTAGTTGGTTTGGAATTGCTTATTCATATTGTTGGTTGCATGTGGCAATGTGTACAATGGAGTAATGGTTGTTGTCATGCATGAGGTCATGGTTTGTTTACTTGATATGGTCATGCATTGATGACTGGACTGTAGCTGGAATGATGTGTATATGGTTTTGTGCTCATTTTTTATGTGTATATGCAGTTGTTATGCATGTATAGTAGGTCAAACATGCCTTGTGAAGTCATTGTATGCAATTTAGTTCATCATGATGCTATTGGTTGTTATGATGCTAACGAGCTAGTAGAGATAGAGCAAGGGATGCAGATCATCCTAATGAGGTTGCAACATTAGACTTTGGGATAAGAGAAAATCTTCATGCGGTATGTAATTTAAGGATTATTATATGCATTAGGGTTATATACATTAGGTTTAAGAACATGAATTTCATGTTATGGTTACATTCATGATAGATGTTAGATGATTAGTGTGGTTATATGCACGTGTCAGATAGTCAAGAATGATAGTAACATATAGTTGTATGCATTGCTATTGTTGTTTTATATTAGATAACTTGATGATTATGCTATATGTTGTTGATGAGTATGTTATAGGTTAACTTGTTAATTGTTATATGACAATTAGCTTGATGATTCAGTTTTATGTTGTTGATGAGCATGATATATAGCCTATTGTTGTTATATGTTATTAACTTGATGATTAGGGTTATTTCATTGAGATATTGATGTTATAATTTGGATTGGTCATATGCGTGATGGTTATGTTCACTGCATTGAAGATCTTGATGTTATATGTATTGTGTTAACCTGGTTTGACCTATGCAGATGGTTATGGTTGTGATATTCAGGTATGAACCAACATATTTGTGAGATGGTGTCATAATAATCTATATTGACTTTGCATATGTATAAATGATAATTGTGCATGAGTTTACGATGTGAACATGTTAGTTAAAAATTGTTATGGATAACATGATCTTATGAGTGCTTGAGTTGATGTGTTGTAAAGTTGTATCATTCTAACCTAGCTTTATTGTGTAGACAAGATAGCCTCCCCTGATATACATTAAGGTATGAGTTTTGTTATGCCGTATATTTGGTTCTTGGTTGTTTGATTATGACGTCTATTTGGTGTTTGAGTGTTTGGTGCCTAGTTGATTTATTTAACATGGTATGTTTGCAAGTGGTTGAATGATTGATGAATTGCTTAATATGAGTATGTGTTCCAATGATCTTGTTTTAAGATGATTGTACTAACATGTATGTGTTGAGACAGTTGATATGTACTTAAATGTAGTTGATAGTTGTAGCATTATGTCTAATGACTATGGATTATGACATGATTGTTTGTTAAAGTTTATTTCAAATTGATAAATATGATTGTCTTGATATTTGGAACATGTGGTTGACATGTGTGAGCAGTTGTAGGAAACATGTCGGTATTAGCCTGACAAGGTAGTAGTTGATGTGTTTATATCACTAACAGTTGGGTGATGTGATAGCACATAGTAAGCCTTGATTCCAACAAGGTAAAAAGGTAAAAGAAAGGAATTGGACAAGAATTCCTTTGGCTATGTTTGGAAACCCTGATTTCGATCGAATAAGTGCTTTGCACACAAGAAGTCTTCTTAACCTTGATTTTGTCTGACATTATGTGGATATTTGTTATATTCATGACCATGGTACTTGACAGGTATATTAGTTAGTCTTTAGCTATAGGTGGATCTATTAAAGGATTGAAGTCCCTTAAGAGATGGTGTGGATGTGTTCAATTGAAAGCAACATGTTTGGCACAACAAGATAAAGTAACTGGTGTATTTTTATTTATGCACTGAAAATTATGTGTTTATGGTAGTATGATGCAGGGGATTGCATGGAAAGAAACTGCCATGAAATATTGAAGAAGGCTCTGGTCGAGTTTCCCTGGGAATCATGGGGATCGAGTCATGATGTTTGTTGTTAGTCTTGTGCTTTTGGTCTTTTATGATTGTTGCACTTGATTTGCAAGTTTGATTGTGTCTAGTGCATAGCCATACCACTTTGTTTGCGGAGTCATGTTGCTTGGTTTTTATGGTCTTCTTCTTGTTTGTTTCTTGTCTTTCCTTTTATGTTTTGAGTCTTCGGAATTGGTTGGGAAAGAGGAAATTTGATGGAAATTAGGAGAGATGTATGGCACCCAACTGATGATATAAGACCCAAATGAAGCTCTGTGCATGAGTAAGCGCAGCGAAATGTAGTACTATGACAGTTGGTTGGACTAGTTGGGTCCATTGTGGTAAATGGATAGTAGCAGTGTAGACACAAGAAAGGTAACCAGAAAAGGTAAAGTAAATGGATCTGAGGTGTCAGATGCCTTGGCTATGTTGGGAATTATTATTCTCAATATCGTGCATGTTGTGCATGAATAAAGGAAGTTCTCTTAACCTTGACCTTGATATCTAGTAATTATTTTATGATCATGATTATGTTGATGTTTATATATGTATACATGTATGTATGTATGTCATATTTGACAGGGTGATCATGAATCATGATTATTTTATGTTAATGTTTATATGTACATATGCATCTATGTATGACGTTGGCTGACGAGATCATTATTATTTTATGGTGTATGTATGTGTACATGTATCTATGTTACTGTCTGACAGGGTTGTCAAGGATCATTCTTGTGGAGGAATGATTGCTTATGCAGGAGAATGACATGAAGAGGTTCCTGGTCTTAGGAGCAATCAATTGGGAAGAGTAGTCACGACAAATATACGAGGTCAATATCATTTAGATATGGTTTGGTATTGTATACTTGTATTATGCATATGTCTATGTTATAACAGGTAATGTTGAACTATACATCAACAAAGTGAAAGCAGTGTGATCTGGGGCATGCTCGGATAAGCATGGATGAGATACTGGAAGCAAAGTTTCTTGGTAAGGACAATGTGGCTTTGCATGTGTGGTACTATTGTTGAGCATATGTTGTATATGTTTTACATTTTGCATCTATGATGTGTTCACTTGTGGTGTTGTGTATATATAGCATGTGTACATGTTATTTATGCAATGTTATGTATAGGATGGTACAAATAGGGTTGTGAGAATATTGCATATGGGGTGTTGTATACATATTGTATTGTCTTCATGATGTATATGCGGTGTGTGTGCATATGGTGCTCTGTGCATGTTCGATATGCAATGTTGTGTATGGATGATGCTATGTACATGTTGGATATGCAGTGTTATGTGCATGTTGTACATATGGTGCTACATACATATGGTGTTGTGTGCATGATTGTATGAATGGTGATGTGAGCATGTGGTGTCGTGTACCTGTTGTACATAGGGTGCTATGAGCATGCGATGTTGTGTACATGTCGTGCATGTGATGCTATGTACATATGGTGTTGCGTACACATCGTGCGTGTGGTATTGTGTACATGTGGTATTGTGTACACATTGTACAATGGTGTAGTGTACATGTGGCGTTGTGTACACATTGTGCAGGTGGTGTCGTGTACATGTGATGTTGTGAACATGTTGTGCAGGTGGTGTAGTGTATAGGTGGTATTGTGTACATGTTGTACATATGGTACTGTTGTATGTGTGGTATTGTGTGCATGTCGTCGATGTTGTGTTATGGGCATGTGGTATTATGTATATGCATCATGTAGTCATGGTATTGCGGCGTGTGTACTCGTTGTGTAGTACTTTGTGTAGGTACATGCATTGGGTGGTATTTCACATCGATTATAGATGGATGCATCGTATTGTATACACTGGGTGTAGGTGTATGTGTTGTATGTTAGGTGTAGATGCATGTATGCATGGTGTGGTATGTCATGTGGTTATATGTGTGTGATGCACACTATGTGTTTATGCACATGGTTGAGGAGAAGGTGATGTAGAAAATTTGAATAATATGCCACATATTCACAGAGATTATCCTGATTATACACTTATAAGCGGAACATGCATAATACATAACCTCCTCTACGTTGATCATCAATTTATAGAAGCAGAAACATTCACAGGCGTACATAGAAGCATCAATCACACATATCAACACAGTGTTTTCCTGGGGAAAGCATCTCGCTAAAAATCCCAACTATCTGTATATTATAGTGATTGAATCATGTAACAATACATAGTACAATACTCCTCACAAGTACTCAGTACTATCTCCACATGCTACACACAATACAGCTCAAATCTGATCTCCAAATCTCCCCCGCTGCTTTCCTGCCTCCACTGCACAATACCTGCTCAAAACTGATGAGAATGGTTTACCAAACTCGTATTTGACCTACAAATAATCACTCACACTGTGCTGGACATGAGCACAAGCTACAATTCTTGGTATTGGCCAATTCATCGGCATACTCAATCCCTCTGATTGTGAAAATCATCATGCACAGCTATAGTAACAACTGATAGCAATCTGATCCTCTAACACCTGTCCCTGCTGAACTGAACATGCACTAATATGCAACTGAGTTAACTGATGTATTCTATAGTTGCATTATGAGTTAATAACTTGTGAATTAATTAATAACTAATTCACCCAACTAATCTCTAGTCTATTTGCCAGTTAGACTAAATACAACCAGTCTAACAAAGCTAAACTGAACACAACTCCATCAACTGCACCTCCAGTCCACTAAACTCAACTCACTTGAGTTCTAACTGAAGTCCTGCATGCAAATATTAGTCATCCCATAGGTAACCACGTATTTCCTTCTGGGATCTGCATGTACCACATCCATAGCTCATCCTGAAGTGCTCCAAGAGAATAGGATCTAGTTTATAGTCCAAATATTATTATGAGACAATAATATTTGACTTTTCTATTTTTGACAGCCAGTTTAAAAATAGACTTTGATCACTCATACTATGATCACTCATACTGTCGTCACCCATACTGTGATCACTCATACTGTGATCACCCATACTGTGGTCACCCATACTGTGATCACTCCTGCTGGGATAAAAAATAGAACTTGCGCCATAATTTGCGTGCGGGCCCACTTAGTGAAGGCGACTCTTTTCACTAAGCTCCATCATCTTGTTGCATTCTCAACAAGAATTTCTTGTTGCACACTTTTCAACACTCCCTCTCAACAAGAAAGGCTTCCTCTCAAACCCGATCCTGTAACTCTAGAATGTTCTCCATGCAACACATCTGGCTGGTCCACTTGCTCTGTCATCAAAGTCTCTGATTGCTATTGCCTCTGTCGACTGAAAACTTTGCATCTCTGTGCTCTTCAGTATCTGACTGCTCTAGCCTCTGTCACTTTGATCTCTAACTACATCCGTGTTGTTGCTGGTTCTATCTCCCAGCATTGCATCCGCACTGCACCTCCCAACTGACCTCCCTGTTGGGCTAGAAACACCCTCTGATGCTGAAGCTCTACCTGCTGCTGACAAGTGCTCCCTCTCTGACATCTGCGCTACTGCAACATCTCCATGCATCTCGCACCATTGCACACCTCTCTGTGCCACCTAGCACTGTGCAAAACACTTGTGCCTCTCGCATTGTTGCAGCCTGCTAGCTATGCGCTGTCCTGGGATTCCCTGCATTGTCGCTCTCTCTGCCGCTCCATCCGCATCTGTCTCTACCCAATCAATCAGTTCCTGCTACTACACATTTGGGGCTCCCGTATCAAGTTCTCATGCAAGAGGTTGGGTACCTCAAGGATCCTGCCCCTCCTCCTTGTGACAATCAATCCACATCACCCCACCTCCTACCTGGAGGTATGGCTACATGCGATCCCTCAGCCCACCTGGCTCGAAGTTTCCCCCTACTGGAGGTCTCTGGATGAGTAGATGTCTCTACTTGATCTCCTCTCATCTTCCCCTGTTGTGGCTCCTCCACAACCTCCTGAAGCTGCTGCACCAATCATGGCTCCTCCACAATCGTCTGAGACTTCTTCTGGCTCTGCATGTTGAAAGGTAACATACCTTCCCTCTCAACCACCAAGTCTCCATCAATTGCCTCGCTGCTCAAGGCTTTGCATGCATCTTGAACCTCAAGAGCATACAGGTTCTTAACCCGTGAACCCTCCTCATGACAATGAAAGCATCGCACTTTCGATTTGTCAACCTTCTTCCCACCACTCGAAGAACTGGATTCGAAAAGAAAACCCTTCTCCTTCCCCTTCTTCACCTTACTCGCTAAGGCACAGTTCTCCTCATCCTGCATGGATGAAGAACCATCTCTGGTGCTCCATCTAATCTCCTCCTGCACAAGATCCGACAAAGTCTCTCCCATCCTGGCAGTTTCTCCCTTCCACTCACCGAGTCCTGGTAGCTATGCCAACTCTTAGGAAGGTCAAGGAGTTCTAGACTCACCATCCTCATCTGACAGTCACCCCCACACTTCCCAGCTCATCCCGGCATTGGGTGAACTTCGTGAGATATTGGGACATACTGTCTCCATTCTCACACTGAATGTTTCTGAGTTTTATCTCTTGCTTTGGAATTAAATTCGAATTCCATCAGCTCAAAACTCAACTGCTTCTGATCTAGAATTCGTGAGAACAAAGTATTTCTTGTACAGAGATCGACTGTATGGGCATTCACCGGATATCTTACCTTCCAAAAGAAGGACGAATCCAGAGGCTACCTGGCCCGATTACAGACTCTGCCTGAAGAAATAAAATGTAAACACTTCCTGAATAATAGATCTGATGATCAATACAGCACTGATATCATGTAGAACTTCTTCTACAAATCAGCTCGCTCTGATACCATGTAGAAACTTTTTCTACAATTATCTAGCTCTGATACCATGTAGAAATTTTGAATAATATGACACATATTCACAGAGATTATCCTGATTATACACTTATAAGCGGAACATGCATAATACATAACCTCCTCTACATTGATCATCAATTTACAGAAGCAGAAACATTCACAGGCGTACATAGAAGCATCAATCACACATATCAACACATTATTTTCCCAGGGAAAGCATCTTGCTAAAAACCCCAACTATCTGTATATTATAGTAATTGAATCATGTAACAATGCATAGTACAATACTCCTCACAAGTAATCAGTACTATCTCCACATGCTACACACAATACAGCTCAGATCTGATCTCCAAATCTCCCCCGCTGCTTGCCTGCCTCTACTGCACAATACCTGCTCAAGAACTGATGAGAATGGTTTACCAAACTCGTATTTGACCTGCAAATAATCACTCACACTGTGTTGGATGTGAGCACAGGCTACAATTCTTGGTATTGGCCAATTCATTGGCATACTCAATCCCTCTGATTGTGCAAATCATCATGCACAGCTATAGTAACAACTGATAGCAATCTGATCCTCTAACACCTGTCCCTGTTGAACTGAACATGCACTGACATGCAACTGAGTTAACTGATGTATTCTATAATTGCATTATGAGTTAATAACTTGTGAATTAATTAATAACTAATTCACCCAACTCATATCTAGTCTATTTTCCAGTTAGACTAAATACAACCAGTTTAACAAAGCTAAACTGAACACAACTCCATCAACTGCACCTCCAGTCCACTAAACTCAACTCACTTGAGTTCTAACTGAAGTCCTGCATGCAAATATTAGTCATCCCATAGGTAACCATGTATTTCCTTCTGGGATCTGCATGTACCACATCCGTAGCTCATCCTGAAGTGCTCCAAGAGAATAAGATCTACTTTATAGTCCAAATATTATTATGAGACAATAATATTTGACTTTTATATTTTTGACAGCTAGTCTAAAAATAGACTTTGATCACTCATACTATGATCACCCATACTGTGGTCACCCATACTGTGATCACCCATACTGTGGTCACCCATACTGTGATCACTCCTGCTAGGATCAAAAATAGAACTTGTGCCATAATTTGCCTGCGGGCCCACTTAGTGAAGGCGACTCTTTTCACTAAGCTCCATCATCTTGTTGCATTCTCAACAAGCATTTCTTGTTGCAAACTTTTCAACAAGTGATAGGTGTTTGTTGAGTGTAGCTACCGATCCGGAGCGCATATGGAACAAAGATAAAGGTAGAAGCTAAGGATTGAGGAAATGATAAGCATCATCATTTTATTTCAATTTTATTATGCATGTGATTTATGACTATGGTATATGATGATTATATGCGATCTATGATTCTGGTTTATGATGGTTACATGTGATTTATGATTTTGATATATGATGGTTGTGTTTTGAGCTAACCTGATGTGATATTTTTATACATGTTGATTTGGTCAAAGATTTTATTTTGACTTCTTGTGACAGGAAGCAAACAGGATTCCAAGTGTACTTTATTGACAAACTACCAATGAGGTATGATTTGAAGTTATTTCAATTTGTTTTGAATCTAATGGAAGTTATGTTCTTGGTACAGGAAGAATGAACATGCCCAATTGGGTGGTTGAAATCAACTACAAGAATTAGCAGCAACAACGAAAGAAATTTGAACATGTAGAAGTATGCTGGTAAAGCACTTTAGGAGCAAGGCCATTATGGGGCACTGGTACCCAATATTTTCCATTGATTTCCATGAGCATGCTATGACCGGTATGATGTGATGAGGCAGGTATATGCCTTGGTTTTTGTATCTTTCAATGCGAGGAAGCCTTGCCAAGGGATGGACTACCTGGGATGGGGGTGCTAGCGGAACTTGGAAGGTGAGTGACTGCACAGAAGAGGTGATCGGATTCTTGAGGGAGTGTGTAGCATAGAAGGGAATGTCACGGATGGATTTGTTTTGGCCATTAGCATTGCCAGCTCGAATTAGATGCACATTGGGAGTGCGCCTTGAGACAATGAGTCGATAACTGTTCGCTGAGAGGATAAGTGGCGTAGGATTATAATGCTGGACATTGGATGAAGATTTGACTTTTTAGTGGATTCTGGACTTCCTGGGAAGGAGGGGAATCCTGCTATTACTTTGAGGGTGGAGGTGTGAGCCTCTAGATTCCCTTTTTTATTGATATGACATCATATCATTTATTTGTTAGTTAATAAAATGTGTATATGTGTATATCATTGTAAATACCATAATGAGTTATGTTATAAAGCTCCAATATGCGGTATAGTTTTTATCTGGTCATGTTCTCATGATGTTTTGCTTTTGAGCGGGTCATTCATTGTAAATACTGCAACGAGATGTGTTATAAAGCTCCATGGGCAGTGTGTTTTGTTTTTAGTAGTCATGTTGGTTATAGGTGTCATTGAACACCGAGGATGGTGTTCTCCCAAGGGGGAGGGTTTTGTAACAGCCATGGTGAAAATTCCATGTAAAAATATATAAATACCACGGATGATGGGACATGTATTCCAAGCTAAATGGTGGGAAAGACATCCTAGGGGTTGTTCATTTGGTTGTTTATGGCTAAGGAAATTGGCAAAGGCAATGGCTAAGCCATTAAAGAGGAAAAAAGGTATTTTGGCACATTTATTTATGAAAATAATGGAAATTAGGAGAAAAGGAATGTGAAAGGTCACATGTTGCATGTGAGGAGGAAATTGAAGGAAAATAATGGAAAATAAAGAAAATAGAGGCCTCATTACTAAAAAGGCTTCTGAGGATCAATGGGGAAGACTTGGTTAGTTCAGTTTTGGAACTCTCTCATTATTCTCTCTCTCATACTCTTGGACACTTAGAGCTTTCTTGGAGCAATTTGGCATTGGAGCAAGAAAAGAAAAGAAGGCAAGAGGAAGCAAGGATCAAGCAGGAAAAGGCAGGATCAAGAAGCTACAACAAGCTTCATTGTAGGTATCAACTTGCATGTGTATTTTTCTTGCTATATTTGGCATGCATGGGATTGCATGTGTTTCTTTTATACAATGGCATGGGTTTTGCCAGGTGTGATAGTATTTTTAGCCTAGCCTTTCCATTTCCTGGTAGCTTTGATGAGATGGGTTCTCTCATGCATTTTGTGGGGGATGGCAGGATTGGATTCGAAGCTGAGTGGGGTGGATCTCCGAATTGACAAACACATGGTGGTAGTGGTCCCTAAACCGGACTGAGGGTGCATGAAGTTGTTGGCTGAGTAACCCCTAAACCGGACTATGAGTTGCGGTAAAGTCAGATTGTGTGCCTAAGTGGGCCTAGGAATCCTTGTCGGTGAATGGCAGGATATACGGTAAAGCCAAGAGGTGGATTTTCTCTCCGTTGGGCCTAGTGATTCTGGGATGGAATGCACGGTAAAGCTTGGAGAGTATGTCTCGGTGTAGGGCCTAATGATCCTTGGATCAGACTACAGATGCACAGTAAACCCTGAGAGACTAGGAGGCACTCAAATTCCTCATGGTGTATGCGGAGAACTCCGGTGGCATCCACATTGATTGGTGTTTTTTGATGTGTTCTATGATACCCACATTCATGCTTGGAATATGGCACAGGGGTGATTGGCTAAAGAGAGACTTGGCTCAGCAAATCTATGTTCGGGTGGAACATGGTAGTCCCATCATTGGTTGGTTCATTGCATTTATTAATGAAAAATTCATTCCCTTGATTTTCATGTGCAAATGCACTGATATATATATGGGTTTTGATGGCTGGTATGTTTATTGTATTTATGTTCCTATTATGTTTTTTATATGCATATTTACCCCAGAGGGTGTTACAACAACATAGTGCTTTTCTCCCTTAAACAAACTCGTTCATCCATGAGTTCTTGGAGCCTTCGATCACCTTGTTGTATCTTCTCATCAAGTTCATTGAGTTCAACAGTCCTTCCATGAAGATTACCCAAGTCCTTCCATGTGTCTATTATCTTGTTCCCCATGTGTATCAAGAGTTCTCACTCTTGCACAAGAGCCTCATAGCATTTTTGTGTCTCATATTTCCAATAATTTGTCATGTCTTCAAGCTTTTGAAATTCTCTTTCGATCATCTTCATCCATTCGGAAAGTCTCCAATACCTGCTTTACCCTCAACTGTCATCAAGCTTCAAAAGCCAATATCAACTTCTACCAATAGATATCAACTGTCACAAAATGTAGTGGTAACACTTCAATCTATAAATCATTCAAAAGTCCACGGAATCCGGAGCTCTGATACCCACTATCACACCCATATCCTGGTGGTGGTCTTTCAACTGCAAATAAGTAGGTGCGGCATCGCTACCCACTTTCTTTTCACCAATACTTATGAGTACGGGCTACACCTAACATTCAACACTTAGTTATTTTTCTTCAATTCTACTAAGCATTCATCATTTACACAGCGAAAATAACATTCATCATCATCATATCATAAATATGCACAGTGGAAATACTTTCTTTTAATGGGAGGGGAAACTCCCAGATTAGAGTCTGCCCAATAATAATAATTCAGTATTTTACAAATACAATTACAAGTGCAGCATTTGCTAAGAAACCCCAAATTTCACATCGAAAAATATTTCCAATTTTCAACAACTTGGCCTGCTCTTGTCAGGTTGCCCACCTCACCGAGTTGGGTTGCCCTTCCATTCAACAATACCCACTTTCAATGTTTAGGACTACCCACGTCCGTCAAGTCATGCAACTCGTCACTGGGTAGAGGCGCCCACCTCGGATCAGGTTGCCCTCTGCATCTCGTCGTACCGTCCAGAGGCGCCCACCTCGTTAGGTCGGGTCTCCCTCCATAGGTTGTTGTGCCCTTCATTCGGACTTCCGCAAATCGCAGACTTTCGTCGGTCGCCTACTCGTGTAGCTCATCACGTCAGGCAGGAGCGCCCACTCCTCCAGGTCGCCCACCGTAGCTCCTCATGCCGGGCAGGAGTGCCTACCGTGTAGCTCGCCTAACCGCATAACTCACCGTGTAGCTCACCTAACAGCAGAATAGTCCACCCAAAAACCTACAACTCGTTTCTCTTTCTCCTCGGGTTGGTATTGCGGCCCTCGGTCTACTTGTACCTTGCTCTTGCTCGCCCAAGTGTCTTCGCTAATGTGTATTGTTTGGACTTCGATGATGCCTTTATCCCAAGTCGCCATCTCCAATATATATGTGTCCTCCATGGTTAAGGTGGGTCGGCCTGCCCACGCCGACCACACAAATCGCCCATGAAAAATACCAAATAATGTGTCAACCCACCAACTCGTCCACTCTGCACGTCGGCTCACCAACTCGTCCACTCTGCACGTCGGCCCATCAACTCGTCCGTTGCACACGTCAGCCCGCCAATTCGTCAGTTTTTCGACACCTCTTATAAACTCGTCGCTTGCGCCCATACTTAGTCAATTTTCCCAATCTCGGTTTTTCAACTCTCCAAGTAACTTGTCGCACTGTCGCCGGGGCCCGTTTAACCGAATGCACTTGCTCACCGCACATAATAGAAGTTTATCTCCCACTGTTGCTCATCGCACATGATCACACCTCAACTCTTGGTCGAGACAAGCAAGGTGGTTGGAGCAATTGTGTCGCTCCATCCACCCTATCATTATCCCTTTAGCATCAAGGGTGTGGGCTCGTCGATTCCCAGAATTGATGAGTCCCCATCCTCGGTGCCAAAGGGTCATGGAAATGGCTATTAGGATGACGACAATAGTCCAACAACCCTCCCTATGACCCTTTGGCACTGGGATGAGGCGGGCTAAAAAACTATTTTTTTTTAAACATATTTCTGTATTTTTTTATTTTTTAAATTGTTTTTAAATTTTTTATTTAATAGTTTTTTTCCTTAATATTTTTTAATGTTTATTTATTATACATTTTATTTTGTATGATTTATTTTTGTTTCATATGTTGTCTATTTTTTATTTTTTTAATAACGTTTATATATATATTTCTTTTATTCTAATATTTTTAAATAAATTTTTATTTTAGCTGTTTCGTAATATTAATATTATTCGAATTCAAGCTTCTGTGATCCATATCATAATGTATAAAGAGTTGTTTGTTTGTTTGTTTTTTTTTTTTTTTTTTTTTTTGTCGGAAGAAGTCACATTGAAGATTTGGAAGATGAACCACACTTGCTGGTTCGAAACGCGTCGACCCAAATCTTCAATGTGACTTCTTCCGAAAAAAAACAAAACAAAACAAAACAAAACAACAAAACAAAACAAAACTCTTTATACAATATTAATATTTTTATTTATTTATTTTTCCTTTTTTTGGCTTTTCTTTTTCGAATTTTTGTTTAAATGTTTTTGGTTTTTCTTCTTTATTATTATTATTTTTTTTTTCATTTTTTAATTTGTTTTCAATTTTTTTTTTACTTTTTTTTTTTGTTAAAGTTGTTTTTAATTTTTTTAAACATTTAATTTTGTTATTTTTACTTGAAGTTTTATGTTAATCATCATTTTTTGATTTAAAAAAACTTCAAATATTATCATCTTTGGACATAAAATTCATAAAAATTACATACATTTTTCTATTGATTCATTCTTTTTATGTTTAATTTTTTCCATAAAAAACCTTTATTTGACATGTTATTTGCGAAAATATCCTTAAATGTGTATTTTTTCAATTATGTGTATATGCAAAATGTGTATTCTTTTGTCAAGTATTTAAAATTATTATTTTTTTAGTGAGAAATATTTTATGTGAATTGAAGTACTTATATAAATATATAAAAAAATCCTAACTTCAAAATAATAATTTTATTATTTTTCTAAACTTTGCAAAAAAAGAAAAATTCATTACAAGAAAAACATTGCAAAGAAAAACAAAAAATACAAACTTGAAAAAACCTTCAAATACAAACACTCAGGAAGAAAAATATAAGAAGAAAAAGACAACTTAAAAAATGGTTAAATAGCCAATATTTTGAAAAAAATGTGCATACTTAAGACATAAGAAAATTTGAAGTGTCAAAAATACTGCCCCCAAAATAAAAAGGCTGATGTTGCATCAACACTTTTCAAAATCAACATGAAAATGACCAAGATTTTAAAAATGTATACAAACTTAATACATAAGAAAATTTAAAGTGTCAAAATGAAACCCAAAAAAAATGTGTTCACGTTGCATCACCACTTTTCAAAATCGGCATGAAAATCACTAACATTTAAAAAAAAAATGTTCGTACTTCATACATAAGTAAATGCAAAGTGTCAAAACTATGCTCCAAAAAAAAGGTTGGTATCGAACCAACACTTTTCAAAATTGGCATGAAAATCATGATATTTTGCAACCTCTAAAAAAACGAGAATTCAATATAGTTCTCGTTAAGTTGGTAACTTTGTTTAAGCTCATAAATACAATTCTGTTCTTTTCATTCCTCATTCTTGTAGATTTTATACTCCATACAAGTTGAATCAAATAGTTCATCAATAACTTGTAATTTTCCCTAAAATAATTTTTCAGTGTCTGCTTTCATTTTAAGATAAAGTACATGTCTTATCAATTTATGACACCTATAACAAGACAAATTGAATTGGAATTGTCATGAATTAGTGAAACAAAACCCAAGGTAAAATATTCTCATCATTTGTCCTTAGACCTCTTGGAACCTTAACTATGACCTCATTTATCTACTCATTGCCTTCCAACTTCTCTGATGGATTTTCCTCCTGGGATGCATCATCAAGGTGACCGAGAACCTCATTTATCTACTCGTTTCCTTCCAACTTCTCTGATGGATTGTCCTCCTGGGCCGCATCATCAAGGTGATCGAGAACCTCATTCATTCCAAGCTTGAAGCGCTCATGTCCTTTCTCCCCAACTGCCTGAGATCTGGATAGGGGCATTTCTCCAAGCCTAAAACCCTCCTTTAACATGTCGACTGTTGTTGCTTCAACCTTGACCTCCATGCTATTGATCTTGAAGTTTAAATTGATCATCTTGGTGTTCAGATGCTCCACTAACTTCTAGAGCAACTCCAGATCCTTCTCGATGTTAGCGAGGTGAGTCATCACTATCGTGAATTGATCATCAACCTCCTGTGCTACATGTTTCCCCAATTGGTTTACCATAGCCGCAATATTTCCCGTGGGAAAAGTTCCTTGTTCCTCCACAGTATGGTCGATACCATTGAGGCTGGTAGAGGGCATTTTGAGAACAATCTTTCCCTGTACACGAATAACTCTTAGATTAGGTTGTTCATCCAATGCCTTAATATGGTGCTCTGCTCCTTATCGAATGTTGCACACATCCTTTCACATTAAATGATTTTCCTAGACTATTGATTAGACTCGATACGAGCTGCCATCCCTGCAACCGCCAATTTGAAATCGGATGTGTTGCTACCACTCTTCACAATTGAAATGTTGTGCAAAGTCTGCATTCCCCGGTCTTGGAATTTAATATGATGCGAATTGTTTTCCACTTCTCCATCGTCATGCCAGTTAATTCTTTATGCCTCCATCTAGAATCGAGATATTCCATTTACCTACTCTGACTCCTGAGAGAGTCCTTCCATACCTCGAAGTAATACTTAATTAGGTGTGATATGTCTCTGTTAATGCGCAATTTATTCCTTTTAACGCATGAAGTCATATCTCTTAGGGATTCTTTCATGGGATGTGACATATCAGGGAGTTAGCTTGGTCTAAGATCAAAACACCTTGATCTAAGGCAATGCCTCTGTTGGCATGATTATCTGCCTCCCAATGGTTCTCTTGTTTAACATGGAAAAAATCATAATCTTCGAATTGGCTTAGAAGAATCTTTATCCTTAGGAACATAAGAGAAAGTTCAAAGTCTTTTTGATGCCTAAGCTTGGAACATCTTTGGTTAACAATCATTGAATCTCCAACTATACTTATATGTCACAAACCTTTGGATATAACAATCTTCAGTCATTGCCGGTGTTATAAGGCCCCGTGTTATAAGGCTTCAACTATTCATAGCATTCCCCAATCCCTAGTGATTGCCAAAGCTTCAATTTGATTATTCGTAGCATTCCACATACATACATTGTTTCTATTATTCCATCGAGTTGTGAATCACCCATTTAAAAATATATATATATATATATATTTCAATTGCTTTATAATATATATATATATATATATATATATTTATAACTATTATGTTATTTCATATAAACATTGAAATATCTTGTTTATTATTAAGAATTAGAATAAAATATTTTTAACACTTCTTCTTAATATATTTTTTTATTTTTTATTATATTTCATCATTTTATTTTTTAATTTTTAATTTAAAAAAAAAATATATCAACCCAAATTGAATCGCCACAAATTTACACATCTCTCATATCTCTCATATTTGGCTGTAGAAATAGCCTCTTAGCTTTAAAAAAGATACCTTTACCAATAGATCGTACGAACTATTATTTAAAAGGAAAATCAATTTTACCCATATATCGTACATACTATCATTAAAAATATATATCTTCTGATTCTCATTGACAACATCATGTGATCTTCCTGACTTTCATACCCAGAACAGAGTGGCCATCATAATCTCAACTGTTTTGCACACAACAAATATTCCACCACCCTTCTGGTCTTGTAAGGTCTCCCATTCAAACATAAAAATCTTTTCCTTTGACTCACGGTTAGTATCAATTCGCTTTCAATATTACAGTCGCATTCTGCAAATCCTTCCAGTTTTCATATTATACACCGAGCAGTGTAAGTTCTGTCGCAGTCTGTCTATTATTTGTGGGTTCTCGCCACTGATTTGTTACGCCCAGCAGTGCGAATGATCTCCCTACCTCTTTATTATTTGTGAATCCTCGCCACTTTCAATTTTTGAAAACTGCACACCTTCACATCTTTACTTATATATAGATAGCCGTTTCATATAATTTCCCCCTAACCTGGTTTTTCCTTTTTTTTTTGAAATTTTTTTACTCAGATTCTGGTTATTTTTGGTTTTCTTAAAAAAAATTTGCCCAGATTCCAGTAATTTTTGGTAGTTTGGGCAATTCCTCCGTCTCGCTAGACTTGCCCTGGAAGTTATGGAAATTCTGGTTATATTTAGAAAAAACCTGGCAAAGATTTTTATAAATCCAAGTTATAGTTGTTAAACCTCAAAATTTTAGCTGTCCTAAACGTTTTTGATGGTGCTGAATCTATTTCCACCATCAAAAACATGATTCAAACAGTGTCTCTAAAAGATTTTTTTTTTTATTTTTTTTACCTGGATTCCGGCCACTTTCACTATCGGAGCAATTCCTCCACCTCGTATTTTAGGTGTCCTAGACGTTCTTGATGGTGCTGAATCTATTTCCACCATCAAAAACCTGATTCAAATATTATCTCTACAAAATTATTTGAGATTTTTTTACCTAAATTCCAACCACTTTTGACCGTTCATACAATTCCTCCGCCTCAATAGCCCACTCCTTTTTGTTTAATTCGGGTATCTGATTTAAAAAACAAAGCATGATTGCATATGAGCCGAATCCATACACAGAGCACGATGATTTAACTTTTTCTGCACACGTCTCTCTGATTTTTCAGCCAACAGCGAAACTTCATTTGTGTAACTTTTGGATAATGATATTGTCATCACTTGGTTAAATTGTTAAACCATATATTTATATAATACGACAACCTAGGTATGATGCTGCAGGTTTGTAATTTTTCGATGCTGTAAGTTAACATTTACTTATAGTATTTTTTTAACCACAATGGTTAACATGAAAAAATAAAATATTTATTTAATATTAATTGCGTCATGGAATCGAAATTAAATTAAAATGTAATTTTGTCATTGAAAGAAAAAACAAATGTTAGAAAAACAAATATTGAATAATGAAAAGGAAAGTGAAAATCCAGCCAGAGTACTATCATGTGTCTTGGGAAAATAATGTCCGGTAAGTTGAATAACTTTAATTATTATCTTAAAAAAACACTAAATTATATGCTTACGACGAAATATTTAGATTTTTTTCGAATGAAAAATGTTGATTGTTTGATGGACTATAATGATAGTATCAACTTCTAACTTACAATTTTTTTTTTGGAAAAGTGTTAAATTTTTCTATTCTTTTTCTGCTTTTTATATATGTTAATATTGTGAATAGTTTTTTCTTTTCAATATCATTTCGAATGAAATAGAATTAGAGTAGTTGTCATTGTAATCTAATAGCCAGAAAATTGTTTGTTTTTAAGAGAGTTGAAGGTTGGTATGGACAGTATTACTTTTTTTTGGGTTACAATGTAGAAAACATAGTTTTTTATTAAAGTTATAGAGGTTGAAAAGTTTTTAAAAAAAAATAGTGATTTGGAAAAATAAATGAACACTATTTTATTTAAATATAACATTGTATTTAAGTTTGGGATGCTTTTTATTTCTTTGATTTAAAGTAAATCAGTAAAGAGAAAATATTATGTTCATGGCATATGGGTTTATGATGATTTTTATAGTTGTGGTGTTTAAGAGCATGATGTTTTCTAATGTTTAGATATGTGTTTAATGGTTGTTTAGCAATTTACAATGTGTTGAGAAGTTGATATGGAGTTGTTTGGAGGAAGTCATATGAGTTTGTCTTGTGATAGAAATTTGATGATAATCTTGCTATTCAGGAATTTTTTTTATTAGTACCTCTTGGATTCTAATAAATCCCCTGCTTAGTTCATATTATTTAATATATGGTATGTAGATTATAAATTCACTGTTGCTGTTAAATGAAAGATTTTTTTTAATTTAATTGTTAATTAAAAAAAAACCATTATTAATTACTATCCAAGCATAAATTTAAAAATAATAATAATACTAATTACACAAACCAGAAACAAAACTTACTCAACCTCCTTGAAAAGTTCAATGTGCCACACTTCCCACCATCATTACAACACACTTGGTTTTTATTTGAAAATTTATTTGATGTTTTAAAAATAAGTTAATAAAAAGATCAAATAAAATTTATTTATTTATTTTTCAATAAACTCTAACCATATCTTTAAAATAGATAGGCACGATCGGAAGTTGTGGAAACAAGATGCCCATACGCCATACACCAGGACTAATAAGAGAATAAATTTAAATTATTTTGTTGAAATTGAAAGTAGCCCCTAATAATACATTTAAAAAGAAATATATTAAACTAATTATTTTTATTCTATTTCCTTTTTACAAGCTGAAAATAAAACTCAGAGATTTTCATTACTAACTAAATATAACACTAATTCAAGACTAATGAGTAAAATTTCCCATCACTAAACCGGAACAAAATAAAGAATTAAAACATCTGAAAAACCGAAACCTACTTTTACCCATAAATCGTACGCCCTAATTTTCTGACTCCCAGCTACTCTCTGCCACAAAATCATGTGATCTACATGAGTTGTTCATCCCCACGTCATAATCTCCAATTGTTTGGCACACAAGAAATATTCTACCTTTATCCTGATCTTGCAGCTCTCCCAATCAAAAATAGAAATATTTTCCTTTTTTCACGGTCAGTTAGCAGTTTCATATATTTCCCACCTAAATTGGATTTTATTGTATTTATTTATTTTATAGGCGTAATCTGGTTTATAGAGGAAATAGTCTTTTTTCATAGTTTTTTTTAACCATAAATTTTTTAAAATTTGAATTTAAATTGTTTAATCTACATAATTCTAATGCTTTGGGGATTTCAAAGATATTTATGCATTCAAAAATGTATTTTAAACAACAAAAAATCTTGAGCTAGTTTCATTTTATTTATCATATTTATATTGGCATAGTCCAATTTATAGAAGAAATGGTTTTTTGCACGAACTCAAAATTTTCGTAGAATTCAAGTGCTAAATCTATTGATGCATTCAAAAATGAATTTTAAACAAAAAGAAATCACATTCTTCTTGAATTTGTTTTGTCCATTTCAGTGAAAAAGTTTATTTGAGTAACTCCATTTATTGTATTTGAATTTATTAAATTAGGAGCTATATTAGACTACTATATCATAAATTAATTTTTTTTATCTTATAATTATTTTTAAATATATATTTTTAATTGATTTTTCCCTCGTTGAAATCACAATCTTAAATTATAAATGCTACAAAAATTTTCAAAAAGTCAAATCCATTTAAAAATGAAAGTCAAAACATAAAAATATTAAACCACCCCATTAATATTTAAACAATTTATTTACCGCCATTATTTCAATGCACTGCATGAAATAAATGTTCAATGATCACCCCTATTATGGCACGCTCAATGAAACAACCCCCTGCACATTTAAGTGATATCAATATCACCAATGTTACTTTGTGCATATCCTTTTTCGTGATCATTCCCTTAGTTTTTCTTTAGATGAAAAAAACATTGGTTTATATTATGTACCATTACATTCTCCAGGATGTTATCAAAATTTACATATAGTATATATTCCTTTATCTAGGACTTAGCTATCAATATAAACAAAAACTATATGTTCCATATGTGTATCAACGTATACATCTCATTCATAAAAACATAGCAGATTACGCAACTAACAAAAAATAACGTGATTAAAAAATACCAGCTGTCTGGGGGAGTATAATGGGGCCCTCTTCTATAATGATATTATCTTGCATACATGTATAGTTCATGTCGCCCATACCATCAGTTAGTCCTTTGTTGTATAATGATCTGTTCCAGCGTTAGATTCCCTAAAAATGTGTTACAAAGTGATATACTAGAAAGACTATTTGATTCCGTTGATGTGAGTGATCCAACCACTAAGATTTGGTGGGGAAAATATTTTATTGGCCATAATCCCATCGATGAGGGATTTTGAATCCCCATCTATATGAATGTTATCAATAGTCATTCTCTTGGAAAGCCAAAGTAGTCCCCATAGTTCCAGAGCCTTTGGTCGCATGTTCGTACCTACACCTACATTCCAAGACATTTTATAGTGTGACCTGTGATCCATTATGAGCCATACACCAGTTCTGCATCATCCTCACTGAATCGCACCATCAAAATAACCTGCAGGAAATAATATGTGAGGAGTAATGTTTTTGATCGATTGATCCTTAATTCTCTGTGGTCTCGATCCAAGAGTGTCCAACCACGTACCAACTTTGAAAATGATTTTGTAGATGTCAATCCCGTAGTTCTAAAAAACAAAACCATTTTTGGCTTTCCATATTTCCCAGAAGATGAAAAGTGGAGTGGTTTGTAGTCTACCTCCACGTTCCATCCACCATATGAGGCATTCTTCAATGTACAGGAAGATTCTAAAAGGAATGTTGTGTTGTAGCATGATGTATCTCCAAACCTGCAAAGTAATAGTACATTCCAAGAGAAGGTGTGTGTTTGTCTCCAGTGAAAGTTTGCAAAGAGAACATCTACCAAGCCCCTACATACCTTTTTTTCGTAGATTCTCCCAAGTCAAAGCTTTATTGTGCCATACCAACCATGTATACAGAATAATTTTGTAGGGGATATTTAACTTCCATGTTTTAAATAACTAGCTAGACTGAGTGAAAGAGTGGATGGAAGTCAAAATGTACCAATATATATCTGCTCCAATGACTGAGTTTCCACTTAAACATCCAGCCCAGGTGATGTGATCTCCTTCCTCTTTTTGGCATAGTCCAACATGGCTCAGGGACTGTATATGTGTGTTCCATTACTTCGCGCAATTTACGGTCAAACCCATATCTTCAGCTATTCTCCATATAGGAAATAGTCCACGCCATCCACAAATGACCTATGCCAATATGAAATATCCTCTAGCATGTATTTTGTTCAATGTATCGTAAGGTAGTTTGTAATCCCCCTCAATACCGAAGATATTATCAGTGTCGATAATAATGTGATTTCCCTTGCCGAAAGGCCAAGTAATCGGCTTGACTAACCATTCTTTAATATTAATAATTTTTTTCCATATACATGATCCCGATTTGTGTCCATTGTGCCCAATTCTAATCAAACCATCCACTGTCATATGCTTCAGATACTTGAAGAGATAATTCCTTGCCAAATGACTTCCCAGTATAGTGCTCTCTAGATTGATTTGATGATGAGAGGCCATCCAAAATATATTATGTCTAATATCCCCCATTCGCTGAATTCTTTCAGGACTGTGATCTTCTCCATCTTTATCAAGTTGTATCTATGTCTGGAATTTGAACCCACCTAAATGAAATGTGCCATTATACTTTTGATTTTGTTCACCGCATATGTTGGAAAAATATAAAGATGTTCCCAATATACCATAATTTGTTGTAGAACAGCTCGTGCCATAATATATTTGTCGCCAAGGGATAACCAACGATGTGACTAACTAAATATTTTTTTGTGAAATTTTCTAGTAACCACTCCCAGTCCATAATCTGGTAGTTATTTGGCTTTAGACAATATCCCAAGTACGTAAAGTCATCTCCCAAGGGTTGTGTGCGGAAATGAAAGAGTGTAGCAATATTTTTAATCTCCTCCTGATCACCATAGGCATATATAATTAATGATTTCTCCTCATTGACCATCATCCCAGAAGTTTCCCCGAATCTTTGAATAATTTGGAGCAATTCCATCCATTGAGTTCTGGAAGCCATCCCATACGAGAGAATATCATCCACGAAGAAACTATGAGCGATATAAGAATGAGTACCCATTCTAATGTTGCTAAACAAGCCCAAGGAATGAGAAACATTTATCTTAAGGCTGAGTCCATCCATTATGTTAGGTCCCTATACTACTAGTGTAACCTCTTATTGTTATTAGTACAACCCACTTATTATATTGATGTACCCATGTAGTGCCCATATTGTTACTATTGTGCCACACAGAAGCCCACTATTGTTATTATTGTGCCCTTACATTATTATTGTTATGTCGGCTCTGATTATGTTATGACCCCTTAGACTCCTATATATAGAAAGGAGGTCTTTTCATTTGTATCATCCAAGAATTGTTCATTTATGTAATGTAAAGGAGGTTGCCCCCTCGAAAAGGCTGAATTTTAAGGCGTTGATCTATCTTTTCTATCTTTTTCTTGAGCTGGTTTCATAACATTTGGTAGCAGAGCTTTGGATTCTAGGGTTTCCCTGCTCCAAACAGGTCATCGTGGAATTTTCTCTATAACTTTTTTTCTGCGACGTTTCAGAAGCTAAAAAAAAACCCATTTGAGAAGAAATTGCACTGAATCTCGAGTCCGAATTTCAGAGCTTTTCGCACTATATTTGCAGAGATATGATCTGCGGAAGTTGGTCTTTTTGCAAACTCCTAAATTACATTCCAAACAGGTGACCTGGGGAAAATCGTCATAACTTTCTCTCTGAGCACTGGATTGAAATTTCATAAGAAGGTACGGAAAGAGGATGGACTGTAGTTTCTTGTATATATTTTTCAGAGCCAAAGGTCGAAACAAGTGACACGTGGCACTTCATAAAAGTTCACTCTTATGGAAAGGTCTATAATCAGGTCATCTTGGGAGATTGTGCATAACTCTTTCTTGGAGAATCCAATTTGGATCAGACTGGTGGCATTGGAAAGAGGACGCAGATGACTACTACAAGTCGCAATTTCAAAACTTAAAGATCCGAAGGTACAGAGTTACAATCATTTCAAGATCAAGCTCCTAAAATCAAGAAAAAGCAAGAAGAGGAAGTTTGATGGCAAAGATCTGGTAAATTGGATACTTCAGATGGAGCAATATTTTGATCTACATGGTGTACCACTGTTACAAAAGGTATGTATTGCATCTTCATATTTAAAACCGGATCAATTTTTATGGTATGAAGGGCTTTGTTCTCGTAAAAAACTTGTTACGTGGTCAATTTTCACGGAGGAAATGATAGCACATTATGAGGATACAAAGAGAAATATCATCTTTAGAGCAACACCACAACAATTGGAAAGAATAAAAGGGCTTTGTGACATAGTGGAAAGCAAAATTATGGAAACCAAGAAGCATACCCCTCACAACTATAAAGATGGAAGTATTGTTTCTCCCAACCTTCCACAACCTACAAGGGTTGCACCACAACAATTGGAAGAAAAAAGAGAAAAAGGGCTTTGTTACAATTGTGATAGAAAATGCACTAAAGGTCATAAGTGTGTTGAGAAGAAATTATTTTACATAGAATATGAAGAGGAGGAAGAAAATGATCAAGAAACATCAAAAGAAGAGGATATACGCCAGGACCCCACCCAAGAGAAAGAAGAAATGAATCAGACCATATCTTGTAAAGCATTGGCAAGAATTACCACTCCTCAAACTTTGAAGATAGAAGGACATATCAAGAAGAAAAAGGTGCAAGAAGTGAAAGATCACATCGAGAAAGAAGAAATGAATCCAACCATATCTTGTAATTCATTGGTCGAAATTACCACTCCTCAAACTATCAAGATAGAAGGACATATCAAGAAGAAAAATGTTCAAGAAGTGAAAGATCACATCGAGCATCAAGAAATGAATCCGACTATATCTTGTAAAGGATTGGAAGAAATTACCACTCCTCAAACTCTAGAGATAGAAGGACATATCAAGAAGAAAAAGGTTCAAGAAGTGAAAGATCACATCGAGCATCAACAACAAGTTCTCCAACTTTTAAAGGATAATGCCACTTCGATGCAAAATCAAATGAAACAACAGGTAGATCAACATCGTAGTGAAAAGTGTTTTGATCTAGGTGATTGGGTATTTTTACTGCTACATCTCAAGAAAGCTATTTATGAGAAGCAAATGTTGTCAATATTACATGTACTTAAAAAATGGCGACCTTACCGAATTGGAAGCCTCTTCAAGGATGAGGATGTGGAAGCATTGTTTTGTGCTATTTCTATTATCCAACCAGATTGGATAAACGAAGCAAGGGATGAATTGAAGAAGGACAAAGAAGTATGGCCACTTATTCAAAAGTTGCAAAAGATCCCAATTCAAACAATATTGCCAAAAATTGAAGAGGAAGGAAAAATCACATTGGAACCTGGAGTAGTCACAGAAACAAGAACCCAACAGCTACGAAATCATTCAATTTCAGAATATCTCATCAAGTGGAAGAACTTACCCGCTGAATATTCCACATGGGAGGACAAGAATTTTATACAGAAGCATCAAGAACTACTCAAGCGTTGAGGACAACGCTTTTTGAAGGAGAGGGGCATGTTAGGCCCCTATACTACTAGTGTAACCCCTTATTGTTATTAGTACAACCCACTTATTATATTGATGTACCCATGTAGTGCCCATATTGTTACTATTGTGCCACATAGAAGCCCACTATTGTTATTATTGTGCCCTTACATTATTATTGTTATGTCAGCTCTGATTATGTTATGACCCCTTAGACTCCTATATATAGAAAGGAGGTCTTTTCATTTGTATCATCCAAGAATTGTTCATTTATGTAATGTAAAGGAGGTTTCCCCCTCGAAGAGGCTGAATTTTAAGGCGTTGATCTATCTTTTCTATATTTTTCTTGAGCTGGTTTCATAACACATTACCTATATAAAACACAATGGCGAGAGGGAGCATCCCTGTCGCAATCCTCTTCGAGATTTGAAAAAGTTGGAACGGTATCCATTCACAAGCATAGAGTATTGGACAATAGTGACATGGCCCATGATCCATTCAACCATATGCATTGATAAACCAATCTTAGTGAGAATGAGACGAGGAAGTGACCAATCAACACATTTATATTCATTCTTTAAATCGACCTTCATGACCAATACCTCCAATTTCTTAGTGTGGATGGTATGTATATATTCTTTTGTTGTATCCATGGTGTCATGTATCAACCTGTTATGGAGAAAGTCGAATTGCTCTGGGGATATGTGACGCGAGAGGGTGTCCTAGATCCATTCTACGATGATCTTAGATATGATTTTGTAGCAAGTACTGCAAAGAGAAATAGGATCGAAATCTGAGAAGGTGGAAGTTCAGTGACCTTTGGGATCAAAGCAATAAATGTAGATTTTATGGCACCCAATACCATACCAGTAATCCTCGCTTTTTCAACCATATCTAGCAGTTCCTTACCCATCAATTCAAAGAAGTGTAGAAAAATATCCACCATTCAACTGTCCGGACCTGGGAATTTATCTTTTTTGAAGGATTTTAGTACCCAGAGTATTTCATATGGGGAGACATGGTTATACAAGACACCATTTTGTTCCTCATTGAACATATGGGGGTATTCCATCATTGCCTAATCTGGTCTTCAATATCTATGCCCACCCTTGCTTGATATAAATCCTCAAAAAAATGTACAACTTCTCTTTGAATCTCCCAGGTCGAATATACGTTTTCACCATACTTGTCAAGAATATGCTAGATGGTATTAATATTTTTTTGGTGATTTACATATTTATGGAAGAAGTGTGTATTCTTATCCCCCTCCTCGACCCATAATGCTCTGCTTTTCAGTCTCCAGGTAGTTTCTTGAATTTGAAGAATATGCCTTTGTCTTTGTTACAGGGATTTAAGACTATCCCACATGAAATTAGAAGGGATGCCCTACGCCATATCCTTCCGAGTGCGCACCATCTCCTCCAAAATGTCTCTAAGTTCTTTGGATAGAGCTTTTTTCTTTTTTCTTTCCCAGATTCTAACACGACATTTGAGTAATTTTAATTTCCCTGAGATATTTATCATAGGTGAAATATCATCATCCCTCTTAACAGAAAGCCATGTATTTTTAATCAAATCATTGAAATCTACATCCTCAAGCCAAACCCTGTTGAATTTGAATGGAATGCCAATCGAGTATGTTCCATTTGCCACTGAAGAACGACAGGGAGATGGTCATATATAAATGTGTTTTCAACACAGGATCTCCAATTTCCCAGTCTTTCAATGAAATTCTCATGAACCAAGAAGCGTTCCAAATGCTTCCAAGTATATTTATCCCCAGATATTCAATTTCTCCAAGTAGGGGAGAGCGAGGAGGGTCTAATGTCCACAAAATGATTGGAATAAAAAAGTATAGTAATATCTCTACCATTGAATCTTTTTTTCAATCGTGACCCCCAACATTCCTCTCTGGAAATAGTGCCATTAAAATCCCCTGCCATTATGAGAGATCCAACTTTACGTACATCGCAAGCCTCCGATCTATCCCAAAAAGAATTTCTATCTTTGTATGGCATATATGAGTTAGGAAATGTATTCTATCAGTAACCCCACGAACATATCCAGACAAAATAATACCAACAAAAATTTATATGTCTGTAAAGAGGCCCATCTAGGGTCCCATAAGATAACTATATCCAGGATAATCCACAAGCATCCACTACAACCATATGCCAATTCGGAAGAAAAGAATTAAAATATGTAATGACTCTATCAGATGCAAACATTGTTTCCTGTAACATTATGATAAAAGGTCGAATCGACCCAAATAGGTGTTTGAGGGCCAATCGCTTTGACACATCCCCCAAACCTCTACAATTCGAAGACAGAAAATTCATTATGAATTCCCGTTAACAGGATTATTTGCTCCAAGGGCCTGTGAGAAATTCGTTGAGATGATAGGGATGTCTCTCAAATCAGAAGATAAAAAAAATGAAGAGATTTAGACGTTGACCCTTTCTTGTAATGTTAGGATCCTCTACCCCCATTACGTTGCACAGTAATATTGTGAGCCAAATTAGGACTAATGGAAGGAGGGGATTTATGTGGTCGACCATTGTGGATAGTAAGAGTAGCAAGGTCCATGGTTGGATTGATCATAAAAAAATTGATATTACAAACAGAGTTGTGTAGGGAGTGGTAGACTCTAGGGTGTTCTAAGGACAAAGGATAGGATATCTGATTCAGGGTAAGCGCAGAGTCCACTGGAGAAGGTTCAGTGTGAGGTGATGGCTTAGATGGACAATAGGAAGTCAAGGGGATATCTAGATAAAGATTAGGGGGACAATTCTCAGAGGGCCCATACGGCAAAGGGGGGGATATCATAGGGAGGGGGGTTGGGAGGGAGGAGGAACATAATCCATCCTTGAAATAGTGGTATCTTGTCTTTTCCTAGGAAAAGACACAGTGACCATGGAGGGGCAAGGAGGAGTAGTATGATTAGGAGACGATACATCGTAACTGAATAGATTTTTCTCAAAAGAGACATCAATACCTAAATTTTGGACCCACAATGCTCTATCCACAGCACGAAGATCAATCCACCTACCACCACAACCCCGACCTCGAGTATTATGTGAATGTCTTCTAGGGCACCTATCCAATAGGTGTCCCATATGGTGGCACGATAGACATCTAAAAGGTAAACCCAAGTAATCAAGTTGTTGTTTGTGAAGTAGTTGATTCCATGCCAAATCAATATGTTCTGGGAGCCTTCCCGACAAACCCAATTCCACTAAAATCCATGCCACCTGTTTATTGCAAGCACTCAAACAACCCGAGTCAATGTATATAAACCGTTCAATTGCATCTCCAATCTCCTTAAGCACATGTCTAGTCCAAAATTCTAATGGTAAACCCGACAATTTCACCCAGACATATTTGTTCTTTGGAGTATCACGAAGTGGATTAAATCTGATGTACCATTGATGGAGCTATAAAAAACTTATGCCTTGAACCCATGGCTTGTTCATGATACGTTCGAGGTCCTCTTAATGCAGAAAGTGAAATTTGTACCAGGAATTCATGAGTTGGCTAGCTTTGGGAGAATATCCAAGAATGGGCACCCACTGAGATTTAATCCAGTCTTGCATGTTCTGTGGAGGAAGTTCCACAAATGCCCAACGTCCGATCAGAGTACATTTCTATAAACTAGTTCTTTTATCGCATAAGACATCATAACCAAAACTTAGCAGTTTCGCCTCCAAGGAAGGTGTGATATATTTCCCACTTGAATGTTTCTTTAGTCAAAAGCCATAGTTCTGTGGAGGACATGACTTGTCCCGAGACTCAACATGTGTGCCATTTGCCAGAGGATTAAGAGGGGGGGGTAATGTTCTGGCAATTCGAAGGACTAGCTTCCTCCACCTGTGAATGCAGACTAAGTTAGGCCTTTTCAGCTTCCAGGGTGGGAAGTATGAAGGCATCTTAGTCAGATACATCTGAGTTTAAAATTCATAGTGACCACCCATGTTAGCCATGTCATCCAGACTGTGTCATGCAATATTCTGCGGCAATATTAAGAAACTAATCCAGTTGGCCCCGACAGGGGATGAAAAACCACCTCACCTAGAAGATGTATAGATTAAAATGTTAAGACATGATAAGGTCATACTACATATCCTGGCCAATGTCATCATTTATTTTTGTCAATATCACAGTGCTACCATCCACAACCTCTTGATAGTTATAAAAAGAAATATATAAACTATGTTCAAGCAAGAGTCGACCCCTTCCAATGATAGACACAACTCCAAAGATTTTTGTGGTTAGGGAATGTTCCTCGAACCACCCAAACAAATCACCAAATCTAAGAAATTAATTCCATGCACAAGACAGGTACCACCTACCACCTCGAAAGAAGGAGGGCATCAAAAATAGAAATAACGTAATTTTGACATGAAAAGAATAAGTCGGATCTAGTACACAACCATTTTTAGAAAATTTTCTAAATGGAATAATGACAAGGGGAAATATTATTAGAAATTGTGCTAGTACATTGTTCTAGAGATCAAATTGATCCAAGATCCCACCAACCCGATCATATGGCAGCATTCATATTACAGATCCCAAAAAGGAACAATAATTGTACCCTCTAGAGTAAATGCATACACAAAACCACACCCCATACACCTCATGCACACTTTCCAAGTATGAAGGAAAACATAAATGCCTCCACCCATCGTTTCTAGGGTAGACAAGAATTTACAGGAAGTCAGATAATTTCAAAAAATCATCGCAAATTGCACCCCTGAAAAAAAGATAGCCATGGACGAAGAAACCTTAATAGAATTGCAGTTGACAAGGGCATACCTATACTCCATAGAAATACAATGTGACTGTATTTATCTACTACTCGTGAAACATACAAATCCCATATCATAGTCCAAAATGCAAGTAGTGGGAGGGAAATGTAATTGTCAGAAACAAGACATGTGTTAACAAAAACAACAACAACAACACCCCAAACACCCCCACCATCTACGACAACACCTAATACTAATGTCCTTGAAAGGTCGTGAAATGTTAAAAGACGCAATCCATTTTTGCCACAAAAAATATTATTTTGGCCTGTTCTACTTGTGCACCAGCTTCTACGTTAACCTCAGATATAAACACCTTACAAAATCTTTTACAAACAGACATGAGTCCTTCGATGGGGATGGCAAAAATGTTCAATAATGATGCAGTATAGTATGTAGATAACACAAATAACTAGGAAGGAGATATGTATCAACTCAGGGATTGGGGGAGAGGAGCATCCCCAAAGGAGAGAGGAATCACAGGGAAAAGATGAATAGTATGGGAATATGGCAAGTACTCAACAATACCTCAATCACATAAAAACAATGTCAGTGGCATCCAGATACGACAAGCACAGAAAACATACACCACCTTAGGGTTCCACTCGATGTTTGTAAGTACCCTTGTACAATGAATAAACCCCATTCATTGTAGCATCACTCACGCCACCTTAGGGTTCAACTGGTCGACTGCAGGAGCCCCCAGACACTCAGTTCATTGTGGTACCCTCGTTCTTAGTAAGCAAACGCTGTAGCAAATCTGTGCTCTATGGTAACACTGTAGCAAACTACTGCATATCATCTCTCCTCAACACCCCTGTCTGCTACCACTCATAGGGGATTGGTTCCACTCGAGTTAAGATGAATCTATTAATTATAGTCCTAGTATCTATTTGGTTGGAAATTTTCTTATGAGAGCCCTTCAGGTTCTAATAAATCATTATTTGGTTGGAAATTTTCTTATGAGAGCCCTTCAGGTTCTAATAAATCATTACCTTAGTTCATATTTTCTGTATTCAAGTTTCTGATCCATAATAAATTAGCAAAATCTAATTTGACCCTCATGATGAACCACACTTGTTAATTCAAAATAGGTTAGCCAAAAATTTCTTTTATGAATTTTTTACCAAAAAACTTTACTTAATTCATATTGTTTAATATATAACATATAAATTATAAATTCACTTTTATTTTTAAATAAAAGAAAAATTATTTTAATTTAATTGTTAATTAAAATTGTGAAAAATCATTATTAATTGCTATCCAAATATGGTAAAAAGAAAATACAAAATATGAAAAAAAAAAACCATCATCATTACAAAACAAGCCAGAAACAAAACTATCTCAGCCTCAGCCTCAGCCTCAGCCTCAGCCTCAGCCTCTCGAAAAACCGCGCCCATGTGCCAGACTCACAGTTCCTCGGGATTAATAGATAACAATGGAATGCAAGGTCCATGTACCACAAATTCACTTCCCACCATCATTGCAACACACTCACTGATACATTTTGTTTTTTATTTTAAAATTTATTTGATCTTTTTGACGTAGGTGAATAAAAGCCGAAAATACAATTAAAAATAATTTTATTTTATTTTTAATAAATTCTTATAATATCTTTAAAAAAAATTAATTTTATTTTCAATAAATTCTTACACTATCTTTAAAAAAAATTTAAATAGGCACAATCGAAAGTTGTGAAAACAAGATTACTATACGCCATACACCAAGACTGGTAAGTCAATAAATTATTTTTGAAAACATGATTTTGTGTGCCACAAAATCATGTGATTTAGGCTGTTCATGAGTGCCTTAATATGGTGCCCTGCTCCTTATCGAATGTTGCACACATCCTTTCACATTGAATGATTTTCCTAGACTATTGATTAGACTCGATACGAGCTGCCATCCCTGCAACCGCCAATTTGAAATCGGATGTGTTGCTACCACTCTTCACAATTGAAATGTTGTGCAAAGTCTGCATTCCCCGGTCTTGGAATTTAATATGATTCCAATTGTTTTCCACTTCTCCATCGTCATGCCAGTTAATTCTTTATGCCTCCATCTAGAATCGAGATATTCCATTTACCTACTCTGACTCCTGAGAGAGTCCTTCCATACCTCGAAGTAATACTTAATAAGGTGTGATATGTCTATTTTAATGCGTAATTTATTCCTTTTAACGCATGAAGTCATATCTCTTAGGGATTCTTTCATGGGATGTGACATATCAGGGAGTTAGCTTGGTCTAAGATCAAAACACCTTGATCTAAGGCAGTGCCTCTATTGGCATGATTATCTGCCTCCCAATGGTTCTCTTGTTTAACATGGAAAAAATCATAATCTTTGAATTGGCTTAGAAGAATCTCTATCCTTAGGAACATAAGAGAAAGTTCAAAGTCTTTTTGATGCCTGAGCTTGGAACATCTTTGGTTAACAATCATTGAATCTCCAACGATACTTAGATGTCACAAACCTTTGGATATAACAATCTTCAGTCATTGCCAAAGTTATAAGGCTTCAACTATTCATAGCATTCCCCAATCCCGAGTCATTGCCAGAGCTATAAGGCTTCAATTTGATTATTCGTAGCATTCCACATACATACATTGTTTCTATTATTCCATCAAAGTTGTGAATCACCCATTTTTAAAAAAATAATTTTTTTCAATTGCTTTATAATATATATATATATAGAACTATTATGTTATTTCATATAGACATTGAAATATTTATTTATTTATTATTAAGAATTAAAATAAAATATTTTTAACACTTCTTCTTAATATATTTTTTTATTTTTTATTATATTACATCATTTTATTTTTTAAATATTTTTAATTTTTAATTGAAAAAAAAATAAAAATAAAAAATAAATAAATTATATCAACCCAAATTGAATCGCCACAAAGTCCTGTAGAAATAGCCTCTTAGCTTTAAAAAAAATACCTTTACCAATAGGTCGTACGAACTCTTATTTAAAACGAAAATCAATTTACCCATATATCGTACATATATATCTTCTGATTCTCATTGACAACATCATGTGATCTTCCTGACTTTCATCCCCAGAACAGAGTGGCCATCATAATCTCAACTGTTTTGCACACAAGAAATATTCCACCACCCTTCTGGTCTTGTAAGGTCTCCCATTCAAACATAAAAATCTTTTCCTTTGACTCACGGTTAGTATCAATTCGCTTTCAATATTACAGTCGCATTCTGCAAATCCTTCCAGTTTTCATATTATACACCGAGCAGTGTAAGTTATGTCGCAGTCTGTCTATTATTTGTGGGTTCTCGCCACTGATTTGTTACGCCCAGCGGTGCGTATGATCTCCCTGCCTCTTTATTATTTGTGAATCCTCGCCACTTTCAATTTTTGAAAACTGCACACCTTCACATCATAGCTAGCCGTTTCATATAATTTCCCCTTAACTTGGTTTTTCCTGCGCTTGTTTTTTTGTTTTGAAATTTTTTTACTCAGATTCTGGTCACTTTTGGCCTTCTTAAAAAAAATTTATCCAGATTCCAGAAACTTTTGGCTGTTTGGGCAATTCCTCTGCCTCATTAGACTTGCCCTGAAAGTTATGGAAATTCTGGTTATATTTAGAGAAAATCCGGCAAGGATTTTTGTAAATCCAAGTTATAGTTGTTAAACTTCAAAATACGTTTTTGATGGTGCTGAATCTATTTCCACCATCAAAAACATGATTCAAACACTGTCTCTACAAGATTTTTTGAAATTTTTTTTACCTGGATTCCCGCCACTTTGGCTGTCCAGGCAATTCCTCCGGCTAGTTTTTAGGTGTTCTAGAGGTTCTTGATGGTGCTGAATCTATTTCCACCATCAAATACATGATTCAAACACTGTCTCTACAAGATTATTTGAGATTCTTTTACCTAAATTTCGACCACTTTTGACCATCCATACCATTCCTTCGCCTCGATAGTCCACTCATTTTTAATTCAGATATCTTTGTAAAAACACAAAGCATGATTGCATATGAGCGGAATCCATACACAGAGCACGATGATTTTACCGTCTCTCTGATTTCTCAGCCAACAGCGAAATTTCATTTGTGTAACTTTTGGATAATGATATTGTCATCACTTGGTTAAATTGTTAAACCATATATTTATATAATACGACAACCTAGGTATGATGCTGCAGGTTTGTAATTTTTCGATGCTGTAAATTAACATTTATTTATAGTATTTTTTTAACCACTATGGTTAACCTGAAAAAATAAAATATTTATTTAATGTTTTAATATTAATTGCGTCATGGAATCGAAATTAAATTAAAATGTAATTTTGTCATTGAAAGGAAAAATGAATGTTAGAAAAACAAATATTGAATAATGAAAAGGAAAGTGAAAATCCAGCCAGAGTACTGTGTCTTGGGAAAATAATGTCCGGTAAGTTGAATAACTTTAATTATTATCTAAAAAATAATATTAAATTAAATGCTTACGATGAAATATTTGGATATTTTTGTTTTTAATGAAAAATGTTGATTGTTTGGAGTATAATGATAGTATCAACTTCTAACTTACAATTTATTTTTTTGGGTCCATTTTTTTCTGCTTTTTATATATGTTAATATTGTGAATAGGTTTTTTTTTTCAATATCATTTCGAATGAAATAGAATTAGAGTAGTTGTTATTGTAATCTAATAGCCAGAAAATTGTTTGTTTTTAAGAAGAGTTGAAGGTTGGTAGGGACAGTATTACTTTTTTTTGTTGCAATGTAGAAAACGTAGTTTTTTATTAAAGTTACAGAAGTTGAAAAGTTTTTTTTTTTAAATAGTGATTTGGAAAAATAAATGAACACGATTTTATTTAAATATAACATTGTATTTAAGTTTGGGATGCTTTTTATTTCTTTGATTTAAAGTAAACCGGTAAAGAGAAAGTATTATGTTCATAGCATATACGTTTATGATGATTTTTATAGTTGTGGTGTTTAAGAGCATGATGTTTTCTAATGTTTAGATATGTGTTTAATGGTTGTTTAGCAATTTACAATGTGTTGAGAAGTTGATATGGAGTTGTTTGGAAGAAGTCATATGAGTTTGTCTTGTGATAGAAATTTGATGATAATCTTGCTATTCAGGTAATTTTTTTATTAGTACCTCTTGGATTTTAATAAATCCCCTGTTTAGTTCATATTGTTTGATATATGGTATGTAGATTTTTTTTTTTTTTTCCGAAGGTGGCAAAACCTATCAAACTCAGGTGTCAAACCAACAGTGAGGACATCCATCTCTGGCTGCTATCCGCGAATGTCGGTTTGACTCATCACCGTTATCAAGGAAAACCACGCCACCTGTAATAACGCGCTGGTGGTCCGTAACGGAGCAGGCTTTCACTCCTGCCAGATGCCTCTGGGTCTTGGGCCACCCGTTTCCTTACGTCCGAGGAAGACGAGCTCTTAGCCAAGCAGAAGCAGTTTTACGGCATACTCCAGGCCAATATATGGTATGTAGATTATAAATTCACTATTGCTTTTAAATAAAAGATTTTTTTTAATTTAATTATTAATTAAACTTATGAAAAACCATTATTAATTACTATCCAAGCATAAATTTAAAAATAATAATTAAACAAAGCAGGAACAAAACTTACTCAACCTCTTCCAAAAGTGCAATGCGCCACACTTCCCACCATCATTACAACACACTCGATTTTTATTTCAAAACTTATTTGATGTTTTAAAAATAAGTTAATAAAAAAAATCAAATAAAATTTATTTATTTATTTTTCAATAAACTCTAACAATATCTTTAAAATAGATATTTATTTTTCAATAAAGTCTAACAATATCTTTAAAATAGATAGCCACGATCGGAAGTCGTGGAAACAAGATGGCCATACGCCATACACCAGGACTAATAAGAGAATAAATTTAAATTATTTTGTTGAAGTTGAAAGTAGCCCTTAATAATACATTTAAAAAGAAATATATTAAACTAATTATTTTTATTCTATTTCCTTTTTACAAGTTGAAAATAAAACTCAGAGATTTTTGTTACTAACTAAATATAACACTAATTCAAGACTAATGAGTAAAATTTCCCATCACTAAACCGGAACAAAATAAAGAATTAAAACATCTGAAAAACCGAAACCTACTTTTACCCATAAATCGTACGCCCTAATTTTCTGACTCCCAGCTACCCTCTGCCACAAAATCATGTGATCTACATGAGTTGTTCATCCCCACGTCATAATCTCAAGAAATATTCTACCTTTATCCTGATCTTGCAGTTCTCCCAATCAAAAATAGAAATATTTTCCTTTTTTCACGTTCAGTTAGCAGTTTCATATATTTCCCACCTAAATTGGTTTTTATTGTGTTTGTTTATTTTATAGGCGTAATCTGGTTTATAGAGGAATAGTCTTTTTCACAGTTCTTTTTAATTATAGATTTTTTAAAACTTGAATTTAAATTGTTTAATCCACATAATTCTAGTGTTCTGGGGTTTTTAAAGATATTTATGCATTCAAAAATGTATTTTAAACAACAAAAAATCTTGAGCTAGTTTCATTTTATTTATCATATTTATATTGGCATAGTCTAATTTATAGAAGAAATGGTTTTTTTCACGAACTCAAAATTTGATAAAGATTTTTGAAAACTTGAGATTGAATTGTTTAATTCGTAGAATTCAAGTGCTAAATCTATTGATGCGTTCAAAAATGAATTTTAAACAAAAAGAAATCACATTCTTCTTGAATTTGTTTTGTCGATTTCAGTGAAAAAGTCTATTTGAGTAACTCCATTTATTGTCTCTGAATTTATTAAATTAGGAACTATATTAGACTACTATATCATAATTTAAATTTTTTATCTTATAATTATTTTTAAGTATATATTTTTAATTGATTTTTCCCAAATTTTAATTAAAATTCGTTGAAATCACAATCTTGAATTATAAATGCTACAAAATTTTTCAAAAAGTCAAATCCATTTAAAAATAAAAGTCAAAACATAAAAATATTAAACCACCTCATTAATATTTAAACAATTTATTTACTGCCATTATTTCAACGCACTCCATGAAATAAATGTTCAATGATCACCCCTATTATGGCACGTTCAATGAAACAACCTCTTGCACATTTAAGTGATATCAATATCACCAATGTTACTTTGTGCATATCCCTTTTCGTGATCATTCTTTTAGTTTTTCTTTAGATGAAAAAAACATTGGTTTATATTATGTATCATTACATTCTCCAGGATGTTATCAAAATTTACATACAATATATATTCCTTTATCTAGGACTTAGCTATCAATATAAACAAAAACTATATGTTCCATATGTGTATCAAAGTATACATCTCATTCATAAAAACATAGCAGATTACGCAACTAACAGAAAATAACATGATTAAAAAATACCAGCTGTCTAGGGGATTATAATGGGGCCCTTTTCTCTAATGATATTATCTTGCATACATGTATAGTTCATGTCGCCCATACCATCAGTTAGTCCTTTGTTGTATAATGATCTGTTCCAGCCTTAGATTCCCTAAAAATGTGTTACAAAGTGATATACTAGAAAGACTGTTTGAGTCCGTTGATGTGAGTGATCCAGCCACTAAGATTTGGTGGGGAAAATATTTTATTGGCCATAATCCCATCGATGAGGGATTTTGAATCCCCATCTATATGAATGTTATCAATAGCCATTCTCTTGGAAAGCCAAAGTAGTCCCCATAGTTCCAGAGCCTTTGGTCGCATGTTTGTACCTACACCTACATTCCAAGACATTTTATAGTGTGACCTGTGATCCATTATGAGCCATACACCACATTTGCATCACCCTCGCTGAATCGCACCATCAAAATAACCTGCAGGAAATAATATGTGAGGAGTAATTTTTTTGATCGATTGATCCTTAATTCTCTGTGGGCTCGATCCAAGAGTGTCCAACCACGTACCAATTTTGAAAATGATTTTGTAGATGTCAATCCCGTAGTTCTAAAAAACAAAACCATTTTTGGCTTTCCATATTTCCCAGAAGATGAAAAGTGGAGTGGTTTATAGTCTACCTGGACACGTTCCATCCACCATATGAGGCATTCTTCAATGTACAGGAAGATTCTAAAAGGAATGTTGTGTTGTAGCATGATGTATCTCCAAACCTACAAAGTAATAATACATTCCAAGAGAAGGTGTGTGTTTGTCTCCAGTGAAAGTTTGCAAAGAGAACATCTACCAAGCCCCTACATACCTCTTTTTCGTAGATTCTCCCAAGTCAAAGCTTTATTGTGCCATACCAACCATGTATACAGAATAATTTTGTAGGGGATATTTAACTTCCATGTTTTAAATAACCAGCTAGACTGAGTGAAAGAGTGGATGGAAGTCAAAATGTACCAATATGTATCTGCTACGATGACCGAGTTTCCACTTAAACATCCAGCCCATGTGAAGTGATCTCCTTCCTCTTTTTGGCATAGTCCAACATGGCTCAGGGACTATATATATGTGTTCCATTACTTCGCGCAATTTACGGTCAAACCCTTATCTTCAGCTATTCTCCATATAGGAAATAGTCCACGCCATCCACAAATGACCTATGCCAATATGAAATATCCTCTAGCATGTATTTTGTTCAATGTATTGTAAGATAGTTTGTAATCCCCCTCAATACCGAAGATATTATCCATGTTGATAATAATGTGATTTCCCTTGCCGAAAGGCCAAGTAATCGGCTTGACTAACCATTCTTTAATATTAAGAATTTTTTTCCATATACATGATCCCGATTTGTGTCCATTGTGCCCAATTCTAATCAAACCATCCACTGTCGTATGCTTCAGATACTTGAAGAGATAATTCCTTGCAAAATGACTTCCCAATATAGTGCTCTCCAGATTGATTTGATGATGAGAGGCCATCCAAATTATATTATGTCTAATATCCCCCATTCGTTGAATTCTTTCAAGACTGTGATCTTCTCCAACTTGATCAAGTTGTATCTATGTCTAGAATTTGAACCCACCCAAATGAAATGTGCCATTATACTTTTGATTTTGTTCGCCGCATATGTTGGAAGAATATAAAGATGTGCCCAATATACCATAATTTGTTGTAGAACAGCTCGTGCCATAATATATTTGTCACCAAGGGATAACCAACGATGCGACTAACTAAATATTTTTTTGTGAAATTTTCTAGTAGCCACTCCCAATCCATAATCCGGTAGTTATTTGGCTTTAGACAGTATCCCAAGTATGTAAAGTCATCTCCCAAGGGTTGTGTGCGGAAATGAAAGAGTGTAGCAATATTTTTAATCTCCTCTTGATCACCATAGGCATATATAATTAATGATTTCTCCTCATTGACCATCATCCCAGAAGTTTCCCTGAATCTTTGAATAATTTGGAGCAATTCCATCCATTGAGTTCTGGAAGCCATCCCGTACGAGAGAATATCATCCACGAAGAAACTATGAGCGATATAAGAACGAGTACCCATTCTAATGTTGCTAAACAAGCCCAAGGAATGAGCAACATTTATCTTAATGCTGAGTCCATCCATTACCTGTATAAAACACAATGGCGAGAGGGAGCATCCCTGTGGCAATCCTCTTCGAGATTTGAAAAAGTTGGAACGGTATCCATTCACAAGCATAGAGTATTAGACAATAGTGACACAGCCCATGATCCATTCAACCATATGCATTGATAAACCAATCTTAGTGAGAATGAGACGAGGAAGTGACCAATCAACACATTTATATTCATTCTTTAAATCGACCTTCATGACCAATACCTCCAATTTCTTAGTGTGGATGGTATGTATATATTCTTGTGTTGTATCCATGGTGTCATGTATCAACCTGTTATGGAGAAAGTCGAATTGCTCCGGGGATATGTGACGCGAGAGGGTGTCCTAGATCCATTCTACGATGATCTTAGATATGAGTTTGTAGCAAGTGCTGCAAAGAGAAATAGGATCGAAATCTGAGAAGGTGGAAGTTCAATGACCTTCGGGATAAAAGCAATAAATGTAGATTTTATGGCACCCAATACCATACTAGTAATCCTCGCTTTTTCAACCATATCTAGCAGTTCCTTACCCATCAATTCAAATAAGTGTAGAAAAATATCTACCGTTCAATCGCCTGGACCCGGGAATTTATCTTTTTTGAAGGATTTTAGTACCAAGAGTATTTCATATCGGGAGACATGGTTATACAAGACACCATTTTGTTCCTCATTGAACATCTGGGGGTATTCCATCATTGCCTAATCTGGTCTTCAATATCTATGCCCACCCTTGCTTGATATAAATCCTCAAAAAAATGTACAACTTCTCTTTGAATCTCCCCGGTTGAATATACCTTTTCACCATACTTGTCAAGAATATGCTAGATGGTATTAATATTTTTTTGGTGATTTACATATTTATGGAAGAAGTGTGTATTCTTATCCCCCTCCTTGAGCCATAATGCTCTGCTTTTCAGTCTCCAGGTAGTTTCTTGAATCTAAAGAATATGCCTTTGTCTTTGTTCCAAGTATTTAAGACTATCCCACATGAAATTAGAAGGGATGCCCTGCGCCATATCCTTCCGAGTGCGCACCATCTCCTCCAAAATGTCTCTAAGTTCTTTGGGTAGAGCTTTTTTCTTTTTTCTTTCCTAGATTCTAACACGACATTTGAGTAATTTTAATTTCCCTGAGATATTTATCATAGGTGAAATATCATCATCCCTCTTAACAGAAAGCCATGTATTTTTAATCAAATCATTGAAATCTACATCCTCAAGCCAAACCCTATTGAATTTGAATGGAATGCCAAATCGAGTATGTTCCATTTGCCACTGAAGAACAACAGGGAGATGGTCATATATAAATGCGTTTTCAACGCAGGATCTCAAATTTCCCAGTCTTTCAATGAGATTCTCATGAACCAAGAAGCGTTCCAAATGCTTCCAAGTATATTTATCCCCAGATATTAAATTTCTCCAAGTAGGGGAGAGTGAGGAGGGTCTAATGTCCACAAAATGATTGAAATAAAAAAGTATAGTAATATCTCTACCATTGAATCTTTTTTTCATCGTGACCCCCAACATTCCTCTCTGGAAATAGTGCCATTAAAATTCCCTGCCATTATTAGAGATCCAACTTTACATACATTGCAAGCCTCCGATCTATCCCAGAAAGAATTTCTATCTTTGTATGGCATATATGAGTTAGGAAATGTATTCTATCAGTAACCCCACGAACATATCCAGACAAAATAATACCTACAAAAAATTTATATGTCTGTAAAGAGGCCCATCTGGGGTCCCATAAGATAACTATACCCAGGATAATCCACAAGCATCCACTACAACCATATGCCAATCCGGAAGAAAAGAATTAAAATATGTAATGACTCCATCAGATGCAAACATTGTTTCTTGTAACATTATGATAAAAGGTCGAATCGACCCAAATAGGTGTTTGAGGGCCAATCGCTTTGACACATCCCCCAAACCTCTACAATTCGAAGACAGACAATTCATTATGAATTCCCATTAACATGATTATTTGCTCCAAGGGCCTGTGAGAAATTTGTTGAGATGATAGGGATGTCTCTCAAATCAGAAGATAAAAAAAATGAAGAGATTTAGACGTTGACCCTTTCTTGTAATGTTAGGATCCTCTACCCCCATTACATTGCACAGTAATATTGTGAGCCAAATTAGGACTAATGGAAGGAGGGGATTTATGTGGCTGACCATTGTGGATAGTAAGAGCAACAAGGTCCATGGTTGGATTGATCATAAAAAAATTGATATTACAAACAGAGTTGTGCAGGGAGTGGTAGACTCCAGGGTGTTCTAAGGACAAAGGATAGGATATCTGCTTTAGGGTAAGTGTAGAGTCCACTGGAGAAGGTTCAGTGTGAGGTGATGGCTTAGATGGACAATAGGAAGTCGAGGGGATATCTAGATAAAGATTAGGGGGACAATTCTCAGAGGGTCCATACGGCAGAGGGGGGGATATCATAGGGAGGGAGGTTGGGAGGGAGGAGGAACATAATCCATCCTTGAAATAGTGGTATCTTGTCTTTTCCTGGGAGAAGACACAGGGACCATGGAGGGGCAAGGAGGAGTAGTATGATTAGGAGACGATACATCGTAACTGAATAGATTTTTCTCAAAAGAGACATCAATACCTAAATTTTGGACCTGCAATGCTCTATCCACAACATGAAGATCAATCCACCTACCACCACAACCCCGACCTCGAGTATTATGTGAATGTCTTCTAGGGCACCTATCCAATAGGTGTCCCATATGGTGGCACGATAGACATCTAAAAGGTAAACCCAAGTAATCAAGTCGTTGTTTGTGAAGTAGTTGATTCCATGCCAAATCAATATGTTTTGGGAGCCTTCCCGACAAACCAAATTCCACTAAAATCCATGCCACCTGTTTATCGCAAGCACTCAAACAACCCAAGTCAATGTATATAAACCGTTCAATTGCATCTCCAATCTCCTTAAGCACATGTCTAGTCCAAAATTCTAATGGTAAACTCGACAATTTCACCCAGACATATTTGTTCTTTGGAGTATCACGAAGTGGATTAAATCTGATGTACCATCGATGGAGCTATAAAAAACTTATGCCATGAACCCATGGCTTGTTCATGATACATTCGAGGTCCTCTTAATGCAGAAAGTGAAATTTGTACCAGGAATTCATGAGTTGGCTAGCTTTGGGGGAATATCCAAGAATGGGCACTCACTGAGATTTAATCCAATCTTGCATGTTCTGTGGAGGAAGTTCCACAAATGCCCAACGTCTGATCAGAGTACATTTCTATAAACTAGTTCTTTTATTGCATAAGACATCATAACCAAAACTTAGCAGTTTCGTCTCCAAGGAAGGTGTGATATATTTCCCACTTGAATGTTTCTTCAGTCGAAAGCCATAGTTCTGTGGAGGACATGACTTGTCCCGAGACTCAACATGTGTGCCATTTGCCAGAGGATTAAGAGGGGGGGTAATGTTCTGGCAATTCGAAGGACTAGCTTCCTCCACCCGTGAATGCAGACTAAGTTAGGCCTTTTCAGCTTCCAGGGTGGGAAGTATGAAGGCATCTTAGTCAGATACATCTGAGTTTAAAAATTCATAGTGACCACCCATGTTAGCCATGTCATCCAGACTGTGTCATGCAATATTCTGCGGCAATATTAAGAAACTAATCTTGTTGGCCCCGACAGGGGATGAAAAACCACCGCACTTGGAAGATGTATAGATTAAAATGTTAAGACGTGATAAGGTCATACTACATATCCTGGCCAATGTCATCATTTATTTTTGTCAATATCACAGTGCTACCATCCACAACCTCCTGACAGTTATAAAAAGAAATATATAAACTGTGTTCAAGTAAGAGTCGACCCCTTCCAATGATAGACACAACTCCAAAGATTTTTGTGGTTAGGGAATGTTCCTCGAACCACCCAAACAAATCACCAAATCTAAGAAATTAACTCCATGCACAAGACAGGTACCACCTACCACCTCGAAAGAAGGAGGGCATCAAAAATAGAAATAACGTAATTTTGACATGAAAAGAATAAGTCAGATCTAGTACACAACCATTTTTAGAAAATTTTCTAAACGAAATAATGACAAGGGGAAATATTATTAGAAATTGTGCTAGTGCATTGTTCTAGAGATCAAATTGATCCAATATCCCACCAACCCAATCATATGGCAGAATTCATATTACAGACCCCAAAAAGGAACAATAATTGTACCCTCTAGAGTAAATGCATATGCAAAACCACACCCCATACACCTCATGCACACTTTTCCAGGTATGAAGGAAAACATAAATGCCTCCACCCATCGTTTCTGGGGTAGACAAGAATTTACAAGAAGTTGGATAATTTCAAAAAATCGTCGCGAATTGCACGCCGGAAAGAAAGACAGCCATGGATGAAGAAACCTTAATAGAATTGCAGTTGAAAAGGGCATACCTATACTCCATAGAAATACAATGCGACTGTATTTATCTACTACTCGTGAAACATACAAATCCCATATCATAGTCCAAAACGCAAGTAGTGGGAGGGAAATGTAATTGTCACAAACAAGACATGTGTTAACAAAAACAACAACAACAACACCCCAAACACCCCCACCATATACGACAGCACCTAATACTAATGTCCTTGAAAGGTCGTGAAATGTTAAAAGAAGCAATCCATTTTTGCCACAAAAATATTATTTTGGCTTGTTCTACTTGTGCACCAGCTTCTACGTTAACCTCAGATATAAACACCTTACAAAATATTTTACAAACAGACATGAGTCCTCCGATGGGGATGCCAAAAATGTTCAATAATGATGCAGTGTAGTATGTGGATAACACAAATAACCAGGAAGGAGATATGTATCAACACAGGGATTGGGGGAGAGGAGCATCCCCAAAGGAGAGAGGAATCATAGGGAAAAGATGAATAGTATGGGAATATGGGAAGTACTTAACAATACCTCAATCACATAAAAACAATGTCAGTGGCATCTAGATACAACAAGCACAAAAAACATGCACCACCTTAGGGTTCCACTTGATGTTTGTAAGTACCCTCGTACAATGAATAAACCCCATTCATTGTAGCATCACTCACGCCACCTTAGGGTTCAACTGGTCAACTGCAGGAGCCCCCAGACACTCAGTTCATTGTGGTACCCTTGTTCTTAGTAAGCAAACACTGTAGCAAATCTGTGCTCTATGGTAACACTGTAGCAAACTACTACATATCATCGCTCCTCACCACCCCTGTCTGCGACCACTCATAGGGGATTGGTTCCACTCGAGTTAAGATGAATCTATTAATTATAGTCCTACTATCTATTTGGTTGGAAATTTTCTTATGAGAACCCTTCAGGTTCTAATAAATCATTATTTGGTTGGAAATTTTCTTATGAGCGCCCTTCAGGTTCTAATAAATCATTACCTTAGTTCATATTTTCTGTATTCAAGTTTCTGATCCATAATAAATTAAGCAAAATCTAATTTGACCCTCATGATGAACCACACTTGTTGATTCAAAATGAGGGCCAAAAATTTCTCTTATACATTTTTAACCAAAAATACTTTTCTTAATTCATATTGTTTAATATATAATATATAAATTATAAATTCACTTTTATTTTTAAATAAAAGAAAAATTATTTTAATTTAATTGTTAATTAAAATTGTGAAAAATCATTATTAATTGCTATCCAAATATCGTAAAAAGAAAATACAAAATATGAAAAAAAAAAAAAACCATCATCATTACAAAACAAGCAAGAAACAAAACTAACTCAGCCTCAGCCTCTCGAAAAACCGCGCCAATGTGCCAGACTCACAGTTCCTCGGGATTAATAGATAACAATGGAATGCAAGGTCCATGTACCACAAATTCACTTCCCACCATCATTGCAACACACTCACTGATACATTTTGTTTTTTATTTTAAAATTTATTTGATCTTTTTGACGTAGGGGAATAAAAGCCGAAAATACAATTAAAAATAATTTTATTTTATTTTTAATAAATTCTTATAATATCTTTAAAAAAAATTAATTTTATTTTCAATAAATTCTTACACTATCTTTAAAAAAATTAAATTAAATAGGCACAATCGAAAGTTGTGAAAACAAGATTACTATACGCCATACACCAAGACTGGTAAGTGAATAAATTATTTTTGAAAACAAGATTCCTATACGCCATACACCAAGACTTGTAAGTCAATAAATTATTTTACTGAAGTTAAAAATAGCATTAATAATACATTTACATAAAAACCTATTAAACTAATTATTTTTTTCTATTTCCTTTTACAAGTTGAAAATAAAGCTCGGAGATTTTCGTTACTAACTAAATTTAACACTAATTCCAGACTAATGATTAAAATTTCCCATCCCTAAACCCAAACAAAATAAAGAATTAAGGCATCTGAAAAACGAAACCTACTTTTACCCATAAATCGTACACCCTAATTTTCTGACTCCCAGCTACTCTCAGCCACAGGATCATGTGTCCACCAGAAGAGACAGTGGCCGTCAAAATCTCTTTATCATAATGTGCAGCTCTCCCAATCAAAAATAGAAATATCTTCCTTTTTTCACGGTCAGTATCAATTTGCTTTGCTTTTCACGGTCAATGTGATCTACCTGAGATGTTCATCCCCAGAAGACGGTGGCCGTCAAAAATAGAAATATTTTCCTTTTTTCACGGTCAGTATCAATTTGTCCTTTTGCTTTGCTTTTCACGGTCAGTATCTTCGAAAAAACAAAAATGATTACATGTCAGTGGTCAGGAAAGGAGAGCCGAATCGATAAACGGCGGGCTATCGAGGGTTGGAAATAGGAATCGCAATCGATAAACAGTGTACCATGTTTACTTTTTCTGTACATGCAGCCACTCTGAGTCTCTAAACTATGTTAAAAATGGATTAAGATTGCCGTCTTTTCGAGCGTATAATTAGCTCTTTACCTCAAGGAAAAGGCGAGCCCTCGACCTACCCCTTACCCATGAGCTCGCCCTCAAAGGGCATTGAATCTCCAGATTTCTGATCCTGTCCATTTGGGTTTTGGTAGAAGCCAAGGAGGATTTTGGGTTTTGCAGCTGCCGCACCATGGACACCCACAGGATAGATATTCTATATCCCTCGTCATTGCAAACCGAAAAGGCGGAGGGTGAAGTTGCGACAGTCGCCCAACGCGTCTCCAGCATAGTGGATCGTCTGCCGAGTCAAAAGTTGGAAGCAGCTTATGTGCCGCAGGTGGTTTCACTCGGTCCTCTGCATTTCGGAAAACCCCAACTTGGCAGATATGAAACATTCAAAGACGAGCTCCCTCACATACTCGTTGACAGAGCTGGTCGCCCTCCCTTCAAGAACCTGGTTGCAGACATGATAGTGCAGGGTCGTAAGATTCGGCAATGGTATGAGCTCCTCCATATTTGTAATGACATGAGTGACGAGGAACTGGGTTGGATCTTGGCTCGCGATGGCTTATTCCTTTTGCGATTCTTAAGGTATGCTTTCCTTGACCACTAGTTATATATTTAGTTATATTATGACTTAAATTTGCTTCTAATTTTTTATTTTTTTGGGTGATTTTAGGAAGATCTTCACCCGCGAGTGGGAATGTGATCAAGCAACTCGCTTTTTCTTTTTACAAAACCAGCTACCATCTGCAGTGGAGGAAGATATTATGAAACTGGAAAATCAAAGAACCATGTTTGCCGCAGTGCAAGAAGATATTATGAAGCTACAAAATCAAATACCCTTGTTCGCCTTACAGATGATCCTCCAGTGGCAGGCAGGTACACATCTTGATCTCAACTCAATTCTAAGGCACATTTGGCACGCTCTGTCCCCTTTTCTATGCAAACGTCACAAGCTGGATTCGCATGTTTTAGCCGCTCCCTCATTAAGGCCGGATTCACATCTCTTAGGGTTTGTGTATGAAAATATCATCCGCTCTCGGATCCCACAGATGATACAGAACACAATCGAATGTGGAAGAAAAAGAGGTACATGATCACTCTCCCATCAGCGGTAGAACTCAGAAGAAAAGGAGTGAAGTTCGCTGCACACGTAGAACATCTCAACGAAATTCGTTTCGATAGCAGAACCTACACGATTCACTTGCCCACCATCAAAATGGAGGAGAGAACAGATGCGGTCATGAGAAATTTGGTGGCATATGAGGCATTCGTTAACAAAAAGGAAAAGAAACCGCTGATGTGCTATGTCGATTTGATGGACTGCTTGATCAGCACAGCCGCGGACGTTGAGGTGCTGAGAAATGGCGGTATAATCCACAATGGGTTGGCCACGGACGAAGAAGTAGTCAGTGTCTGGAACGGAATGCGGAAAGCAATGGGGAAGGGTGAGTATGAAGCAATTGAGTCAGCCATTGATGGCGTTACAACGTTCTACTCGAATTACGAATACACAATGATATGTGGTGCATTGAAAGAAAAGTATTTTCCAAGGGCATGCTTTGTAGCATCTAATTTGGTAGGATGTATCGTATTGCTTTTAAGTATATTGCAAACCATTCTGTCGTGGGAACAAGTCCGACTTCAACGACAGAGTATGGAAAAGTAATCATATGGTAGTCCGGTATTGTGCTTGGATTTAGTTGCTGAACTTTACGTTAGTCGCTTTTCAGTGTATATGGTTGCCTGTTCTTCGTATGGGGTGGCAAAACCATGGTTCCCACCCCTTTTTTCTTTCGTGCAGGTCGAAATGTATCAGTGTTACTTTTTCTATCCATAGCTTCACTTCATTTCACCGTGGCATGGCGTGGAAAGCTTCACATGCCTAGTGGGATGGCAGAGCAAGGAAGGCTTCACATCTCAGTGGCAGCGCTCTTTTCTTTCATGCAAGTTGAAATGTTCTCTTCTGTACTTGGCGTCACTTCACTTCCCAGTGGCAGTCAGGGCAGGGCTGGGGAGGCTCACTTCCCAGTGGCAGTCAGGGCAGGGGAGGCTCACTTCCAAGTGGCAGTCAGGGCAGGGCAGGGCAGGGCAGGGGAGGCTCACTTCCAAGTGGCAGTCAGGGCAGGGCAGGGAAGCCTTTGTTACAGTTCTGTACATGTCTCTCTGATTTTTCAGCCAACAACGAAATTTCATTTGTGTAACTTTTGGATAATGATATTGTCGTCACTTGGTTAAATTGTTGAACCATATATTTATATAATACGACAACCTAGCTATGATGCTGCAGGTTTCCGATGTTGTATTTTTAGTATTTTGAAATAGTACTTTTTCGATGTTGTAAATTAACATTTATTTATAGTATTTTTTTTTAACATATATTGTTAACATGAAAGAATAAAAATATTTATTTAATATTTGAATGTTAATTGCGTCATGGAATCGAAATTAAAATGTAATTTTGTTATTGAAAGAAAACACAAATGTTAGACAAACAAATATTGAATAATGAAAAGGAAAGTGAAAATCGAGCCAGAGTGCTGTTATGTGTCTTGGAAAAATAATGCCCGGTAAGTTGAATAACTTTAATTATTATCAAAAAAAATAATATTAAATGATATGGTTACGACGAAATATTTAGATATTTTTGTTTTTAATGAAAAATATTAAATGACATGCTTACGACGAAATATTCAGATATTTTTGTTTTTAATCTAAAATGTTGATTGTTTGATGGAGTATATTGATAGCATCAATTTCTAACTTATAATTTTTCTGGAAAAGTGTTAAATTTTACATAATATTTTGTTCTTTATCTTTTTCTTTTTATACAGGTTAATATTGTGGTTTTTTTTTTTTTTTCCTTAATATCATTTCTAATGAAATAGAATTAGAGTTGTTGTTAAGCTGCTTGTTGTTGTAATCTAATACCCAAGAAATTGTTAGTTTTTAAGAAAGGTTGAATGTTGGTGTGGAAAGTGTTAATTCTTTTGGTTGCAATGCAGAAAATGTAATTTTCACGTTGATTTTTTTTTTTAAAATAGTGATTTGGAAAAAAAAAAATTTAACACACATTTTTTTAAATATAATATTGTATTTAAGTTTGAGATTTTTTTTTATTTCTTTGATTTAAAGTAAACATGTAAAGAGAAAGTATTATGTTCATGACATATGTGTTGAGGATGATTTTTATATTTGTGGCATATGTGTTGAGGATGATTTTTTTATTTGTGGTGTTGAAGAGTATGATGTTTGATGTGGAGTTGTTGGGAGGAAGTCATATGGGTTTGTCTTGATGTGATGGAAATTTGATTATGGTCTTTCTATTTGGGAATTTTCTTATTAAGACCCTTTAAGTTCTAATAAATCTTCAGGTTAGTTCATACCTTTGGGTTCTAATAAATCCTCTGGTTAGTTCATATATTTGGGTTCTAATAAATCCTCTCGTTAAATAAATAAATAAATATAAAAAAAATCATTACAAAACAAGCAAGAAACAAAATTAACTCAGCCTCTCCAGAAACCGCAATGTGCCATAGTCCCAGTACCTCAGGATTAATATATAGCCATGGAATGCATCCTCATGGAAATCAGTGTTTTTTTCCTTTGAACAAAAAAAGACAGCCTTGGAATACAAGGTCCATGTACCACAAATTCATTTCTCACCATCATTGCCACACACTCACATATACATTTTGATTTTGATTTTAAAATTTATTTGATATTTTTAGAGTAGGTTAATAAAAGAAAAAAGAAAAAGGAAAAAAAACCAATTAAAACTATTTTTTATTTTTATTTTCAATAAACTTTAACAATATATTTAAAAAAATTACATTAACATGTTTTACTTATTACTTTATCTTTTTACTTTGTCATCAAATACTTGACACAGAATATTAAAGAACTATGGTTGGAAGGCCATAACATATTTATTATTTAGTTAATGAATATTAAGAGTTAAAGTATTTTGACAAGCACTGAAAGAAACAGTTGTTAACCTCCCGAGACACTTAAAGTGGTTACTCATCTGTCTCCTCAAAAGGGGAATTCAAGGAAGGTTAATTAATGCATATTAAGAGTTAAAGTATTTTGACAAGAACTGAAAGAAACAATTGTTAACCTCCTGAGACACTTAAAGTGGTTACTCATCTGTCTCCTTTCAAGGAAGGCCTAGCCAGAATTGCTACCCAGAATTCCTTGAGCTGGGTGGAATAAACCAATCTTGAGTACAGTCACAGAGGTATGTGACGTGAGGCTGGAGAGTGAGTCCCGATGCCCAAGATCTCTGACTGCAACATACTCATTTTACTGTTCGAAGGAGGAAGAGCTCAGGGGAGAGTCTAGACGTAATTGCTAGACTCACGGCCCGGTGGTGAGACCTTCCTGAAGAGGAATTACAGAGCTACAAGGCGGTGAACAGATAAGTAATGAAACTTTTTAACTTAGTGATTATTGAAAAATGATTCTATGGTAATTGATGGATAATAACAGGAATGTGCTTATGCTAGGTAATCTGAAATTGTCTGTTCTATATTTTTAAGCTAGTATGAAGTAGCTTACATATTTAATCAGAGAATTATTGTTAGTCTGAATGCGGAACAACTTATGTACTTAAGCAGATAATTATGATATATTTAAATAGAGAACTCCTCATATTACATAGAGAATAGAGAACACACACACGCACATATATATACCTAAACAAAGAATTGTTAACATTATGTTAAACTGAGAACAACCTAAATGCTAAGATGGAGCATTGTTAATACTATGCATATGTATTGGCCTAGCTGTATGTAGTACACATATAAGAAATTTGTTACAATCTTCCCAACAGTCACAATAATAGAAAGCTAAATTTACATACATGGAAATTGTCAGAATGCTAAGAGCAAAGCTAGTTTTTCTAAATTTAATAAGTGTAAGAAAAACGCTTATAATCAAATTCATAGGTCGAGTAATACTCGGTCAATTCCAGTAAAACGAGTTATCACAGTCCATATATTCATAACTTAACCAAAAGAAAACAATAATCCATGTACAGGCTCTATAGAGTCAAATGTAACCGAGACAGACAAGCTTCGACATAGGAAGCCAAGCAAAACTGAAAGGATGATAAACCATGAAACGTTAAATGCGGTCATCGACACTATATTCAAACCCTCAAAAGACTTACAAACCAAAATTACAGACCCTTCAGGAATAAACCAATGTCAAACCCTCGGCAGGGCCAAATATACATATAATTATGCCATGAAGAACTTGGAACAACTCGGTTCGCCGAGTACCCAAAACCCATTTTAAACACAAAGTATTCAAATGAAAATTATGGTCGACTTGTAGCCTCTGCCTAATTTCACGCTTTTACCCAGAAAAGGCAGGGTAGCATCTAGCGGAGCATTTTCAAGCATAGCCACTATACAAACGAAAATATCTAAGAAAGACAAAACGCCATGGGGTTCAATAGTGAAACCAACCTGAAAACCAAAAGATGGTAACCATGAATAAGAATGAATCCTTTAAGCCCAACACGTCCACAAGGGGAGGGCTTTAGCAAAGCTTGATACCTGCAAGCGCATAGTAAACATCATTAGAAGAGAAACCCTTAACATCAAATTCAAATTAGTACTCAGATGTGTTGAAAGGTACATGAGAAAAGTTGGTGTTGGGATGTTGATAACCTCCTGTGCCATAAACCCTCACATCAAGTTAACAGCTGCTCGATCTAGGAAAAATGGAAACCCAAAAACCTTGTTAAAACTATCATTACCTCTTCGAGCACGATGGTATCCGAATTCACCTCTATCCAGAGGGGTAAGCCAACAGAAGCATACATTCCCTACACAAGAGACCAAATGAACAAAGAATCTTTCCTGTGCACCTTCGAAACAGAGATGAAAACTGGAAGTAAGAATCCAAATTGAGGAGAAAGGAAAAATTCGCGAGGTACCTGAAGGATGGGGTTTGTCATAGCTCTCCATCAAACCAAGCTTAGACAGACTAAAACACTCTTTGTCGCAAGGATGGCTTCGCTCAGTTGCAGAGCAGAGAAACAGAGGAACACCATAATCCAAATGAATCCATTCGCGGCAGGACGCTGAGGGAGTGGTTACCTCATTAAACTCTAGATGTAGAGAATGTCGGATCACCAAACCCATATCGAATGGAGAAAACTACGCCAAGTGTCTAGAGATATCAGATCCTTCTGGTGTGGGACACTGAAATAGTAAATGCATAAGAAACGTGTACTAAGAACTAAGCTGCCGAATTAATTCCCATAAGAGTGTCACTAAAATATAGTATTGAAACCTATCAGGTCCGTTTGGAATCTCGATGCATACGTAGAGAAATATCTGAAGGTTTGATTATTGTTATCGCATAAACAAACTTTGGTAAATAAAGTTTGGTTATATGTAAAAAAAAAATTAAGTTAATGGTTGTTATTGTAATATGTGTTGCAAGTGGTATCAGAGTCTGATTTTCATAGTGAGGCTTCTGGGATATGCATAAAATAAAATAAACAAACTAAGTGAATGTGAATGTGAACACAAAGATCAGCACCAAGGAGCAAAATGCAGAGAGGCCCTAGACCACCGAGCCAGCTAGAAACAACTTATGTCGGGGCCAACCCTAACATGTGGATACAACTGGGAGAAGAACCTCGACAAGCCAATGTTGCCCTACTTGAAACTATTCAACAGTTAAGTGTTGAGATGATAAATTTAAGGATAGATAATGAACAATTGCGGAAAGAGCAAGAGAGAATCCTTAAAAGTTTGTCCGACCCAGAATCAACGGGGACTAGACCCCAGTTGCAGGGGATGGGGAGAAAACCACGACAGTCCATTAAGGGGAGGATAATGCTCATTTGGGAGAAAGACATGAGGAGGATGAAGAATGGCGTTTTTATAATGTTTCCGACCAGCAGAAAACAAAAAGATAGTAATGAAAGTTATAAGGAGAATTCAAAAAGATAAAACCATCACTCTTTGAAGGAGAGTCTGAGGAAGCAGCAGAAGCATGGTTAATTGACATGAGTAAATACTTTCAGATTTATGACTACAATGATAAACTAAAGGCACGACTGACATTTTATCAATTAAGAGGTAAGGCCACCCTATGGGGGGGAGAAATAAAAACTGTGGGAAAATTGACGAAGAGCAAATTACATCGAAATAATTTCAAGGATAAATACTTCACCGAGCGTTATAATGATGAAAAAGCAAAGGAGTTCCATGATTTAAGGTTTGGAGCCTTGACCATGGATGAATATGAGAAATGATTTACCTCCCTATTACGGTATGTATCGTATTTGTAGGAAGAAAAGGCCAAGATCCAACATTTTATTAGCAGCCTACCTAACTTTATGAAGGGAAAGCTGGAATTTGATTACCCAACAATAGTGGATGATGCGGTGCGAAAAGCTTGTATCTGTTATCAACAAATGAAACAGAAGAGTGAAGGATCAAAAGGAGGATTGGGCCCGACGAGGATAAATTTACCCCCAAACAGATAGACAAAAGCTACTAGTGGAAGGAATGTACAACAAAGACCCTTCAGTAAATTTCCAGCAAGGAATCAGTAAAAGGTCCTAGCATCCACTGAAAATAAACAATCAAAGGGTATTAATAAGCATGTCAATGATCAGCAACAGAAACATCCCTTGTAGTGCTAGGGATGTGGAGAACCCCATTATTACAAAAACTACCCGCATAGGGAAAGAACATAACAACTTTCAAACATGCAAGAAGCTTCCACAGTTGGGGAGGTGGCAAGGAGTATGACCAGAATTAATGTCGCACTTGACGACCATCAAGCAGAGTACCATCTGACCATGATTGAGTGTGAAGGTATGATCGTTAATCAACCTGTCTCTGTTTTGTTTGATTCAGGTGCTAGCCTAAGCTATATTAGTCCTAAGGTTGTAGAGAGATGCCAACTGCAAAGCAGTAAGTTTCAAAAACCTTGGTTAGTTCAACTAGCCACAGGGGCAAAGAGAAGGGCAACTGCAAAAATATAGTGTTGTCCTGTAACTATTTCAGGACAATAGATTTATGTTGATTTAAATATACTCCCTTTGGGTTCGTATGATGTATTTGATAGGGATGGATTGGTTGGAAGGATGATGGTCCATAGTTGATTGCAAGGAAAAATATGTTAGCTACCTTACTGAGTCAGGGTAGAGAAAATAAATACAAGGAATCAAGAAAAATATTAAGTTGTGTCCTATTACTGCTAACTAGTTGGGGAAATGCATTAGGAAAGGTTGTCAAATTTATGTTGTCCAAGTAGGATACACAAATTCCAAGAGTAAAATGACTTCCTTGGAAAATATTCCTATCATTCAAGACTTTGTTGATGTGTTTCCTGAATCCATTCCTGGATTACCACCTAAACATGATATTGATTTTACAATTGAATTAGTCCCTGGTGCAGCTCCTATTTCTAGAACTCCTTATCGCATGAGCATACCTGAGTTAACAGAACTCAAAATGAAGCTACAAGAACTGCTTGATAAAGGTTACATTCGCCCCAGTGTGTCCCCCTGGGGAGCCCCCGTATTGTTCGTACAGAAAAAACGGAACTTTGAGGCTATGCATTGATTATCGTCAGTTGAATAAACTGACTATCAAAAATAAATACCCTTTACCACGCATTGATGATTTATTTGATCAAGTTCAAGGAGCTAGTGTGTTCTCGAAAATTGATCTAAGGTCCGACTACCATCAAATAAGGATAAAGGAAGAAGATATTTGTAAAACTGTGTTTCAAACTCATTATGGTCATTATGAGTTCATAGTATTACCATTCAGCCTTACAAATGCCCCAACCACTTTTATGAGTCTAATGCACAGTATTTTCCAACCATACTTAGATAAGTTTGTGTTGATTTTTATTGACGATATATTGATTTACTCTAAGAATCAGGTGGAACATGAAAAGCATTTGAGAATGGTGTTGCAAACTCTGCCGGACAATCAGTTATACGCTAAGTATAGCAAGTGTGACTTCTACAAAAGCTAGATACATTATTTGGGTGATGTCATATCAGTAGAGGGTATAGCGGTGGATCCGGAAAAGATTAAAACCATTATGGAATGGGCCACCTCGAATAATGTTGTTGATATTAGATCCTTCTTGGCCTTAGATAGTTATTACCATTGGTTCATTAAAGGATTCTCGAAAATTGCCTTTCCCATGACCTCATTATAGAAAAATGGAAAACTTTCTAATGGACAATTGAATGCCAACAAATCTTTGAACGATTGAAACAATTACTTACTACTACACCTGTACTAAAAGTAGCAGACCCAGGAAAAACTTTCGTGGTTTGCACAGATGCAAGTAAGGAAGGTGTTGGTGGAGTATTGATGCAAGAAGTGAAATTTGTAGCTTATGAATCCCACAGATTGAAAGAATATGAGCAATGATATTCTGCCTACTATTCTGAATTAATGACAATAGTGCATGCGCTTAAAATGTGGCGACACTACCTACTGGGAAAGAAATTTCTGCTATTAACATATCATAGTAGTCATACAAATTTCTTTAACCAATCCAACTTAAATGCCCGACAGGCTAGATGGACAACATTTTTGAGCGAATTTGACTTTGAAAAGAAGCATCTTAAGGGAAAGGAAAATCGGGTAGCCGTCACATTAAGCAGAAAATTACATTGTATCTATGAGATGAAAATCAGCTAGGTATGATCAAACCTCCCTAATATAATTAAGGAAGAATCCCTTAAGGATCCAGAGTATGCCTTTCTTTGGGAGCAGGCATTTGATGCCTAAAGGGAGGGGGGAAAGTTTGAATATGGTATAAATCTGGATAAATGCTAACTTTCAAAAACGAATTTATGTTCCTAATCAAAATTCTATCAAACAATTGATATTGGATGAATTTCACAGGAAACCTTATGCTGCCCACCTAGGGTACTAGAAATTACTTTCCGCCATTAGGAAAGGTTATTTCTGGCCAGGTTTAAGAAAAGGTATTACTGAGTACCTAAATAAATGTTTGGAGTGTCAGTTAGTGAAGGCCAAGCATCAACATCCCGCTGGACTACTGCAACTGTTGCCCATCCCTGAGTGGAAATGGGAGACAATTACCCTGGATTCCATCACGTTTACCTCGCACCAAGAAGCAGCACGACTCAATTATGGTGGTGGTTGACAAGATAAGCAAAAATGCTCATTTAATGTCGGTAAAATCCACTTACAAATTTGCTAAAATTGCAAACATATTTACGAGAGAAATTTTCCAATTGCACAGGATACCCAAGGTGGTAATTTTTGATAGGGATGTAAAATTTACATCCACTTTTTGGAAAACAATATTTTATGGATTGGGTACACAGATTCAATTTAGTACAGCATACCACCCATAGACGGATGGTCAGACGGAGCGAGTGAATCAAATTCTAGAGGATATGTTAAGAATGTTTGTGATGCAACAGCCGCATAAGTGGGAAGATTACCTCCATTTAGTGGAGTTTTCTTATAATAACGGATACCACGAGTCATTGGGAATGAGCCCCTTTGAGGTGTTGTATGGAAGAAAGTGCAGGGTGCCCATAGATTTGAATAGTCCTGTCAGCATACTAACATTGGGTCCTAATATGTTAGCTGAGATGGAAGAGACAGTTAAGGAAATTCGTCAAAATTTAAAAGCTACCCAGGATAGAAAAAATATTTATGTGGATAAAATAAGAACATATAGAGAAATCCAGGTAGGGGATCATGTGCACTTGAGAGTAAAGCCTTGAAAAATAACTTTACAATGGAGGGGTTGTGCTAAGTTAGCGCCCCGGTACTGTGGTCATTTTCAAGTTTTGGAACGGATTGGACCTATAGCGTACAAACTCACATTACCAAGCCATATTCGGGTCCACAATGTCTTCCATCTCTCCTTGTTAAAAAAATATGTGTATAACACTCAACATATAATTAACTAGGAAAATGTACAGGTAATAAGTTAATAGAACAAATAATATATAATTTGTTGTTTCGAAAATTTTCTGGAAACAGGTTGAAAAATGTGCAGGTCAAACCAAAAGGAGAGTTTCTGGCATAAACTCTTCGTATTCTCGATCAGAGAGAAACTACATTACGGAAATGAGCCATCACCTAGGTTAAAGTGCAATGGAATCACTTTGGCCCGAAAGAGGCCACCTGGGAATAAGAGGATTTTATGCGGAAAGCTTATCCGGCATTATTTTTATAAACCAAGAAGAACACTAGGGACGATGTTCCCCATAGGGGGGGGGGGATATGTAACACCCCATGTTGCATAAACATTTAATTTGGATTACCATGTTTTACTTATTACTTTATCTTTTTACTTTGTCATCAAATACTTGACACAGAATATTAAAGAACTATGGCTGGAAGGCTAGAACATATTTATTATTTAATTAATGAATATTAAGAGTTAAAGCTCTTTGATCAGAACTGAAAGAAACAGTTGGTAACCTCTTGAGACAGTTAAAGTGGTTACTCATCTGTCTCCTTAAAAGGGGAATTCAAGGAAGGCCTAGGGGGCTGGAGAAGACATAAAGAATAGAATACCAGATGGTTCAAGGGAGAAGAGCATTGCTACCCAGAATTCCTTGAGTTGGGTGGAATATACTAGTGGGAAAACCTTGAGTACAGTCAGAGAGGTATGTGAATTGAGGCTGGACAGTGAGTCTTGATGCCCAAGATACCTGACTGCAATAGATTCATTTTACTATTCGGAGGAGGAAGAGCTCGAGGGAGAGTCTGGATGTAATTTACAGACTCACGTCTAGATGGTGAGACCTTCTTGAAGAGGAATTACAGAACTACAAGCCAGTGAACAAATAAGTAATCAAACTCTTTGACTTAGTGATTATTGAAAACTTATTCTACAGTGATTGATGGATAATTACAGGATTGTTCTTATGCTAGGTAATCTGAAATTGTGTGTTCTGTATTTTTAAGCTAGTATGAAGTAGCTTACATATTTAATCACAAAATTATTGTTAGCCTGAATGCAGAACAACTTATATACTTAAGTAGAGAATTATGATATATTTAAATAGAGAACTGCTTCTATTACACAGAGAACAGAGAACACACATGCACACACACACACACACACACACACATACCTAAACAAAGAACTGTTAACATTATGTTAAAATGAGAACAACCTAAATGTTGAGACAAAGCATTGTTAATACTATGCATATGTATTGGCCTAACTATATGTAGTACACATATAAGAAATGTGTGACAATCTTCCCAACAGTCACAATAATAGAAAGCTAAATTTACATACATGGAAATTATCAGAATGATAAGAGCAAAGCTAGTTTTTCTAAGTTGAATAACTGTAAGGGAAACACTAATTATCAAATTCAGAGGTTGAGTGATACTCGGTCAATTCCAGTAAAACGAGTTATCACAGTCCATATATTCATAACTTAACCAAAAGAGAATAACAATCCATGTACATGCTCTGTAGAGTCAAATGTAACCGAGACAGACAAGCTTCGACATTGGAAACTAAGCAAAAACGAAATTATGATACACCATGAAACATTAAATGTGTCCACTGACACTATATTCAAACCCTCAAATACTTATAAACCAAAATTATAGACCCTTCAAGAATAAACCAATGTCAAACCCTCGACAGGGCCAAATATACATATAATTATGCAATGAAGAACTTGGAACAACTCGGTTCGCCGAGTACCCAAAACCCATTTTAGACACAAAGTATTCAAATGCAAATTATGGTCGGTTGGTAGCCTCTGCCTAATTTCATGCTTTTGCCTAGAAAAGCCAAGGTAGCATCCAATGGAGCGTTTGCAAGCATAGCCACTATACAAACGAAAATATCTGAGAAAGACAAACCGCGATGGGGTTTAGCAGTGAAACCAACCTGAAAATTGGAAGATAGTAACCATGAATAAGAATGAAGGCTTTGAGCCCAACACATCCACAAGAGGAGGGTTTCGACAAAGCTTGATACCTGCAAGTGCATAGTAAACATCATTAGAAGAGAAACCCTTAACATCAAACTCAAATTAGTACTCAGATGAGCTGAAAGGTACCTAAGAAAAGTCGGTGTTGGGATGTTGAAGGATGTGTGTGCCATAAACCCTCACATCGAGTTAACAACTACTCTATCTAGGAAAAATGGAAACCCAAAAACCCTGTTAAAACTATCATTACCTATTCGAGCACGATGTTCTTCGAATTCACCTCTATCTGGAGGGATAAGCTGGCGGAAGCATACATTCCCTCCATAGGAGACTGAATGAATAGAGAATATTGCCTGTGCACCTTTGAAACAAAGATGAAAACTGGAAGTAAGAATCCAAATCGAGGAGAAAGGAAAAAGTCGCGGGGTACTTGAAGGATGGGGTTTGTCGCAGCCCTATTTCAAACCAAGCTTGGACAAACTAAACCACTCTTTGTCGTAGGGATGGCTTGGATTAGTTGCAGAGTAGAAAAATGGAGGAACAACATAATCCAAATGAATCCATTCGTGGCAGGAGACTGAGGGAACGGTTACCTTATTAAACCCTAGACGCCGAGGATCGTCGGATTTCCAAACCCAGATCGAAGGGCGAAAACTATGCCAATTGTCTCGAGCTACTAGATCCTTCTGGTTTCAGACACCAAAATAATAAATGTATAAGCATCGTGTACAAACAACTGAGTTGCTGAATTAATTCCCTTAAATATAATATTCAAACTTGTCAGGTCTGTTTGGAATCCTAATGCATACATAGAGAAATATTTGAAGGTTTGATTATTGTTATCACATAAACAAAGTTTGGCAAGTAAAGTTTGGTTATATGTAAAAAAATGAGAAAAAGTTAATGGTTGTTATTGTAATATGTGTTACAAGTGGTACCAGATCTCGGTTTACACACTGAGGCTTCTGGGATATGCATAAAATAAAATCAACAAACTAAGTGAATGTGAATGTGAACACAAAGATCAGCACCAAGGAGAAGAATGCAAAGGGGCCCCAGACCACCAAACCTGCCAGAAACAACTTATGTCGGGGCCAACCCTGAAATGTGGATACAACTAGGAGAAGAATATCGACAAGCCAATGCTGCCCTACTTGAAACTGTTCAACAATTACGTGCTGAGATGATAAATTTAAGGACAAATAATGAACGGTTGTGGCAAGAGCAAGAGAGAATCCTTAAAAGTTTGTCTGACCGAAAGAATCAATGGGGACCAAATCCTAGTGCAGGTAATGGGGAGAAAACCACGACAGTCCATCAAGGAGAGGATAATGCTGAGTCAAGAGAAAGACACGAGGAGGATGAAGAATGGCGTTTTGATAATGTTTCCAACCAGCAGAAAAAAAAAAAAAAGACAGAAATCAAAGTTACAAGGAGAATTCAAAAAGATAAAACCATCACTCTTTGAAGGAGAGTTTGAGGAAGCAACGAAAGCATGGTTAATTGACATGAGTAAATACTTTCAGATTTATGGCTGCAATGATAAACTAAATGCACAACTGGCAGTTTATCAATTAAGAGGTAATGCCACCCTATGGTGGGAAGAAATAAACACTGTGAGAAAAAATGATGAAGAGCAAGTTACATGGAAAGAATTTCAAAAACATTTCAAGGATAAATACTTAATCGAGCATTATTATGATGAAAAAGAAAAGGAGTTCCATGATTTAAGGTTGGGAGCCTTAACCATAGATGAATATGTGAAAAGATTTACCTCCCTATTATGGTATGTACCATATATGTAGGAAGAAAAGGCCAAGATTCAATGTTTTATTAGTAGCCTACCTAGCTTTATGAAGAAAAAGTTGGAATTTGATTACCCAAGAACAATGGATGATGTGGTGCAAAAACCCCATATCTGTTATCAACAAATGAAACAGGAGAGTGGAGGATCAAATGGAGGATTGGGCCTGAGGGGGAGAAATTTACCCCCAAACAGACATACAAAAGCTACCAATGGAAAGAATGTATAGAAAGAACCTTCAGTAAATTTCTAGTAAGGAATCAGTAAAAGGTCCACCATCCACTGAGAATAGACAATTGCAGGGAATTAATAAGCATGTCAATGATCAACAAAAGAAACATCCCCTACAGTGCTGAGGATGTGGAGAATCCCATTATTACAAAAAATACTTGCATAGGGAAAGAACATAACAACTTTCAAACATGCAAGAAGATTCCACAGTTGGGGAGGTGGCAAGGAGTATGCCCAGAATTAATGTTGCACTTGACGACCATCAAGCAGAGTACCAACCCACCATGATTGAGTGTGAAGGTATGATCACTAATCAACCCGTCTCTGTTTTATTTGATCTGGGTGCTAGCCTAAGCTATGTTAGTCCTAAGGTTGTAGAGAGATGCCAACTACAAAGCAGTAAGTTTCAAAAACCTTGGTTAGTTCAACTAGCCACAGGGGCAAAGAGAAGGGTAACTGCAAAAACAAAGCATTGTCCTGTAACTATTTCAGGACAACAAATTTATGTTGATCTAAATATACTCCCTTTGGGTTTGTATGATGTACTGATAGGGATGGATTGGTTGGAAGGACATTGGTCCTTAGTTGATTGCAAGGAAAAATCTATTAGCTACCTTACTGAGTCGGGGCAGAGAAAGGAAATACAAGGAATCAAGAAAAATATTAAGTTGTGTCCTACTACTGCTAACCAGCTCAGGAAATGCATTCAGAAAGGTTGTCAGATTTATGTTGTCTAAGTAGGATACACAAATTCCAAGAGTAAAATGACTCCTTGGAAAAATATTCCTGTCATTGAAGACTTTGTTGATGTGTTTCCTGAATCCATTCCTGGATTAACACCTAAACGTGATATTGATTTTACGATTGAATTAGTACCTCGTGCACCTCCTCTTTCCAGAACTCCTTATTGCATGAGCATACTTGAGTCAACAGAACTCAAAATACAACCACAAGAACTGCTTGATAAAGGTTACATTCGCCCCAATGTGTCACCCTGGGGAGCCCCCGTACTGTTCGTATGGAAAAAGGATGAAACTTTTAGGCTATCCATTGATTATCGTTAGTTGAATAAACTAACTATAAAAAATGAATACCCTTTACCACGCATTGATGATTTATTTGATAAAGTTCAAGGAGTTAGTGTGTTCTCGAAAATTGATATAAGGTCCGGCTACCATCAAATAATGATAAAGGAAGAAGGCATTTATAAAACTGTGTTTCAAACTCATTATGGTCATTACGAGTTCGTAGTATTACTCTTCATCCTTTCAAACTCCCCATCCACTTTTATGAGTATGATGCACAGTATTTTCCAGCCATACTTAGATAAGTTTGTGCTGATTTTTATTGACGCTATATTAATTTACTCTAAGAATAAGGTGGAACATGAGAAGCATTTGAGAATGGTGTTGCAGTCTCTGCAGGACAATCCGTTATACGCTAAGTATAGAAAGTATGACTTCTACAAAATCCAGATACAATATCTGGGCCATGTCATACCAGTAGAGGGTATAGCGATGGATCTAGAAAATATTAAAACCATTATGGCATGGGCCACCCCGAAGAATTTTGTTGATATTAGATCCTTCTTGGGCTTAGCCGGTTATTACCGTCAGTTCATTAAAGGATTCTCGAAAATTGCCTTTCCCATGACCTTGTTATAGAAAAAGGGTTAACTTTTCATTGGACAGTTGAATGCTAGCAAAGCTTTGAACGATTGAAACAATTACTTACTATTGCACATGTACTAAAAGTAGCAGACCCAAAAAAATATTTTGTGGTTTGCATATATGTAAGTAAGGAAGGTGTTCGCGGAGTATTGACACAAGAAGGGAAAGTTATAGCTTATGAATCCCACAAATTGAAAGAATATGAGAAGCGATATTCTGCATACAATTTTGAATTAATGGAAGTAGTGCATGTGCTTAAAATGTGGTGACACTATCTACTGGGAAAGAGATTTCTGCTATTAATAGATCATAGTAGTCTTACAAATTTCTTTAACCAATCCAGCTTAAATGCCTGACAGGCTAGATGGACACAATTTTTTTAGAGAATTTGACTTTCAAATGAAGAAGCTTAAGGGAAAGGAAAATCAGGTAGCCGACGCATTAAGCAGAAAGTTGCATTGTATTTATCATGTGCAATTCAGCGAGGTACGATTAAACCTCCCTTATATAATTAAGGAAGCATCCCTTAAGGATCCAAAGTATGCCTTTCTTTGGCAGTAGACAATTGATGCCCAAAGGAAGGGGGACAATCTTAATATGGTATAAATCTGGATAAAATGCTAACTTTCAGAAACCGAATTTATGTTCCTAATCAAAATTATGTCAAATAATTGATATTGGATGAGTTTCACAAGAAACCTTATGATGCCCACCCAGGGTACTGGAAATTACTTTCCACCATTAGGAAAGGTTATTTTTGGACAGGTTTAAGAAAATATATCGTTGAGTACCTAACTAAATGTTTGGAGTGTGTTGAAGCCTCGAAAATCGGGTCTACAACAAGGGGGATACCCACCCGGTCCGGACCTTGGTTAGCAGCTCCTTTTCCATTTGGTATAGTGGGTCCGACTAGGGATATGAGACCAGTTTCCTAATTTATGTGCGTGTGTGTTGAGAATTGATATTTCTTTCCTAATGATTTCTGAGTAAAATACTTTTATTCTAAATCTAATGTAATTGTGTTCTAATGAACAACAATATCTAATTCTAAAACTAACCCGGGATTTAATCTTTCAGTTATGCAATCTAAAATGATTTCAAATGGCAATTGGTAATAAAGATCATTCAATTGCTATGAGAAAAGAATTCAATAAAGATAAACCATTTCGTATAAAAAGTTAGACGAAACAATTGTGAAAAACATATCACATAATAAGTTACTCATATATTAAAGCATAAATAAATAGCTATCACCGTACAGAAGTGCCAAATGATAACTCAAGCATTCAAGCATTCATATATAAATAACTGAACATGAATATCACCTTAACACATAAGCATAAATAGTTAAGAGATAAAAGTACCATTTATAACTAGTTCTACTCATGAGCTTCAGCAATAATGATCTATCTCTTCTTAATCCAACATCTACTAAGAGTACAAAAGTGCAACATCAGTAGTAGATATTAAACGCAGATATCAATAAATCCTGTTCCATTCATTCATCAAAACCTCCTCGGAGGGTGCAAAAGTGCATGTTCTGAGGACAAGTTTTTGACAAATTTCAGGACCCTTCTCTAAATGCATGAGAAGGGTTTAAATACTACTAGCTAAATCTAAAAATAATTTATTACAAAAATGTAGGATGTGGTTTAAATGACCGTCCTCATTTTAGGCAAAAATAAAGAAAAATTAAAACTAAAATTGAATCTAAAACTAAAACTGACAACTAACTATCTATGTATCTGTTCCTTGTAGTCGCAAGCGTTCAACATTTGCTTGAGGAGAGTTGGTTGGCTGACTTCCGACTTTAGCTATCCTGCGAAAACGGAATCGGCAAGTGCTGGCGCCATCTTCTCGGTAGAGTTAATGATACATTTGAGAGTCATGCACTGGCTGTGTAGTTTTACCGAGTACGTCCAGTAAGAATCCCAATTCAACTTGGTTAACCTTTTTATGGACTCTACTTTTTCTTGAGCCTTCTGTCTCCAGCGTGTCTGTAGATGTTGTACATTTGGTAGGTATTTACATACCACTTGAGGATATTCCCGATAAATACCACTGGTTTTAGAGTACAAGTTTTTCCTTTTGCCTTTAGCACTTTTTCTACAATTTTTAGGGCTTATAGGCGACTGAGTGATTAGAGGCTTTCATTCTCAAGGGGTTTTGCCTAATCACGCATCGGAAACTGCCTCCGTTTCTTGATCCGGGCTTCCCTGGTGCTATTTTTCGCCTCTTGCGCACCTTTTGTTAGGGGATATAAACCTTAAATTTTGTGGAAAGAATGACTTCATAAGTTCTTTGCTCTGAGTCTTAAATTGTTTGTTTGTGATATCAGCACTATCCAGTACCCATTTGACCATGTCCGTGTATGGAATAATTTTGGGCCTTGCCGCTATCCGGTGCAAGAATGAACATGCTAGTTCTGTAATCGATGCCTCAAAAGACCCATGTGAGCCTGCAGTAGCTGTAACCTCCATTATTTTGGGATTTTCTTCCTCGAGTAGACTGTACATGCCCTCCTAAGTAGTAATGCCGGCATATCTGTTACAGATGGTGTCTATGTACAAGGGCGTCATTTCTTTATCTTCAGAACTCGGAGCTTTACCCTTCTTTCCCATAATATTCTGAACACTACTATGTATATTTCTCTGCTCTTCGCTCCTGCAGTTTACAAATGAGGCAAGAGTAATGATAAGAAAAAGGTAACGGGAAAGCTTTAAATGTCGAAAACATATAAAATATAGCACCCTACGTGAAATGGCTCTTCGATCAGATCAAAACATATTTCATTAATGATTTCCAACTAACTCATTAATTAACATTAACGCGCATAACTAGGCATTGGTTTATGGAAAAAGTTTTTTCGAACAACGAGCCCTGTAGATTTGCGATAAGGCGATTTTGCGATTTGCTTCGCAATATCACAAATCGCAATATCACTAATCTGTTGCATGTGGCAATCATCCGTTATAACATGTTTTCTACGAAATGCGATTTGCGAGATGCGCCATCGCATATCAGCGGTTTGAGGCATTTCAGCGTAAGTGAAAAATTCCTTACATTATGATAATTTGGTTGCACCTGCACTAATCCAGGTCTGTAATATACCATTGACTTGCCTATAGATATAATTTTAGAAACAATCCTACTCCTACAATTCTTCCCTATATGGATAATCTTTGTCCCCCCCTATTGATAGTTATTTTTCAAGGCAACAAAATAAAACTCTCCAATTGCATCATCGCCTTTCAAAATAATGCTTGAGTATTTCTAGGTGATTCTTGAACCAGTCTCTACTCAAGTCCATGAAATCCTTGATTTGTCTCCACCGCACAAACATCTTTTCGTAATAAAATTATAAATCCTACATCTGCATTCCTCATCCCCGACATACCAATTCTTTACAATGGAATACTTTATCATTTCTCCCTCGGTGCAATAGAGATCCACTACTGTCGCATGAAGATGATTGGTGTCATAAAATGGTACAGTTCATCCTTCAATATATGTCACAAAATTCCTCTCACCTCACATAACTCCTCTCATCTACAAAAATAAGAGTCCTCTCAAATTCCTAGTCTCCATCTCATTCATACTGAAATAAGTGGATATTTCCACGGGTGACAAAGTGTGCTTGGAGATTTAACAGAAGGAGCTCTCACTAAAAAAATAAAAATACAATGTAACATAATAGTTATCAGCAGGAGAAACAACCCTTCCAAGCTACTTCCTAACTAGATAAAGATACTCTTGAATTACCTCTTATAACGAACAAAAGATAAGCTCAACTACCTATAGAGTCTACCTATGCATGGTAGCAATGAAAACACTGTCGAAAAGAACATCTACAACTACGTTAGTCAATCTCTTCTTCTAGTCAAGGGCATGCCCAACTTTTGAAAAGTATCAAGCAAGTCAGAGTCCACCTCATCCAGGCTCCTCTTCTTCTTCTACTCTCTATGTTTAGGTTCAGGAATAATACCAAAGGTCTTCGAAATTGATGGGTCGGTAAAAGTTATCAGACCATTGAATTCTTCCATTTTTAATCATTGTCTGTAAGAATTGAATCTAAATTACAAAAGTCGTTCAGGTTCCTTATTTTTAGCTGAAACTAACCTAAGCATTGGAGAGTTGTAAGGTTTAATGGATCTAAGTATATTCTACTTAAAATATAGTAACATGATTTAAAAATGTTGGCATTGAGATCAGAATCTAAGGATGAAACAGAAAATATTTTATGTTCATGATTATAAGAAATTTTAATTTCATGTAACAAATTTTGAGGAAGGTCTAGCATTTTCATCCTACAAGAAAATTTTCTCGCATCACTTGAGCCCTTTTAATTTGGGCATGGTAGATTCCATTACACAAATAATCAACCACTAAAAAAAGGTGAAAAGAAAAAATAAAATTTCATGCATTCTGACCCTAGAAAAGTTAGGGAGGATCAAATTGACCTGTACAATAAGGACATGCAAAATGTTTACTTGTCCATTGTCTTTTGATGAATTGTTGGCCGCAATCAAGATCTGCATTATCATAATCATTATACCCTTTGTATGATAAGGACATGAAAAATGCTTACTTGTGCATTGTCTTTTAATGAATTGTTGGTCGCAATCAAGATCTGCATCATAATTATTAAACTCTCGACTCTCGATAAAATTTATGATTTGATCATATAAACCCTCAAAATTATTTACCCATAAGAACAAAAACCCTCTTTAGTAAAACGGAAGAACATAGTCCAAATTCATACCCATGTACAAATTACCAAAATATCATAATCATTAAACCCTCAACTCTAGACAAAATTTATGCGTTGATCATATAAACCCTCGAAATTATTTACCCATAAGAACAAAAATCCTCTTTGGTAAAAAGGAAGAACAGAGTCCAAATTCATACCCATGTACAAATTACCAAAATATCCATGCCCAATGACCTTGCCCTTATCAAAATCATCAAATCCTCAACTCAAGATAAAATTTATGCTTTGATCATATAAACCCTCGAAATTATTTACCCATACAAACAGAAATCCTCTTTAGTAAAAAGGAATAACAGAGTCCAAATTCATACCCATGTACAAATTACCAAAATATAATAATCATTAAATCCTCAACTTTAGATAAAATTTATGCTTTGATCATATAAACCCTAGAAATTATTTACCCATAAGAACAAAAATCCTCTTTAGTACAAAGGAAGAACAGAGTCCAAATTCATACCCATGTACAAATTACAAAAATATCCATGACCAATGACCTTGCCCTTATCAAAATCATTAAACCCTCAACTCTAGATAAAATTTATGCTTTGATCATATAAACCCTCGAAATTATTTACCCAAACAAACAAAAATCCTCTTTAGTAAAAAGGAAGAAGAGAGTCCAAATTCATACCCATGTACAAATTACCAAAATATCCACACCCAGTGACCTTGCCCTTCCTCCATCTAATCGTTGATGCTCTCCTAAGGTGTTTCCCATGCAAACTCCATCTGGGGTTTGAATCCTATGAAATCCATAGATCAAGTTGATGGTCTTCCTTCTTCTGGAATTTACATGCAGATATAGCAAAGGCAGAGAAAAATACAATGCTACAATGTGATGTTGTAAATATTTTATTTGAACCTAGCGCTAATATGGAAATGAAAAAGAAAAGAACTATTTATAATAGAAAAAATAAACGAACTATTTATAATATAAAATAAAATATATAAACTGAAATTGGGTTAAATGATTTATTTTTAATAAGAATTTGTTATTTTTTCCTAAGATGCTAAATTAAAAAGAAGAAGAAGAAGTTAAAAATGGTATTGGGATAAGTGTAAACATTTAAATATTACCTCAATTAATAATAAAAATAATAAAATTTAATTTGTTATATTTTGATTTTTTTATTAACTTGTGAATAGGCTTTGTTACAATACCATGGCTTATGAATACTACAAGTCCAAAAACATAACTTATTTCACAACCAAAATATTTTACAACAATATCACAAGATTCTTAACCGTGGATATTCACCCCCACATTAAGGTAGATATTATTAACTTGTAAAAAATAGCTTTTGTTACAATACCATGGGTCAATACCATGGATTATCAATACCACATGCCCAAAAAACATAAATTATTTCACAATCAAATATTTTATAATAATATGCTCTTGGTGATTGGTTATGCTCTTGGTGTTATAGTGGCAACGTTCAGGTTTGATCCTGGGTCTCTCCTAGATTAGGCTAGACAGTTACCGATTCACTATGTGGTATAAAAAAATATATATATATATATATATATTTTATAATAATATGACAAGATTGTTAACCATGGATATTCACCCTCACTTTGTCATGGATATTAACTTGTAAATCCGTTTTGCTATAATACATGGGCCAATACCATGATTTATCAATACCACATGTAAAAAAACCATAACTTATTTCATAGTAAAAATATTTTATTTTAATTTATTTTTACAACATTTTTTTAATTGAATCTAAAAGCGAAAATGTTACAATTTCAGATATATCTAAACCCTCTATCCTCATGACTACTAAAAATATTCCCATAGAACTTAAATTAAGGTTTTAATAAAATTAAGCTAAGATGGATCTATCCCGGTTCTTTATATATATATATAAAGAATCGACATAGATCCATCTTAGCTAAGGATCCAAGGTATGAGAGAAAACAAATTGACTAATTATAATAGATTAAATATAGTGCATGTTTTTTTAAGGTTTTTCATTATTTTCTTTGACATGGTTGATCCAAAATATAGGTTTAATATTTTACAACCAATACCATGGCTTATCAATACTACAAGTCCAAAAACCATAATTTATTTCACAACTAAAATATTTTACAACAATATGACAAGATTATTAAGCATGGATATTCACCCCCACATTACATAGATATTATTAACTTGTAAAAAATAGCATTTGTTACAATACCATGGGTCAATACCATGGATTATCAATACCACATGCCCAAAAAACATAAATGATTTCATAATCAAAATATTTTATAACAATATGACAAGATTGTTAACTATGGATATTCACCTTCACTTTACCATGGATATTAACTTGTAAATCCGCTTTGTCACAATACCATGGGCCAATACCATTTCTTATCAATACCACATGCCAAAAAGCCATAACTTATTTCATAATAAAAATATTTTATTTTAATTTAATTTTACAACATTTTTTTAATTGAATCTAAAAGAGAAAATGTTACAATTTGAGATATATCTAAACCCTCTATCCTCATGAATACTAAATATATTCCCATAGAAATTTAAATAAGGTTTTAATAAAATTAAGCGGATCTATGTCGGTTCTTTATATATATATATATATATATATATATATATATATATATATATATATATATAAGAACCAGCATTGATCCATCATAGCTAAGGATCCAAGGGATGAGAGCAAGCAAATTGACTAATTATAATAGATTAAATATAGTGCATGATTTTTTAAGGTTTTTCATTATTTTATTTTCTTTCACATGATTGATCCAAAATATAGGTGTAATATTTTACAACCAATTAAGTTTTCCTAATTTAGATAATTTCTTAAACACAAGACAATGTGATCAAATTTAAGAGAGAGTTGGGGAGGAGGTGGAGAAAGGGAGCAAGATGGTGAAAAATTTGGAGGATAGAGAGAGAGAAAGAGAGAGTGATGGGGGGAGAGAGAGGTGGGAGAGAGAGAGCGAAAGGAAGGAAGAGAGAGGAGAGAGAGGGAGGGATGAAATAACAAAGACGTAGAGGGATAGAGGTAGAGAGAGAGGAGTGAGAAGGGAGTGATGGAGAGAGAGTGAGGGAGAGAGGAGAGGAGGGAAGAGAAAGAAGAGGAGAGGATAGAGATAGTGAGAGAAGGGGAAGGGAGAGAGATGGAGACATAGAAATGGAGAAGGACAGGGGGGGAGATAGTGATAGAGTTGGATGGAAGAGAAAGAGAGAGAGAGGGAGAGTGATTTTGGGGGGAGAGATAGAGGGTGGCGAGAGATAAGGGATAGAGAGGAAAAAAGATAGAGATGATGATGAGAGAGAGATGGAATTGGAGGGGGTAGGAGAGGGAGGGAACAAGAAAAACATAGAGGGAGAAAGGTGGAGAGAGAGAGAGGGTGCCAAGGGAGTCCTGGAGAGAGAGTGAGGAAGAGAGGAGAGCGGGAGGGAATAGAGATAAGGATATAGATAGAGGGGGAGAGAAGGGGAAGAGAGGGAGAGAAAGTTTGTGTATGTTTCGGGGGTGATATAGAGAGAGGGAATAACAAAGAGACACAAATACAAATATAGATATTATATAGTATTATATAACCAACCTAGATCCATATTAACCCTATAACTATCAAGTGCCAAGAGGGATCCAATCTCTCGAGGTGAAAACATTTCCTCAAGTTTTGCACTAGAAAAAAAAGTTTGCACCTCGAGAGATTGGACCCCTCTCAACGCTCGATAGATCCGGGGTTAAGATGGATGTAGGTCGGTTAATATGAAATTAAAGTAGTTTTTATTTGATATTATAGTCTTAAAAATTAAAATTTCCCTTTAAATTAATTTCAAATTAGAACTAGACCCAATTAGATTCAATGAATAGATTTTTAAAAAATACATAAAATATTTTTTTATTAAAAAATATATTTTTAAAATTACAAATTATTAGAGATACATAGTGCAAAGTTGGCTCACCTATACACCATGTGAGGATGAAGAAGTGTTTAAGGATAACATTTCAACCAATCTTTAACAACCTTTCAATCCCCTATCACTTATAAGTTTAGATTGCTTGACACAATTAAGATGACTAACATAAAAAAAATGATTCATATTATTGTAGTACTTGTTAGGTAGTTGTATTTTTGTTCTTAGACTAAACTAGTCATTCATGTTAGTCATTTTTAGTTGTATTACTTATTAGCTAGTCACATATTTTAACCTACGACTAAATTAGTGATTTATGTTAATCGTTTTTAGTTCGGTCACTTAAGATTGCTCATTTTTGGTAGTATTTCACTTGGAAACACTGTGGTGACTAACTTTTTTAGTCACCTAGTCATTAATTGCTCATTTTCTACTAGTGATTTGTCATATAGATCATGATAATTGTTTCTTTGAAATTTACCAATGTATGGAATTATAAAATCTGTCCAGATTATGTCAAATTTTTTTGTATTTTTGTATATCTTTTGCATATTCCATTGGTTCCATTAACAAGGACATCCTCTATATTATAGTTTCCTACACATAGCTCAACGAGAACATTTCAATTGATTATAATTTTTTGTGGAAACCTCATTGTTTTCTGATATCATACATAACCTATTTCCTTACTTTCATCTTCGTTAGTTGCATCAAGAACTATTAGTTCTTCCTTTACATGTAACAACATTTTTTCATTATGCTTATGTACATCCTTGTTCCTATAAAATAGGTATGGAAATAATGGATCCAATGGAGCAAATATATGGCAATTGTTGCTTATATATTCTATGTATTCATTATATTATTTATTGACTCACATTTTGTTAAGTGTTTCAATGATTTTTCTGTCTTTTTAGCTCATTGTCATATGCAATTCATAACATCTTATTTTTTCTTTCCAAAAATGTTATGGTGTTTTCTCCCTTTCTAGGATTAATATTAAAAAAATAGAGAATATTTGATAGATTGTGCTTGAAATAAGTCACCTAAAAATATATATCAACATTTCCAAAATAAGCCAATGGGCTATGCTTTATTTCTTGTGAACATTTATCAACTTGGTACAAGAATGTTACACCTATAATGGGTGCATCATCAATAAGCAGTACGTGAATTTGTTCGCAATGTTTTGTTAATGTGTGTGATTTTTCAATTTTAAGCAAAAGATATTATGATTTGTTAAATGGAAAATGGAATACAAAATGTAACGTTATACCGCCTGCATAGAATTATTTCTTCCCTATATATGATGTTGTGATCTCTTTTAGATTACGTGGGTCATATTCCAATATGTTGTTGTACATGCATATTAGAGATTGGAAAAATTCTTTTGCAGTAAATGTTTTTCCAGTACCTGGAACACATATAAAAAATATGTGTATTGGTTGATATAGATTTGTTTTTTTTTGTTGTTGTCAATATTTGTTTCAATATTTTTTCTTACTCTATATTCAGTTGTCTCACCATTTGATAGAAATATGTTTCTTCTAATATATATATATAGTTGTTTTACGATTTGGTAAGGTCTCTTAACTATTGATTTTTCATTTCTAACCTTTTGCAAATATTTGAAATCTGATTTGATGTTATACTCGTGATAATGTGTTTTTTTATTTGCTCTATATGTATGTCTCTATTAAACAACTCGCTTTCTTTATTTTTAGTTTCAATTGCTATTTAATTAAAATCAGTTCGTGATGTTATAGTTTTGTTTGTGAAATTGTGTTCATTGCATTTTATCACTTCCTTAAATGATAGAGATGCATTTTTGCAAGTCAAATGTTGTTCCTTAAAAATGTTATCATCAATACGACATGGGACATACAACATCAATCATTCTCTGTAATAGTTACCAGAGTCAATATGCTTATTATATTTCACATATCCTATAACATATGGTTTTTGAGCATTTCTTCTCTTCTTGCTTGTATTGAATAGAATGCTACAAATTCTGTTAAGCATATTTGTTCAATCTTTTCTGGTCATTGTACATAGCGATTGATGATTGATAAAGATGCTATGTTTTATGAATCATCCATTTCACGTTCCAGTTCTTTTGGTCTCTTTAGTGAAAATGCTCGATCATTTATCGTTGAAGTATTAATAAATATACATTTTCTTCAGCTAGTGTTCAGTGGCAATGAAAATATTATATATACATCTTATTGTGTAGATATTTGTTACAAGTTCAATAAAACGTTTCCAAGTCTTGTAATTTTTTCTATGGCATCACCATCATTTTTTTGACAATCATTTTGTATACGTTTAAACATTGATCCCATTACTTTATCTAGTTTTGTCATATATGAACTACAATAAGTGGTTGTAGCATATGAGTCAAACACAAATTGAGCATCATTATTTTTACCCTAGATTAATGGAATATGTCAAGCAATGCTCGTAGTCCATATGTCTGTTGGCTCCCTTTTCAATATAATTGTTCTTCACCTCAGACTACATTGAATTGTATGGATGTATTCACTTTTTGTTATACCTAATTTGTCAAGAAAACCACCAAACATATATATTTCATCATGTTTCATATTTTCTAGTGCATCAAATCGACTTTGCATTTGCTTTTGTAGTTGCATTTTCTAATTCCATAGGCTCAAGCAAATTTTGTGTTTTGGCATTGGTGGAATTGGAAAATTGAACATGCAATGCATATGTTCCTTTTTTCTACAAGTATTTGTATGATGATGGTGTTGAATACTTTGTTGGATCAGGTGCACAGCAACAACATAAACATACAACAGAAAATCAAACACATATGACACAGTATTTAACGTGGTTCATCCAACCAATCTGGGCTACATCCACCAAACATAGGCATCAGGAGTTTATTAATAAAATCAGGAGATTACATCATGAAATCCTCACACTCTCTTAGCAAACATCCGAATGGTTGCCTGTTATATAGCACAGAGAACCTAACAGCCTCATTAATTCCCTCACATCAAATATAGGAGGCATTAACTCCCTCCCAACAAACTGGAGCTAATCTAGGAACTGAATTCCTATTGTTGTCACCTTCAGAGATTTTTGCCTATTTCATCCCAAACAGAAAATCTCAACAATCTCCACCTTGACAACAATTCGCCTGATGCCCTGTTATTATTATTTTATCTTTTCTGCAAGCCAAGAGAAGCCAAACACCAGCATAGCTTCTCCAACAAAACTGGTTTCGTGAACATGTCTGCACAGTTCTCCTTTGTATGCACCTTTTCAAGAGAAACTCCCCTTTCAGTGATAACCTGTCTTACAAAATGATATTTGATTGGAATATGCTTTGATTTACTATGATAGGCCGGATTCTTAGCCAAATGTATTGCACTTTGACTGTCACAAAGTAACCTGATGTTATCCTGTAACCTACCAAACTCACCAAGCAAACCTTTCAACCAAACCGCCTCTTTGCAAGCATGCGAAGCAGCAATGTATTCTGCTTCAGTAGTGGATAAAGCAACAATGTTCTGTAGCTTTGACATCCAGCTTATAGCTCCACCTGCAAGAGTAAAGACGTACCTTGAAGTTGATCTTCTCTTATCCAAATCACCTGCAAAATCGGAATCAACATATCCGCAAACAAATTCACTACTCTTATTGTAAGAAATACAATAACTACTTGTGCCTCTCAAGTACCGAAGCACAAATTTCACTGCTGACCAGTGCTCTTTACCCGGATTTGCCATGTACCTGCTGACAACCCCAACTGCATGAGAAATATCTGGTCGCGTACACACCATCGCATACATCAAACATCCTACTACATTGGCATAAGGAATTCGAGACATATAATCCTTTTCTTCATCTGTATTAGGACATAAACTCGAAGAAAGCTTAAAATGGGAAGCTAAAGGGATTGACACAGGCTTCACATTATTCATACCAAACCTCAAAAGTATTTTCTCAACATACTTCTGTTGTGATAGCCACAGCTTACCATTACTCCTGTCTCTGAAAATCTCCATGCCCAAAATCTGTCTTGCCATTAAATTTCTCAATTTCAAACCGGGCACTTTGTGTTTTGGCCATCTTGTATCAGCAAAAAACACAATAATCTCCAACCAGCAATAAAAAAAAATTTGCCTATGCCTCTGCCTTTGCCTTTAAAACAAAAAACTGCCCTTTGGAACTATTTCAACACATTCACCAAAAAAAAAAATAAAAAAAAATTTAGCCAATCCAAAAGGAAAATCAAAAAACTCGGGCATCCTCGGATATATTTGCAAAAAATTCACTGCTCAACATTTTGCGTTCCCATCCATTATGTTTATGGCTTTCTCTGCCAACGAAACTCAAAAAAAAAAGGAGTCACTGTTTTGTTTTAAAATAAAAAATGGAATAACGGGCACTGCGTTTTTTATAACTGCACTGTTCCATGTAAAAACTTGAACGCTGCCATTCCCTACGACAGAGACTCTTCAAAAAAACTGCGCTTTAAACATTCCGATTAACCATTAATTTCACAAGTCAATGTAGACCATACACAACATGCTTTTCTCAAATTTCAATGCGTATCATATTTAATGCCTTTTCACATCCACATGCATTCCATGAAACGGTCCACAACACTACACTTTCACACATTAAGTAGGTTTATCCACGCAACATTCACAACACAAGGCTTTCACAAACTATGCAGGTTTCTCCCGCACCTTTAAAACAGTCCACGCACCATTTAATAATATTACGCAGCAGCAGTTTATAAAACCGGCTCCACGCAGCAATCATGAACGCACCATTTAATAATATAACTGTGATATACTTCAAGGGCAGACCTATGCGGAAAATTAAGGTGCAGAAGTTGGTGCTTACAGAAGCTACTGTTCAACACCTAACAGCAAATATTATTACGCACCAGCAAAACATACCAGGTCAACAGCGTGCTCCATAGCTCCGCGCAGGTATTGTTGCTGTTCTCCACGCGCCAACAGCTCCATCAATCAGATAAAAATTTCTCCACGCCAGCAACACCAGCGCTCCACCTCCAAACTGTGCAGCTCCTCCAGGCAGCACCTCCAACATGCTCTAATACCAATTGTTGGATCAGGTGCACAGCAACAACATAAACATACAGCATAAAATCAAACACATATGACACAGTATTTAACGTGGTTCATCCAACCAATCTGGGCTACGTCCACCAAACATAGGCATCAGGAGTTTATTAATAAAATCAGGAGATTACATCATGAAATCCTCACACTCTCTTAGCAAACATCCGAATGGTTGCCTGTTATATAGCACAGAGAACCTAACAGCCTCATTAATTCCCTCACATCAAATATAGGAGGCATTAACTCCCTCCCAACAAACTGGAGCTAATCTAGGAACTGAATTCCTATTGTTGTCACCTTCAGAGATTTTTGCCTATTTCATCCCAAACAGAAAATCTCAACATACTTTTGAGATTCACAAGAAGTATACTTGAATCACAACACAAGGACTTGTCAACGAATATTTCAATTTCAATATTTGTATTTGTTCCATAGATGGGGGAACTTTTTTATCCATAGCAATGCATCTTGATGTTGGTCTTCTTGATTTTGAAATTATGTTACAAAGAAATAGTCAATGACCTCACCAAAGTACTTGGGTTCATTAAAAAATAATTGGCACAGAGCATTTATTCTTTTTTTGTAATATCATATGCAAGTAACGAGATCTTTATAATATAGGTATCAATATCATTTTCTTCTAATTGGTTTTCAGTTGAGAATTTTTTCTCTCACTTTATTTGTTGCAATGGATTTAATAAAGGCTCCCAAAGATGATCAACACTATTGAATGAGACAAAGAAAGTCGATGGACCTAATTGTTGAATCTTTGCATATAAGTTTTTGTTCAAATGAAAGAAATAGTTTGGTGATTCGTGTATTCTCTTAAGACCCATATAGCCAATATTTGATTTCAGGATGCGATCCAAATTACCTTTTGTCCTAACATCTTTCGTTGTTATTTTTTTTGCCTTCTAACTATACTTTCCTTATTCGAATCCAAATACAATTAAATACTTGGTTGAGGATGGTTCACACTGATTTGTAAAATAGATTTGTTGTATGATACGTAAAATCATGATCTTGATGCAAAACTTCCCATTGAACAATATCGTGATATGTAAAGTTTTTTGTAACTTTGTATGGTCGTTTTTATCCTTAGAAAAATGTTGTGAAACTCATATCTTTCTAATATTTATCTTTGAATATTCCCAAGGGCCTATAGCCTTCATGAAGAGCAATGCTTATTTGATTATTATAAATACCATAAATACTATATGAATCTTTAAAAACATGTAGTAATATTTTTATCACTAGCTCTTCATCATAGTCATAATTATCATCATTTCTTTTTTTTATTTGTCTCATATGCATATGCAGCGTTGTTCTGATTAAAGATTTGTTTCAATTTTCATTTATTGTCACATTTTCCATTTTATAAAGTAGAGTTTTATACAATCATTTCAGTTCCTTCATCACTTTATGAACACAAATTCAACCAATATCATATGTGATTTTAAACACAAAGCATTTTTTAATTGCATCAACCACTATACTAGATTCATTTATGTCATGAGGAAGCGCAGATTTAATTTAAGATGTGTCAACAAGTACATTGATTAGTCCACCAATCAATGCTTGTTGTGGTTTTCTGAAATGCTTCCCAAGTTGTCGTATTTGTAAAAACGGTAATATTGGTGCTATTAGCCTTCTTCCAATTCATATAGCTCTTTCACTATGCATATTTGTTTATTCCACCTAATCCACTATGGAATTGCAAATTTGATGTATTGTCATTATCTAATAATTTTTTGTGTTTTCTGCATAAACACTTATTTTTGGTAAGATTGGTTAATTATCTTTATATGGCACCTTTTTAAAAGTAAGCTTGATTGCATATTGCATAATAATAAATCGATACATCTTGTATTTATTTAAAATATTGTTGTTCAACTACTGTTTCAAATATGTAATCGAAGATTTGTAAAGATTCTTTATGTTTATTTGAAGACATCGAATTTGGGCCTTTCTTGAATGAGAAAAATTTAAGTATTAGCCAATGTATCAACATACCATACATATATAGTTATATTCAAGATATAGGTGAACGCGTGAATATGGGTTACACTTTTGGGCCAAATATGACGATGAAATTTCAAAATTTTACTCTTTTATCAAATTGAATTCCTCAAAATTCATATAAGGATTGTGAATTTTGATTCGAAGTAAAAATAAAATTTGTGGAGAATTATGATGTTGTCCTAATGATATTTTTGCAAAAAAAAATTAGTGTCATATAATCTGTCAATTTTCCATTAAATGAAATGCTTGTCCTTGAAATTTTCACTCATCTTAACAGATATGAGTGTGTTCACGTAGCATAACTTAGTCTAAAATGTGTAATTTCTAATATATATATATATATATATATATATATATATATATATATATATATATATGTATAATCTACACATAGAGAACTAAGTTGTGTATATTAAAACTTTATTTTTTTATGCAAAATTATATTTTTTATTATTTTTCGAAGTTGCGAATCAATAATTGAATTGTATTTTTTGGACATGTGTTCATGTAAGATTCTTTTCTACTATTTAGATAAATTAAAAAAATAAGAGTACCCTTTTGAAGAGGACTTGTAAATGAAGATGGTGGTATTTTTTTCATTTTTTTCATTTTGTATATTGTATATTATTTATTTTTCATTCAGCCCCTTTGAAACTGTCCAAAAAAAATTCAAGCATAATGTTTAAAAGAAAATAGATGAAAAATATCATATGAATTCGAAAATGTCAAATTCATATTCCAATGGATACAGGATTCCTTCATGAATCCAACATGATCAACTTCGCCACCTAAGTACAAACACTTCCTTAAGTCTGCTAGGCTACAAAATGGTGTTGTGGAAAAATCGAAGGGGAGCTAAAACTCTGTTTTTTTAGGCTATCAGTAGCTCAATTGAGTGTTTAAGGTAAAAATTCAAATAACTTGATTGAGGGTTTAATAAACCCTTGATCGAGCCCTTAACATGGTTAGACAATGAATCGATCAATTTTTAAGACTCGATCAAGCCCTTAATGTGGTTAAATAATGGCTTGATCAAGCTTTAAGGCTCAATCAAGCCACCTTTTTTAATTCCATGCCTAGGATGTAATGGCAGGAAATTTAAAAAATATGGCTCAATCAAGCCCATTGCCCGATCGAGCCCCTAACTTGGGTTACACAGGAGCTCAATCGAGTGTATGTTTTAATTCTTGATCGAGAAATATTTAAGGGCCTCAAATAGCTCAATCGAGGGCTTAAATATTGCTTGATAAAGCACTTAAAAAGGCTCGATTGCGCTGCTTTTCTTCACCCACGACGCACCCTTTCTTGCTGAAAGGTGTAACTTAGCTCCATGCATAGACCCATATAGTGTATCTAATCAAAACGAAAGGCCACCATTTATATTCCCTTTTTCATATGCTAGTGCCAATTGTAATATACCCTTGTCAATTTACTATTCGAGGGAATTCCCTTATTGCGTAGCTGTTCATATTTTTTATATGCATATTGATGCGAAAGATTCATTATGTATTATGGCATTTCAAAAAGTTTGTTGAATTAAGCATCAAAGATAGGGAACATCATATTCATTTTGTGTCAATTGGCATATTTTTTGAAAACAACTTTCACTGTAAATACTCTTGAATCCAAACATTCTCTTAAATCTATTTCTTCTCATGATTTATTCTATTTTCATTTGTTCATGTTATGTTTCTTTGTATTGTGCTATGTTCATCATATGTTGATGATCAATTAATTTTGAACTTATTTTCTTGTATAAAACTGGCTCAAAATGTCTAGCAATTGGATTTTTTGTCATGGAACAATGTCATAATTTTTTTCGTACAAATTTGAATTAAAATGTAAACAATTTTTCATTCTTGTATTTGACCAAAGTCTTATCGGAATTTTTAGCCAATTTGATAACCAATGTATGCAAAATATGTCCCCCCATAGTCCTCTTTGCTAAGGAATTATACAAGTTGAAGTTGATTTTGTCATCTTTTCCAAATAATCATTTGGGTTATTTATAGTGGGCATTTCTATCAATGCATCTATATTCAATTCATGTCGGTAACATAATATTGCTTCAACATCATGTATCTCTAAAAAAATTCTAAAATGTTGTGTCATTCCTTCTCGTAATTCTATTGACATGTATCTAAAATGTAGTAGAATTTCTATAACAATAAATAGACAATCTCCTAAAACATGTGCAAAATTGTTTAAACAAAATAGATAATGTTGTTCTAGAATTTCATTTGTACTTCCCCTTTTTATAGCTAGCATAGACTTTTCCATTGATGCCTTAGTAATCATGTTTCAAAGACTTTGTAAATTCACTATTTTGTATTGCTCCACAATAAGCACAATGCAATTATTCCTTAGAAAGTGAACACGGAATGAAAAAATTTAGCATCTCGGATATATGCGTGACACACTACTTCATTGTTTAGTTACCATAGCCAATCCATGGTTGCACTTCTACCATGAGGTCCATTCTTGTTCCAACTTAGTATCAAAGTATTTTTAATGCTTCTCCAACTCATTGATCTATCTGTTCTTCAAATCATCTATGAAACTCCAACATATTTGGGACAATAGAATTGGGGAAAAGGAAAATTAGAAAGACGAACAATACAGTATGGTTGTAGATGAAGAATCCATGACGTAACATAAAATATATACATTAATACGCTCATGAGGGTTGGGGTGTGAAGGGAATATGAGAGAGAGAATAATAGGAAAATCGTATGTTATTTTGTTCTAAGAATTTCCCAATCCATTTCAGATATTGGGTAAGTCAATTAAAGTTACCTAACTCAATCTTCTTAGAGTGAGAATGAATTATCAGTTTAGTGGGCATTATATTTTTCACCCCCTTGCGAGGATTAGGGTCAAATGAGTTAACATGCTCTTCCATGTCATGAGTTTATTAAGTTTACAATGGACTCCTCCTAGTTGTTTATTGGTCTTGCTTATTCATTGGTTCTAGTTCTTTTACTACATTTACTGGATAATTAATAGGTGAGCTTCCATCATTTAGGAAAATAGGTAAATATTTCTTTTGGTATTTATACTTTCTTTAGCTATGGGTATGGATTGTTAGCATTTAGATATAAATATTGTATGCCATGACCTAAATGGATAAATTTTAAAGAAATTTAATAGAGCATGATTATTTATGTAATAATTTACCCATTTTCCTATAAATATACATCACTCAATAGGTATTTTCAATTTCATGGTATCTCTTCATACTCGTGTTAAAAGGGATTGGCATGCATTGTATACATGTACAATTTTTCTTTTGGTATTTTCATAGCCAACAACCAGATTTGAAAGTTGATTGTAACCAAAACATATTTCATAGGTAATTTATATTTCTGATAGTTGAACCCATTTATCATAATTCTTTTCTTTTTTACAAACATTTTGAAAACCCAACTTTCATACTCAACTTTGAAAACAAACTCTTCAAAAACTCCCACAACTCGACAACAAAATTCCCAACAATTATCATAAGAATTCTCATTCTGCATCTCTATCTTTCGTGTCAAGAATTCGTGGAACACCCTTTACAAAACCTCTATGTCACAACATCAAAATTATCCATTAAATTCCACGATTATTCCCCTCTCCCGCTTTTCTCCAATCACAACTCATGTCCTTATCCACGAGATTTAAAGTTTACACCCAAACCCAAGATGCAACATGAATCCACTTGTCATATAACACAAAAAAAAAATGTACTACGACTTATGTTAATCCGTGGCTCTCATCAACCTGACTAACTTGTAAATGCCATTTTGAAATCACACTAGAGAATAAGCCTTACAATGCAAAAACCGACAACACAACTAAAAGGGATTATTGTTTGCATTCCAAATGAGCTCAGATATCGCTGCTCAGGATCATGCTTCAATGGAAAAAGGTGGTGACAAAGGGTCATAGTGATGACTCCTTCACCATGCCTGAGACTTGTAGGAAAATATGATAACTAGAAAAGTTACATATTTTTATTAAATTATATTTTTATAAATTTTCCATTACAATTTATGCATGGTCATGATAACACTTGGATTTTCTATGCCATATGAATTATATAAAAAAATAAAAAAATAAAATTAGATCTGTTAAAAAGGGTGATGGATATAAGGAAACTAAAGTATTATATCTATAAGTATGCTTATATTATCTATAAGACAAAATTTAGTTAGTTTATGTAAAGTTTACTATCTACTATATTTTAACTATAAATTTTGTGGGGAGGGATTGAGGTTTGGAATCGCATATGAAAAAATAAATTGTTCCAAGGAGTATCTAAACTCAACCCAATCTCACATAAACCCATAAAAACATCCAATTGCTAGGAAATTCAATATTAATATTAGCCTCAACTTAAACTCTAACTACAAATAAAATTAAATTAGGGGAAAAGTAAATGTAAAATGTGCTCACATAATTAAAAATTGGAAAACATGAGTGCTACAGGGTTGTAACATATATAGTGTGAGAAATTTAAGCATTCACATGTAGAAGGAAAGAATCACCACTTACCTGATAGAGATACTACTGGCTTTGCCCCTGCCTTCAAGAAGATTTTCTTTGCATACTCCTTACACTGACAACTAGGGCACAAATATTGCTCACTACACTAATAAGATCTTGGACGTTAGACTACACTGCAGAGTTTGAAGAATAAATCATTGATGTGATGCAACTAGAAAAATGATGATCACACATCTTGGAGAATAAATCATCGATGTAATGCAACTAGTAGAACAACAACTTAGGAGAGCACTTTGAAGAAAATATTTCATAACGAGCCCCCTTGAGAAGTAATCAAATATGTGTTGGCAACATGGTTGCTAAAAATTGCATGATAAATACCTGGCCAATGTGGTTGTGGAAAAAATAAATAGAACTTGTGGTTAAAGTTGACACGTCACTTTTAAAAAATTTCTAACTTCTCTCTATGTTATACTAACTACTCATATACAATGACAACAATTAGACTTTGATGTAGGTGTTAAAACATGTGTATCTTCCAAATGTCATTGAGCCCAATATAAAACATATACATGTATTTGTATTTAAAATGGAATATGTAATGAAATCATACAACATCGTCTATCGATATAATTCCAAAGCATTCAAAAATCTTGATTTAAATCTTCAACTAGTGTGTGTCTTGAAATAAATAAATCAAATAACATGTCTAAAATGAATTCTCAATTCGGTCATGGTGAACTATTAATCAATCATGTGTATCACAATATACCAACATAAAAATAATAGTACAAGAAACAATGAAAGAAACACAATTAATCATAAATGCATATAATATAATTAAACTGTCATATTGAACAGGGTAATGCAACATGTGCACTATGCCTATTCAAATACAAAGCACTCAGATATATTTTTATGCTTTAACTATTTCTTAGAAACTTCAATTTTTCCTCTCATAGAAGTATCAATCATCCAAACTTTTGTTGGCTAGATGCTTTTCTTCTTAGGACTTTGGAAAACTGTGAATGCATGTTCTTCTTATACCTCTATGGCCTCCTCGATCATTGATTGCAAAGCTTGTACTCATTCGGTACCAAGTACAACTGGAAAAAAAATCACCTGATGATTAAAACATCTCTTCAAATTCTTGAATTTTAAATAAGCCACACCACATAGAGACTAGAGATTATAAGAAGAAGTTGGCAACCATTGAAGCTTCTTATCTAAATGAACTAATACATTGAAATCCAAGCAAAGAGAATTTACCAGTAATTACCCAAAATATGCTTGTTCACTACTAGTTAAAGTATATAATCCAACATGAGTCAGCCTAAAGGGATGGCGGTCGAATTAAAATATCTCTTCAGCTTCATAAAATTTTCCAATTATGTTGGGGTAACCACTCTTGTTTCTTGAATTTTAAATAAGTTTCTCCAAGCTCAAGTTAAACTTGGTAAGGAGCAGGTGGCAACTGTTGAATCATCCTATCCAAAAGAGTTAATATATTGAAATCCCCACAAATAAAATTTACGAGTAATTTCCCAGAAACTTCAATTTCACTACCAGTTAAAGTACAACCCCGATATCCTTGATCCTTTTTTACCATAGCTTGACATTGTTCATTCGATATAAACCAACCTAAGTTAGTCCAAAAATATGGCATTCAAATCTTTGAATATATCCCCATTCTGCTTTGAATTCTATGATAATTTTGTTAGCTTTAAGGACTACAACATTCATTTCATCAATGGCTTTCTTCCTTCCTTTAACTGATAGAACTAATGGAAAACAATTTTTTTGTTAGGAAAATCAAATAATTTAATAGCTTCTTCATCAACTGAATTTGGTCGTTCATATCAAATTGAGCTCTAAGTCCATGCATATCACATGTTTTGTATGTGGGTGTCATGGATTTGGGGTAGCGTATTAATGAAAACCTTACTATGATGTTTAGTAACCATTCTAAACCCATAAACTATACTAGTTACTATTAATGTACTACACTAAAGCCTTGGAAATCTTACATGTTTCCTATCATCGATTTGCTGAGTACGAATAATTGTGTGTCGGGTCCACTTTCCATCTTTTATTATAGTGGAATTCCTTCTAGATCTAATGACCCAAACCTAATTGATCAGACGACCCAAATGCACATTGGCATCTCACTACCATGGGGTTTTAACATGGAGTTTTAGTCTAATGACATCCAATGGCCAATATTTCTTTGATCCGATGGCCCAACAACGTATCTCCCCCCAACTAGCGTTGGCAATAAAGAAAACTTTCTCCCCCAATGAAATCAAACACCCCTAGTTAAACATGATAAATGAACCTCACCCACACACACATATATTCAGCTGCTATACCCCACTTTGGTGTGGGTCCCCATTGATTTAATGGTTGTGATTGCCTGTCCAAATCAATGGCTTACAATAACAACCCACCCCCTCCCGGTCCCAAATGACGTCAGCAAGGAAGGAGAGGGAGGGTCTGCAATCACGGTTCGCCCCTCCCAAAATGTTTTCCCTCTAATAGAAATTCCATAGTGAACAATCAAGAAATTCGATTTTGTGAACTAACGAGAATTAGATGAATGGATCTTCTTGTCCATAATACCCACCCTTCTGAAGTTTCCAAGATATATGACCTTAGCACCTATATTACCAAGTTTCACCTGTCATTCCACCAATTCTAAATACAAATTTATTGATTTAACAAGAAGTGTAACCTCAAAACAAGAACTCTTTCCCAAAAAACGCTTATTTTTATGCAAAAACAAGCAAAAATGAGAAGTGTTGATCCTTCATCGACGTTTTTTTTAGGTTAAAATTCCAAAAATAATTAAAAACAACATTAAAAACCATTTTTTTTGTGAAATAATATGAAAAACACCGTGAAAATGAAAAGTGTTGATGTTGCATCAACACTTTTTTTTTTCAAGTCAAAATTCTATTTTTTTTTTTTTTTAACAATGGCATTAAAACTAATTTTTTTTACAATAAACGTGAAAAACACTATGAAATTGAAAGTGTTGATTTGCATCAATATTTTTTCTTTTGGTTAAAATTCCAACATTTTTTAGCAATGACATTAAAATAAAATATCATGACTTCGAAAAACCTTAAAATTCAAATAATTTTTGACAATAATGTTAAAGATAAAATATGACGACTCCAAAAAACCTAAAAATTCCAATAATTTTCAACTATGGTGTTAAATATAAATATCATAACTCCGTAAAACCTTAAAATTTTCACATTTTTCATTCATGGCATTAAAAATAAAATATCATACTCATAAGAACCTTAAACTTTCGAAAATTTTCAGCCATGGAATTATAATCAAATATCATCACTAAGATCCACTAGGGTCTTGGATAGGCACTGATAAGGTGCTTTCTTAAGGCACTCCTAGATGTAAAGTCACCGGTTCAATTCCTCGCCCCGATCAGGGTGATATATTGGACATGATGAAGATGTAGTGCTACCAAGCTTACAAAAAAAATATCATCACTAAAAAACCTAAAAAATGAATACCTGAATCAAAGAGTCATTATACCAAGAGTATTTTTTATAAATGCTAAAAGTATATCTCTTTAAAACCCTTAGCCTAAGGCAAATTAACGCATTGCAAAAAAAATTAAAAATCAACCATCAAATTAACACACAATGGGGGCGATGCTGAACCATTGCAATGAAAACTTAAAAATCAACATGAAATTGACTCACACAATAAGGGGCAAACTTGATAAATTTTAACGAAAACTTAAAAATCAACTAACAAATTAACACATAGTGAGGTCGGTTTGCCAATCAAGCATCGACACAGTCCCTATAACAAAAAAAAGAGCAAAATAAAAAAAATAAACACAAAACATTAAAAAAGAGTTAAAACGACTTTAAAACGACCCAAAAAAACAATGCCAAGAAATAAATAAATAAACAAATATTAAAAATAAATAAAAATAAAAAACCAAAAAAATAATTCAAGCATTAAAAAAAGAAAACCTCATAAAAGATGAAAATTTAAATATAAAAAGGGTAAGAATAAAAAATTAAAAATACAAAAATAAAAATAAAAATAAACGGAAGACAAAAAAAATATCTAACTAAAAAGCACAATTAAAAAAAAAATAAACAAATTAAATAATTAAAAAAAATAATTTTATATTAAAACCAATTTTAAAAAATTAAAAAAATTTAGAAAAATAATATATATAATTGTATTTTCTCACCTCACCTTGATGCCAAAGTGACACAGGCAAGGTTGTTAGAGAAACGCAACCACTCTAGCAAGCCATATTCATGGACATTTAGCGTCAGGGCAGGGGGTTCATCGATTTTGGGAATCGACAAGTCCCCAACTATGATGTTAAAAGGCCATTGGCAGTGTCACACCCCCATCTTGGTGGTGGTATTTCAGCTGCACATAAGCAAGTGTGGCACAACTACCCACTTTCATTTCACCAATACTTATGAGTATGAGCTATGCCTAACATCCAAAACTTAGTTATTTTTCTTCAATTCTACTAAGCATTCTTATTTACACAGTGGAAATAACATTCATCATCATCATATCATAAATATGCACAGCGAAAATACTTTCTTTTAATGGGAAGGGAAAATCCCAGATTAGAGTCTGCCCAATAATAATAATTCAGTATTTTACAAATACAATTACAAGTTCAACCTTTGCCACAAAACCCCAAATTTCACCTTAACAAAGCTTTCCAATTTTCAACAACTCGGCATGCTCATGTCGGGTTGCCCACCTCACCGGGTCGGGCCACCCTTCTGTTTAGTAGTGCCCACTTTTGTCGTTCAGGACTACCCATGTTCATCAGGTCGTGTAGCTCATCATCGGACAGAGGCACCCACCTCGGGTCAGATCACCCTCCGCATCTCGTCGCGTTGTGCAGAGGCACCCACCCCGCCGGGTCGGGTCGACCTCCGTAGCTCGTCGTGCCCTTCGTTTAGAATTCTGCACACCGCACACTTCATCGTGGCCCATATCACTGACTTTCGTTGGTCTCATATCCATGCAGCTCGCCGTGTTGGGCAGGAGCGCCCACCGTGCAGCTCACCCAACTACAGAACTCATCATACAACTCACCTAACCGCAAAATCGTCGACCCGAAAACCTGCAACTCGTTTCTCTTTCTCCTCGAATTGGTATTATGACCCTCGGTCAGCCTGCACCTCACCCTTTCTCTTTCGCCACTGGCTCTTGCTTGCCCAAGTGTCTTCGCTAATGCGTATTGCCTCGACTTTGATCATTCCTTTCTCCCAAGTTTCCATCTCCAATATATATGTGTCCTCCATGGTTAAGGTGGGTCAGCCTGCCCAAGGCTACCACACAAATCGCCCATGAAAAATATCAGATAATGTGTTGGCCCACCAACTCATCCACTCTGCACGTCAGCCCACCAACTTGTCCGCTCCACATGTCGGCCCACCAACTCGTTAGTTTTCGACACCTCTTATAAACTCATCGCATGCATCCATGCTTATTTGATTTTCTCAATCTCGATTTTTCGACTCTCCAAGTAACTTGTCGGGGCGCTTTTAACCAAACGCACCTGCTCGTCACACATAACCAAATTTTGTCTCCCACTGTCGCTCATCGCACATGATTGTGCCTCAGCTCGTGGTCGTGACATACTCCCCCACTTTAAACGGTTTTCATCCTCCCTTAATCTCATCCAGCCATGTATCTGATTAATACTGCGTCCTCAAATACTTGTGCACAACTTCAACCTCCTCATGTTTATAACCAAGCTTCTCAAGCTTGGCTTTCGTCAATTGAAAGTCATAGATTCTATCCTAAGATTCGAGAGATCATTAATTAACGTTGCTAAAGATCATTATATGCCCATGGAATACCTACAAAAATCCACTATAGCAACTGGATCTCTACCTGCATAATCTTCCCCAACCACTTCCTTAGAAGAATTACTCGAACTCCCTTCATTAGCAACTACATGGTGAAGATCCTTTGTAGAAGATGTGTCTATCAAGTGCCTCAAGATGTGTGAAACTGTCTTTCCACCTTCAACTTTCCTTCTAGCTCTCGCAACAAAGTTAGTTATCTTCCTTTCCTTCGTTGTTTGAGTCATACATCCAAGTCCCCTTTGCTCCACATAATCATGCTTCACATTCAGATCCTTTGGATACAAAGCCATAGAAGCAATTCTTGGTCTATATCCCAAGCAACTCCTCTTATTCATCGGAACCATCATAGTTTGTCCTTTAGCTATAACCGAGAGAATGTCTTGCTCCACCATTGGTATGGATTGTGTAGCTTTTAGAAAATCCTACCCCAGCACCATAGTATGATCATCCAAGTCAATCACTCTCAAGTCCAACTTCCCAAACCATGAACCCACTCTCACATGAGTGTCCTTCAAAACACCTGTCACAGCTTTCATGGTAGAGTTCACTGCTTTGAAAGCACTCGACTCTCTCCCCACTTCAGCTTTCTTCCCAAAAGATGTTGTTGCTTTCCTACTAAGGAAGCTATGAGTAGCCCCCATGTCCACCAATGCATCAAACTTCTTGCCATGTACGGTTACCTGCACAAAACTCAGCCTTAAGGCATCTCCATCCTCTCTAGGCTTAATCTTGCATCTTATCTCTGCAACCTTCTTCAATAATTCGACCTCAGAAGAGTCTTTCGACTTATGTTTCGACCTGAATTCCTTCTTAAGGTACTTCAACTCCTTGTTCAGTTCATCTAAGCAATTCGATCCTGGTCTAGCTTGAACTCCATCAAGCTTCTCCTCCATCGCTTTCTTCATAAGTGCACCTACTTGGTACACATTGACTTATTTTGCTCGAAGTGACCTAATCATCTGAACATCTTCCTTCATGGCTCAGTGATAGTCCCCACGTCTATCAATGTAATCGAGCTCATCTTGCTCTATCACAATAGGCTTTCAACCAAGAAAGTCGCTCTTAATTTCGTCCTCAAGTCCCTTGACTTTCACCTGCAACATGGTGTTGTTCTCCCTTAGTCGAACTTGTTCATCCATGAGTTCTTGGAGTCTTTGATCAACCTGTTGTATCTTCTCATCAAGTTCATTGAGTTCAGCATTCCTTCCATGAAGATTACCCAAGTCCATTCGCATGTCTACTATCTTGTCCCCAATGTGTATCAGGAGTTCCCACTCTTGCACAAGAGCCTCATAGTGTTTTTTTGTCTTGTCTTTCCAATAATATGTCATGTCTTCAAGCTTTTGAAGTGCTCTTTCGACCATCTTCATCCATTTGACAATTCTCTAATACCTGCTTTACCCTCAACAATCATCAAGGTTTAAAAGCCAATATCAACGACTACCAACAGATATCAATTGTCATGAAGTGGAGTGGTAACACTTCAATTTGCAAATCGTTTGAAACCTCGCGGAATCCAAAGCTTTGATACCAACTGTCATGCCCCTATCCTGCCAGTGGTCTTTCAATCGCACATAGGCAGGTGCGGCATCGCTACCCACTTTATTTTCACCAATACTTATGAGTACAAGCTACGCCTAACATTCAACACGTAGTTATTTTTCTTTAATTCTACTAAGCATTCGTCATTTACATAACGAAAATAACATTCATTATCATCATATCATAAATATGCACAACGAAAATACTTTCTTTTAATGGGAGGGGAAAATCCCATATTAGAGTCTGCCCAGTAATAATAATTCAGTATTTTACAAATACAATTACAAGTTCAGCCTTTGCCAAGAAACCCCAAATTTCACATTAACAAAGATTTCCAATTTTCAACAACTCGGCCTGCTCGTGTTGGGTCGCCCACCTCACCGGGTTGGGTCTCCCTTCTGTTCAACAGTGCCCACTTTCGTCGTTCATGACTACCCATGTCTGTCAGGTCGTGTAGCTTATCGCCAAGCAGAGGCACCCACCTCGGGTCGGGTTGCCCTCTGCAGCGCACCGTGCCATGCAAAGGCGCCCACCCCGTTGGGTTGGGTCTCCCTCCACAACCTATCGTGCCCTTCGTTTAGACTTCCTTACATCACACACTTCACTGCAACCCGTATCATAGACTGTCGTCAGTTGCCTACCTGTGCATCTTGTCGCATCGAGCAAGAGTGGCCACTCCACCAGGTTGCCCACCGCAGCTCATCGCGCCAGGTAGGAGCACCTACCGTGTAGCCTGCCCAACCACAAAACTCATCATACAACTCGCCTAACCGCATAAACATCCACCCGAAAACCTCCAACTCGTTTCTCTTTCTCCTCAGTTTAGTAATACGACCCTTGGACCACCTGCACCTCGCTCTTTCTCTTTCACCACTTGCTCTTTCTCGCCCAAGTGTCTTCTCTAATGCGTATTACTTGGAATTTAATAATGTGTCGACCCACCAACTCATCCGCTCTGCACGCCGGCGCACCAACTCGTCTGCTGCGCATGTCAGCCTGCCAACTCGTCGGTTTTTCGACACCTCTTATAAACTCATCACGTGTGCCCATACTTAGTTGATTTTCCCAATCTCGGTTTTTCAACTCTCCAAGTAACTCGTCGCACCGTCGCAACTTGTTGTCGCACACTCGTCAGGGCTTGTTTAACTGAACGCACCCGCTCATCGCACATAACTGAAGTTTGTCTCCCACCGTCTCTCATTGCACAGGAGCACACCTCAGCTCGTGGTCGAGACAAACAGGGTGGTTGGAGCAATGGTGTCACTCCATCCACCCTATCAGTATCCCTTTACCATCGAGGGAGTGGGCTCGCCGATTCCCAAAATTGACGAGTCCTCATCCCCGGTGCCAAAGGGTCACCGAAATGGCTAGTAAGGCCACGACACTAGTCTAACAACCCTCCCTATGACCCTTTGGTGCTGGGATGAGGAGGGCTAAAAAAAAAATCATATTTTTTTATTCTTTTAATTTTTTAAAATTGTTTTAAAATTTTTTATTTAATAGTTTTTTTCCTTAATATTTTTTAATATTTTTTTTTTAAACAATTTACAATACATTTTATTTTGTATAATTTATTTTTGTTTCATACGTTGTTTATTATTATTATTTTTTTAATAATGTTCTCACACACACACACACACACATATATTTATTTAATTTTTCTTTTTTTTGTTTAAATGTATTTTTTCTTTATTATTATTATTTTTTTTCATTTTTTAATTTGTTTTCAATTTTTTTAAAACCTTTTTTTGTTAAGGTTGTTTTTAATTTTTTTAAACATTTAATTTTGTTATTTTTACTTAAAATTTTATGTTAATCATCATTTTTTTTATTAAAAATAACTTCAAATATTTTCATCTTTGGACATAAAATTCATAAAAATTACATACATTTTGCTATTGATTCATTCTTTTTATGTTTAATTTTTTTCCATAAAAAACCTTTATTTGACATGTTATTTGCGAAAATATCCTTAAATGTGTATTTTTTCAATTATGTGTATATGCAAAATGTGTATTCTTTTGTCAAGTATTTAAAATCATTATTTTTTTAGTGAGAATTTTTTTATGTGTATTGAAGTATTTATATAAATATATAAAAAATCCTAATTTCAAAATAATAATTTTATTAATTTTTTAAACTTTGCAAAAAAAGAAAATTCCATTATATGAAAAACATTGCAAAGAAAAACAAAAAATACAAGCTTGAAAAAACCTTCAAATACAAACATCTCAAGAAGAAAAATATAAGAAGAAGAAGACAACTTTAAAAATGGTTAAATAGCCAATATTTAAAAAAAAAATGTGCATACATAAGACATAAGAAAATTTAAAGTGTCAAAAATATTGCCCCCCCAATATAAAAATGTTGATGTTGCATCAACACTTTTCAAAATCAACATGAAAATCACCAAGATTTAAAAAAATGTATACATACTTAATACAGAAGAAAATTTAAAGTGTCAAAATGAAACCCAAAAAAAATGTGTTCATGTCGCACCAACACTTTTCAAAATCAGTAACATTTAAAAAAAATTGTCCAAACTTAATACATAAGAAAATGTAATGTGTCAAAACTATGCTAAAAAAAAGGTTGATGTTGAATCAACACTTCTCAAAATTGGTATGAAAATCATGATATTTTGCAACCTCTCAAAAAACGAGAACTGAATATAGTTCTCATTAAGTTGGTAACTTTGTTTAAGCTCATAAACACAATTTTGTTCATTTCATTCACCATTCTTGTAGATTTTACATTCCTTACAAGTTGAATCAAATAGTTCATCAATAACTTGTAATTTTCCCTAAATTAATTTTTTAGCCCACAACTACATCAGTGTCTTCCTTCATTTTAAGATAAAGTACATGGCCTATCAATTTATGACACCTCTAACCAGACAATTTGAATTGGAATTGTCATGAATTAGTGAAACAAAACCCAAGGTAAAATATTATCGTCACTTGTCCTTGGAACTCCTAGAACCTTAATTATGACCTCATCTGTCTACTCGTTGCCTTCCAACTTCTCCGATGGATTGTCCTCGTGAGACGCATCATCAATGTGACCGAGAACCTCATTCATTCCAAGTTTGAAGCGTTCATGTCCTTTCTCCCCAGCTCCTTGAGATTTGGGTAGGGGCATTTCTCCAAGCCCAAAACCCTCCTTTAAAATGCCGACCTTTGTTGCTTCCACCTTGACCTCCATGATATTGTTCTTGAAGTTTAAATTGATCATCTTCGTGTTCAGATGCTCCACTGACTTTGCAGCAACTCCAGATCTTTCTCGATGTCAACGAGGTGAGTCATCACTATCATGAATTGATCATCAACCTCCTCTGCTACCTATTTCCCCAATTATTTTACCATAGCCACAATATTTCTTGTGGGAAAAGTTCCTTGTTCCTCTAAAGTATCACAGCTACCATTGACACTGGTAGAGGCCATTTTTAGAATGATCTTTCCCTATACACAAATAACTCTTAGATTTAGTTGGTTCATCTAGTGCCTTAATATGGTGCTCTGCTCCTTATCGAATGTTGCGCGCATCCTTTCACATTGAATGATTTTCCTAGACTGATGATTAGACTCGGCATAAGTCGCCATCCTTGCAACCGCTAATTTGAAATCGGATGTGTTGTTACCGCTCTTCACAATTGAAATGTTGTACTAAGTCAGCATTCCCTAGTCTTGGCATTTAATATGATTCCAATTGCTTTCCACTTGTCGATCATCATGCCAGTTAATTCTTTATGCCTCCATCTGGAATCGAGATATTCCATTTACCTACTCTGACTCCTGAGAGAGTCCTTCCATACTTCGAAGCAATACTTAATTAGGTGTGATCTATCTCCTTTAATGTGCAATTTATTCCTTTTAACGCATGAGGTCATATCTCTTAGGGATTCTTTCATGGTATGACATATCAGGGAGTTAGCTTGGTCTAAGATCAAACACCTTGATCTAACGCAGTTCCTCTATTGGCATGACTATCCACCTCCCAGTGGTTATCTTGTTTAACATGGAAAAAATTATAATATTCGAATTGGCTTAGAAAAATCCAATCCTTTGGAACATAGGAGAAAGTTTAAAGTCTTTTTGTTGCCTAAGCTTGGAACATCTTTGGTTAACAATCATTGAATCTCCAGCTATACTTAGATGTCACAAACCTTTGGATATAACAATCTGCTATAAGGCTTCAACTTGATTATTCGTAGCATTCCCCAATCCTTAGTAATTGCCAGAACTATAAGGCTCAACTTGGTTATTCGTAGCATTCCCCAATCCCCAATCATTACTAGAGCTATAAGGCTTCAACTTGATTATTTGTAGCATTTCTCAATCCTCATGCATACATTGTTTCTATCATTCCATCGGGTTGTAAATCACCCCTTTTAAAAAGTTTTAACCATAGAAAAATTTTAATTTTTTCCAATTGATATATATATATATATATATTTCTTTTTTAATTTTTTAACTATTTTATTTCTTTATAAAATTGATATAAGATTATGTTATTTCATATAGATATTGAACTATTTTATTTATTATGGAGAGTCAGAATAAATAATTTTAACACTTCTTTTTAATATATATATCCTAACCCTTCGTCTAAGAGGAGGTGCTGGAGGAGAACCTTCCTCAGCTAAGGCTTTTTCGTATAAAGATGCAGTCCATGCCAAACAGACTGAAAAGACAGATCCACCAATGCAGACTTCACCCAAGCCTTTTTTGGTTGACAAATTGGAGGAGGTCCCCTCAGTTGAGATCTCCTACCCTGATCTTGAAGACGACACCCAGAAATTTGCTGAAAGGGCCATCATTTGCAGATTCAATGGGCTCTGGCCGCGCTCATAGGATCTTCATGACTGGATCAAAGACAACTGGACTGACCGTTACAAGGTTTATTTCTGTGCAAAGGGTTATTTTATAGTGCTGTTCGATGAACTCGAGCATTGCTACAACGCCCTAGACGAAGGCCCTTGGTTCATGGGTTCAGCTGGCCTCTTCCTAACTCCATGGTTTCCAGATTTTGACCCAGCTTCAGCAGTCATCACCAAAGCCCCGGTATGGATCAGACTTCCAAATCTCCCTGTTCACCTGTGGCGTACAGAAGTATACAGGCAAATAGGCAATGCCTTGGGTAGCTTTCTAACGGGAGATTACAAGAGAGAACGGCAGGGTCTCTATACATACGCCAGAGTTTGTGTGGAGCTAGACTTAAGCAAGGGATTGCCAGAGTACATCAATCTCAAGATCAGGGACCTCATCTGGACCCAGTTTCTAGAATACGAAAACACTGCCTTCAGATGCCGCCATTGTCACCTAACAGGGCACCTGCATAACTCCTGCCCATCGCTATCAGCAAGAACGAAAAAGGGCCTCTTCGCATGCTCTAAGCCCAAGAGTTGGGCTCCATGTCCAACGCCGCCAGCTGGAAACTCCAGTCCCCCAAGTAAGGAAAAGGAGGAAAGAGAATCAGAACCAGATCTGACGATGCAGCAGATGGAACCGCCCACGGACAATATGGGGCACACCCATGTCCCAGCAAACTCCCAGAAGCGACCCCATGAGACTTCTTCCTCTGATTCAGAGAAGGAGTCCCCGATGATGGAGAACGCCAGTCTTCAAGTTGTTCTTGCCCATCATCCCCATGAAGGCTGGACAAAAGTTAACAAAAAGAAGGGGAAAAAACATTGTGGTGTAATCACTGTCCCGCTGGGATAATAGCCTGATTGTTAGTATTTGCTCTCGAATCTTTTGATGTAGCTATGTTTGCATCCTCCCTCCGAGACCGAGGTTGATGTATCCATCATTTCCGGTCTGTCGGTCTTTTGTTTTTTCTGTAGCTCTGTGATTGTATCTCTCTTCCGGGACCGAGGTTGATGATTCCATCATTTCCGGTCTGACGGTCTTTTGCCTCTCCTGTCTGTACTATATTTTTATTAATAGATTTAGACTTTACCAATAAAAAAATATATATATATATATATATTTTTTTTAATTATATTTGACTATTTAAAATATATATATATATATATATATATAAACTTGAAATTGAACACCAACAAATTTACAGTCATATTTGGCTGTAAAAGTAGACTCTTGGCTCAATAAAAAAAACCCTGGAAAAAAATTACCTTTACCAATAGTCGTACGAACTATTATTTAAAACGAAAATCAATTTTACCAATATATCGTACATACTTCATTAAAAAAATATATCTTCTGACTCTCATTGACAACATCATGTGATCTTCCTGGCTTTCATCCCCAGGACAGAGTGGGCGTCATAATTTCATTTGTGTAACTTTTGTATAATGATATGATGGTGCAGCTTTGAAATTTTTAGTATTCTTTTTTAAACTCTATTGTTAACATGAAAAAATAAAATATTTATTTAATATTTTAATATTAATTGCGTCACGGAATCGAAATTAAATTAAAATGTAATTTTGTCAGTGAAAGAAAAAACCAATGTTTGAAAAACAAATATTGAATAATGAAAAGGCAAGTGAAAATCCCGCTAGAGTACTCTTATGTGTCTTGGAAAAATAATGCCCAGTAAGTTGAATAACTTTAATTATTATCTAAAAAATAATATTAAATTATATGCTTACGACGAAATATTTAGATATTTTTGTTTTTAATAAATAAAAATTAGATATTTTTGTTTTTAATAAAAAATGTTGATTGTTTGATGGCGTATATTAATAGTATCAATTTCTGACTTATAAGTTTTTGGAAAAGTGTAAGATTTTTCATAATATTTTGTTTTTTTCTTTTTATATATCTTAATATTGTAATTAGTTTTTTTTTCAATATCATTTTGAATGAAATAGAATTAGAGTGGTTATTAAGCTTTTTGTTGTAATCCAATAGCCAGGAAATTGTTTGTTTTTAAGAAGGGTTGAAAGTTGGTATGGAAAGTATTAATTTTTTATTTTTATTTTTTAAATTAGTCTTTTTATTAAAGTTATAGAAGTTGAAAAGTTTTTTTTTTGGGTTTAAATAGTGACTTGGAAAAATAAATGAACACAATTTTATTTAAATATAACATTGTATTTAAGTTTGGGATGTTTTTTTATCTTTGATTTAAAGTATACGGTAAGGATAAACTATGTTTTTTTATCTTTGATTTAAAGTATACGGTAAGGATAAACTATTATGTTTATGGCCTATGGGTTGAGGATGATTTTTATAGTTGTGGTGTTTAAAAGCATGATGTTTTATAATGTTTAGATATGTGTTTAATGGTTGTTTAGCAATTTACAATGTGTTGAGAAGTTGATAGTGAGTTGTTTGGAGGAAATCATATGAGTTTGTCCCGTAATAGAAATTTGATTATGATCTTGCTATTTAGGAATTTTCTTATTAGAATTTTGTGGGTTCTAATAAGTCCTTCCCTTAATTCATAGTGTTTGATATATGGTATGTAGGTTACGAATTCACTTTTACTTTTAAATAAAAGTTTTTTTTTAAATTTATTTGTTAATTAAAATTGTGAAAAATCATTATCAATTGCTATCCCGGCATAATTGTTATCTTAAAAAAAAATCCAATAAAAAAAACAAAACTAACTCACCGCAAACTGCAATGTGCCAGACACCAGTACCTCCGGATTAATAGATAACCGTGGAATGCAAGGTCCATGTACCACAAATTCACTTCCCACCATCATTGCAACACACTCACAGATACATTTTGGTTTTTATTTTAAAATTTACTTGATGTTTTTTTAAATAGATTAATAAAAGGAAAAAAAAACCAATTAAAACTTCTTTTTGCAATAAACTACAATATCTTTAAAAAATTGTGGAAACAAGATGCCCGTATGCCATACACCAGGACTGATAAGACAATAAATTTAAATTATTTGGTTAAAGTTTAAAACAGTATCTAATATTACATTTAAAAAAAAAACTATTGAATTAATTATTTTTATTCTATTTCCTTTTACCAGTTGAAAATAAAGCTCGGAGATTTTCGTTACTAACTAAATTTAACACTAATTCAAGACTCATGAGCAAAATTTCCCATCACTAAATCGAAACAAAATAAAGAATTAAAACATCCGAAAAAATAAACCTACTTTAACTATAAATCGTACACCCTAATTTTCAGATGGCTTTTCTTATTTCCACTTCTATAGTATTATAAACGCTATCTGATATGCGAGGGAAATAGCCATCGCCCTCTGAGTGACAGCACGTGGAGAGAGAGGGCGAGCGTGGAGAGGGCACTCCATGGCTATTCCCCTCACATGTCAAATAGCATTTATAATACTATAGAGATAGAAATAGGAAAAACCATTTTCAGACTCTCAGCGACAAGATGATGTGATCTAAATGAGTTGTTCATCCCCAGAAATGACAAGACAGTGGCCGTCATAATCTCCAACTGTTTGGCACACAAGAAATATTCTACCTTTATCATCATCTTTCTTGCAGCGCTCCCAATCAAAAATAGAAATATTTTCCTTTTTTCACGGTAGGTATCAATTTGTTTTCAGTGATACATGGTCCCATTTTGCAATTCCTTCTACTTTTTGTATTTATACACCGAGCAGTCTAAGTAATGTCTCAGTCTATCTATTATTTATTTGTGGGTTCTCGCCACTACTTCGTCATACCCATCGCTGTGAATTCTCTCCGGCCTGTTTATTATTGGTAAGTGTTCGTCACTTTTTCGAATTTTTCATAACTACATCCACATCTTTACTGATCTTTACGGATAGGTTCAATATATTTTTATAGGCGTAATCTTGTTTACAGAGGAAATAGTCTCTTTCACAATCAATTCTTTTTTTGGTTAATTTTAATCGAGATTTTTAAAATTTTGAGTTTAAATTGTTTAACTACATAATTTTAGTGCCCTGGGTTTTCAAGGGTATTTATGCATTCAAAAATGTGTTTTAAACAACAAAAAATCTTGAAATTGTATTACCAGATTTTGGTGAATGCTAATTAAAAAATTATTTCGTCTATAAATTAGACTACCCCTATTTTTATATGCAGTTAGCAGTTTCATATATTTCCCACCTAACTTGGTTTTTATTGTGCCTATTTATTTGTTGGGCTTGACAGCTTGTGAGGACTGCTGGTTGTTGAGATTTTTGGTGAATGCAAATTAAAAAAATTATTTCGTCTATAAATTAGGCTATGCCTATTTTTATATGCAGTGAGTAGTTTCATATATTTCTCACTTCCCATCTAACTTGGTTTATATTGTGCCTATTTATTTGTTGGCCCTGACAGCGTGTTAAGACTGTTAGTTGTTGTGATTTTTGTGTAGTTTGCGTATCTTCGAAAAAACAAAACATGATTATATATCAGTGGTCAGGAAAGGAGAGTTGAATCGATAAACATTGTACCATGTTTACTTTTTCTGTACATGTCTCTCTAACTTTTGGTGATAGAACTGGGAAGACTCTCCAAGAGAGCTTGATCATTTCATTCACAAACATGAAAATTTATACATCCTGACTGCCGTAGAAACTACAACAACTGTCATTATTTCTTCAACTACACTTGTCTGTCATAGAAACTACAACAACTATCATTATTTCTTCAACTACACCTGCCGACTACCGTCACCTGCTTCTCACTAACACTGAATTTTCCGTCACATCAATAGGCATAGATGTCACATGAATAGGCATAGACGACGTTGAGATTATTCTAATAAACCTCCCCTTAATCATTAGGACCTAAATTTTAAAGTGCCTGTTGGTCTCAGTCTTAATGAGGCCTTAAACAGTATAAAAAAAACTTCATAAGGGGGCTTTCATATTTTGCTATTGATTTCACACAACACAACTCTCTTCACTAGACACGATGTTGCAGACATTCCTATCTGCTAACACTTCACTGGATATTCTCTGCGATCTACACCACACAAGCGTCACGGTCGACACAATCTTCATTGGCAGACACTTGGTTGCAGACACTCTTATCTGCCAACACTCCACTATATCTACGCCACACAATCGTCACAATTTACATTAGCGAACACTTGGTTGCAGACACTCTTATCTGCTAACACTCCACTGGATCTACGCCATAGGGCATCACAATCTTCATCAGCGAACACTTGGTTGCAGACACTCTTATCTGCGAACACTCCACTAGGTCTGTCTGCGCCACACAGGTGTCACGGGCGGCACAACCCTCTTCAACGAACACTCCACTCGAAACAACACTCTCCAATAGCATCAACAATAGGGCATACTCCACTTTCCCTTCATACCAATCGAGCCCTCCTTTGGCTCTTCACACCACAGAGCCCACAGCTCTACACACCATCGAGCTTACAACTCTGGCTCTAAGCTCCTAGGCTCACTCTTATGCCCTCTTCCGGACAACACTGGACTGCACACAGGAGACTTAGATTCTTCCTGTAGCAAATTCGGCTACAATAATCGGCCAAGCAAAGCGACCTCCTTCTGTGGCTCGATCTCCTCAGGTGTCTCCACTGCACACTATGCACTCCATGTTGCTCTACACACAATAGGACAACAACACAACTCTTTGCTTCACGCTGGCTCAAGTTTACGCCTCCTCCTGTCAGACAAGACTCCAACAGGGATCTTCTCCTGCAACGAATTTCTTCTCCTCTAGGTGACTCGATTCACCCTCAGCGACGTCCACAGCCCTCGGCTCTCCTCGGTGCTCTTCACCTAGCAGATCTTTGCTAGATCCTAGCAGCCACACCATCACACCACGGTCGCCACGCCAAAATTCACACGCTCCTTTTAACAGTGCCTCCTCTTCAATAGATTCTGTGAAGAAACGACCCCAATGGCCATTTCATGCACATTCACGGGCTACCTTCAAATGAGACAAACATGTAGGGAGGTCATCCCTCTCCCTCAAATCTTGATGGATCAAACTTTTCAGGGTCACTGAAATACTTCACAACGCATTTTACCACATGATTGTCCATGAGCTGCAAATTCTACAAGCTTGCTTGTTGCTTCTCAAGGTGGCTCCTCCACACCTCTTCCTAGACTCATGACTCCTTTCGAACACCGGGCACCACCAGCAAATTATTGTTTGGAGTCATTTCTCTATGACCTTCATAGATACTAAAATAAACTTCCTAGTTGACTCGATTTGTCGAGCTCTTGGTCACAAGATGCAGGAGCATGAAGCTTAAAGGCAAAAGGCTTTGAACTTATTCCAAAAATACAAAAAGAGTTTACAAGCAAAGGAGTGGGGTCCTTTAGCTGTCAATTTACAAAGCTTTCTACTTAGGATTTGAACTAGAATCTAGGGTTTGGATTATCATGTAATAAATTCAAGTAGTTAGATTTAGTGGAGATTTTCGAGAGAATATTAAGTAGATTAGATAGGATTAGTTAATTCGATCCTTTGATTTAGGATCTGGTTGTTAAATTAACCAATGCTTATGTAAGTTCTGGATCATTGTAAGTAGATTTTGACTAATTCGGCTTGTTTGCCATATAAGATTTAGTTGCAAGAATTATATCTCTGTGTATTTCCATGTATATTTGGTCAATCCCAGAGGTGTTGCATCCCTCCATAATATCACTGTGTATTGTTGAAATTCTAGTTTAGCCTTCAAAACTTAGAGTTCTGTGTGATCACATTTAATCACTTTTCGTCGTTTAATGGTAACTACAAGGTTAGAAGTGCATGAATTCTTGATCTAGAACTGAAGTCCCGCACTCATTATTAACTGTGGATTTCATTTTCAACGCATTCTAGCATAGTCAACAGTAGGGGTTGGCACTGTTATTAAACCTTGTGTTAATCAAAGTCCCACGAGTTGTAGATTTTGAAAAACCTCTATCATCAGTGTTAATCTCAAGTCCAGACCTGAAGTGTTATAAATTGGGTTTTACAATCATATTAGCTCCATGAGGCGGTAACATCATGCAGATCTTTGTGCGATATCATAGTGACCGTCAGATCACTGATGAATGTTGACCGTCAGATGGATCTCACATTGCATCAGTTATAAGTGAAGGGACCCTGGCCTGGCGGAGTTGTGAAATGCGACATGCGATACAAGCGCGCCGATAAATATCACATCGCAACGTAACAAGTAAAGGAAACCTGCTCGGTGAGCTTGTGATTGCAATATGTGATGGTTAGAGGGTTTGTAAGGCATTTGGCGGTTGTGGCTAAATTAGTGGTGCTGCTAATTTAGCAGAGTATCTAACTCTGGAGGTAAATGACCAAGACTTTGAGGGAAATGCAAGAAGAAATTCCACGAGAATTAGAAGAAATAGTTTCGGGGTTTGAACGTTTGTCTCTTATGCCTGCACCTCGGCCACCATTAATGGTATCAAAGCAGCTTAAAGACACTGAACAAGATTTCAAGGATTAGAGAAAGAAATCTAACATGGCTTTCAAAGTTGGAAGAGGACGTGGTAGAAGAGGAAGGCCAATTGCCAATGCTAAAGTGAAGCTATGCAACAGATGCAAACTAGATTAGAAGTAATGGAAATAGGGAGAGATGCAGATGTTGGAGATGTTAGTGACCCTGAAGCTGAGCTGCAGAAGAGGAGGAACCTGTAGAAGTTACTCCTGAGATTAGATTCTTTGAGTCAGTGTTGAGATCCACATCTAGACCCAGAACTAAGGTTTCAATTTATGCAGGAGGATTAAATCCCGAGGAGCTGATAGACTGGATTAATGACATGGAGAAATTCTTCAATTATGAAGAAACAGAGGATGAAAAGAAGGTAAAGTTTGCTGTCACAAAGTTGAAAGGACATGCAGCACTTTGGTGGGATGGATTGCAGGTAGAAAGAAAGAGAATTGGTAAGTAGCCAATTAAAAATTGGAACAGAATGGTGGCAAAGTTGAGGAGTAAGTTTTTGCCAAGTAATTATCAATAGACATTATTTAGACAGATGCATAATCTTAGACAGAGGTCTTTGATAGTGAAAGAATACACAGAGGAGTTCTACAATGTGAGCATAAGAGTTGGACATGTTAGCTCTGCTATAAAATTTAGCGTTTGAAGGACAATTTCAGGCCTGGTGGTGTGTTTATGCTGAATGGGAGCTCACTGCAGTCTGTGTCCTTCTTCCCCTTATCCTCCTGATACTCTCTTAACTCCTGCTTAATCCCTTTTACTCCGCTGGGCTGTTTTACCCCTCTAAATTTTGCGTAATCCCGTGTTTCCTCTGACCCCAAGCGCTAAGCTTTAAGCCACCATATGACTCGGTGATTTCATATTACCCTCCGCCTTGATCTCCATCGTTGACCGCATCACCTGATCCGACGGTCTCCGCTGTTTTTACCGCACGTTAAACCTCGTGCGCTTTCCTCGCCATCCGACGGTCTATCGCACTATCGGACGCTAGTCGCAAGCCCTGCTCGCACGACTTATCCGCTCGTTAACGCGCGATCGCGGTGGTTTCCCGCTGGTCCCATCTGCCACGTGTCGCGCAAAGACTGGATCGCTAGCCATTGTACGTATACCACCGAACCCTGGTAGGCGGTGCGGGGAATACCACTTACCGCCTACCCGTACGTCCCCCACGCGTTATCGCCCGCGCACTTTCGCCTCCCAATGACCGTCGGATCTGCCCAACTGCGATCCAACGGCTCACGTTGCTCCATCCACGTCACCTCCCGATAGCCTCCATAAACTAATCTCCACCATTCAATTTCATGATCCGACGGCTCACAACTTTCTTCCATTACCTCCCGATATTCCTCATTGAGCGATCTCCGCCGTTGATCTGTGCCATCCGACGGTCCGCCTCATTTCTCTATTCACTTTGTCCACCCGCCATGAAGTCTTTACTCCTTTGACTATCTTGAGCTCTCGAAGGACGAAGCCATCAACTACCAAGTACTATGCGCAGTTAATACTTCAGCTACCTGCATTCAAATAACAGAGCACCCGAGGAGGGAAAGTACAGAGCTCGGGCAGATAAACACAGTTATTAGTTATGGAGCTTGTATCAGTCAGTACCCCGCATGCTCAGAGAAGGACTGTAGAACACCAAAGAAAGGTCGATTTGTTCATTAAGACAATCAAATCATAGCAAAGGCCCATTCCAAAGAATTAATGTGGTTGGTGGTCTATTATGACCCCTCCTTGTATAGCATAGCAGAGTGTTTTTGTAATCAACCTCTATATATATCTAGAAGACAGAATGTAATGGGGTTGATGGTTGATGGATGTTATTTTGATGTAAAGTTCAACTTCTGGAGACTGTAACTACTGTGATACCTGCAGCGTCTGGTCTTCATTTTCAGCTAATGCAAGCTTCTTTTGTTGTTAATTGCTCACTTTCTACTTCTTCTTTGTTCCAGGCTGTGCCTGTTATGCATTTTTAATGTGCTCTTGCTATTTAGCATTAGAGGGGTTGTCATCCCACCTCTGTGTTAGAATCTACTAGGTATTATTGATTATGTATGCAGGTTTCTATTGTTTTAAAGCCAGAGAGCTGTCATCCTGTCTGTGCATTAGGAAATAGATTTGCAGACCTATTTACTAGTTGCAGTCGGCCATCACAGGGTCCTGTGCATCTGTTGGTGTGGTCAGTATTCTCCATCTTCACCTGTTCCTCAAACTGTGAGTAATTGGTGGTCTAAAGTCTTGTGGTCAGGGGGTGTTCACCCATGTCTGGGGTTAAGCATAGTAGAAGTGGTTATTTGGCTTGAATATGCATCATTCCTTCCATTCATCCACCATTTTCCAACATTTTTGTTGAGTTTGTAATGTTCCCGAGCATCTCTGATATACAACCTAGGAGAGTTTCTTGGGGTGATAATAGGACAAATTCAAGATACAGATGAGAAGGTGGCAAGATATGTGAATGGTCTTAGAATGGACATTCAAGATGATATAAGTGTACTGACTCCTAAAACAGTAGAAGAGGCTTATCAGATGGTACTAAAGACTGAAGAAAAACTCATGAGGAAGTAGTCTGCCAGAAATAGAGGTACTTTCCGAGGAAGGGGAAGTCAAGGTGGTAAAGGAAGGTCTACAACAGCTAGAGATGGAGCTAGTAGTAGCTCAAGTCATCATACACCCACAGGAGGTGATGCAAGTGGCAGAGAGAGTTTTTCCAGAGGAAGAGGAGGCAGAGGCAAAGGAAGAGAAGTTAGATGTTACGGATGTAACAAGCTAGGAGACAGAGCCTATGAGTGCCTAGAAAATGCAGGAACACCTCAGAGAAATGCAATTGTTGCTCAGACTGAAGAGGAAGCAACAACGGTGATAGAAGAAGAAAATATACCAGAGAGAGGAGAATATTTGGTAGTTAGCAAGGTATTGCTAAAGTCAACAAAGGAAGTTGTTGAACCAGCACAAAGGAAGACTTTGTTCAGGACTGTGTGCAAGGTTCATGGAAAATGCTGTCAGATGATAACTGATAATGGCAGCGCTGATAATTTGGTCTCTATCGAAGTGGTGGAGAAGTTGAAATTGAAGACAAAGAAACATCCAACACCTTACAAGGTGTCATGGCTACAAAAGGGACATCAGTTGTTAGTAAATGAACAATGTGAAGTGGATTTACAATTGGGAAAGTATAAAGATAAAATTTTGTGTGATGTGATGCCTATGGATGTGTGTCATATATTGTTGGGTAGACCATGGCAGTATGATAGAGGAGCTATGCATGATGGAAAGAAGAACACCTACAAATTCAACAAAGATGGTGTCAATCATACATTGCTGCCAATAGAAGAAGAAGATACATCGAAGAAACCTGAACCAAAGACCCTTTTTCTAAGTGGAAAGGAGTACTTACAGCAAATTGAAGAAAATGAGGTGAATTTTGCATTGGTTTGCAAACCTAAGGTAATAATTACTTCCACAAAAGTTTATGGTTTACCAATTGAAATTCAAGAGATGCTCGACAGTTATTGTGATACCATTGTAGATGATTTGCTTGATGAGTTACCACCCATTAGAAAAATCAGTCATCACATAGATTTGATTCCAGGAGCAAATCTACCAAATAAGGCAGCTTACAGGATGACTCCCACAGAGCATGAAGAAATCATAAACCGAGTTCAGGAAATGTTAGATAAAGGACTGATTAGAGAGAGCTTGAGTCCTTACGCAGTGCCAACAGTGTTGAACCCAAAGAAGGATGGATGCTAGAGAATGTGCACTGACTTGGGAGCAATCAATAAGATAACAATCAAGTACAGATTTCCATTACCTAGAATTGAAGATTTGATGGATTGTTTGGGTGAAGCAAGATATTTTACAAAGATACATTTAAAGAGTGGGTATTATCAAATAAGGATTAGAGAAGGGGATGAATGGAAAACTACTTTTAAAACAAATGAAGGATTGTATGAATGGATGGTAATGCCTTTTGGGTTGTCAAATGCACCTAGTATGTTCATGAGGCTTATAAATGAAGTTTTGAAAGAATTTATTGGTAAAGTTGTAATAGTATATCTGAACGATATATTAGTTTACAGTAGGTCTAAGGAGGAACACACGAGACATCTAAATTATGTCTTAGTAAGGTTGCAACAAGAGAAGTTACTACTAAATTTAAAGAAGTGTTCATTCATGAAGGAAGAATTGGTGTATTTGGGTTTTGTTGTTTCTGTTGATGGATTAAAGATGGATCCAGAGAAGATCAAGAAAATCATAGAGTGGCCTTTGCCAAAAAGTGTTTTTGAAGTAAGAAGCTTTCGTGGTCTTGCTAGTTTTTATAGAAAATTCATAAATAACTTTAGTAAGATTAATGCTTGTATTATCGACACTATAAAGAAATGTAGACAGCCATTTAAATGGACTGCTGAAGCAGAGAGGAACTTTCAGTTGTTGAAAAGAAAGATCAATGAAAAACCTATTTTGATTTTGCTTGATTTTAATAAACCTTTCCAAGTGAAATGTGATGCCAGTGGAGAAGCCATTGGAGGTGTTTTAAGCCAGGAGGACAGGCCTATAGCTTATTTCAATGAGAAACTAAATGAATCAGAGAAGAAATATTCTTCTTATGATAAGGAATTTTATGCAATTGTGCAGCCATTGAAGAAGTGAAGACATTACCTGATGTCTAAAGAGTTTATACTTTATTCAGACAACTATGCATTTCAGTACATTATGCAACAACCAAAGCTTAATCAGATTCATGCCAAATGGGTAGAGTATCTTCAAGGTTTTAATTTTGTCTTAAAGCATATAAATGGCAAATCAAATAAAGTAGCAGATGCCTTAAGTAGAAGAAACATACTACTTCAAGAAAGTCAAATTCAAGTGTTGGGTTTTGATTTTCTTAAGGAATTGTATGAAAAAGACTTAGATTTTAAAGGGGCATTTGAAGCTTGTACAAATCTTGTTTTGTTAGATAGAAGTAAGTGGCTTGATTATTTTTGCAAGATGGGTTGTTGTTCAAAAGAAATCAGTTGTGCATACCAAATTGTTCTATAAGGGAAAATTTAATCAAGGAGAAACATAGTGGTGGACTTGCAGGACATTTTGGTGTAGACAAGACTTATGTGGAGTTGAACAGGTTTTATTTGTGGTCGAAGATGAGGACTGAAGTGGAGAAGTATGTGAAAAATTGTAAATCCTGTCAGTATGCAAAAGGAAGAAGCCAAAACATAGGGTTTTATGTTCCATTACCTATTCCAGATAGACCTTGGGATATGGTAAGCATGGATTTTGTTTTGGGCTTACCAAATACTCAAAGAGGAAATGATTCAATTTATGTTGTGGTTGACAGATTTTCAAAAATAGCACATTTTATTCCATGTTATAAAACCAGTGATGCTACTCACATTGCTAATCTGTGTTTTAAAGAGATTGTAAGATTGGATGGGTTACCTAAGAGTATTGTTTCAGGGAAAGACTCCAAATTTGTTGGAAATTTTTGGAGGACATTGTGGAAGAAGCTTGGAACTAAACTGATTTTTAGTTTTTCCTATCACCCTCAGAGAGATGGATAGTCTGAAGTTGTAAATAGAAGCTTGGGTAATTTTCTGAGCAGTATTACAGGTGAACATCCAAAACAATGGGATCAAGTATTGGCACAGGTTGAATATGCATATAATGACTCTCCTAATAGGAGTACAGGGTAGATTCCATTCCATATAGTTTATGGAATGCACCCAAGAGGAGTGTCTGAATTAAGAAATCTGGGAAAAGCTGAGATGAGAAGTGTTGAAGGGGAAGATTTTGCTTCAGAGATGCAAGCAATACATGAACAGGTAAAACAACAGTTATAGGACAACAACATAAAGTAAAAGAGTAGAGCAGACTTGAGAAGGAGAGAAGTTAACTTTGAAGTTGGAGATTTGGTTTTAGCACACCTGAAGAAGGAAAAATTTCCAAAAAGTGAGTATAACAAGTTAAAGTTTAAGAAAATTGGACCATGCAGAATATTGAGGAAATTTTCTACAAATGTATATGAAATTGAATTACCCCCTGATATTGGAATATCTCCAATTTTCAATGTTGCTGATTTGTACAGGTATCAAGGTGAAAATGTAGATGACACAGTGGAAGACCAAGAGAAACAAGAAATTGATTGGGTAAAACAGTTGCCTACAACAAAGGAATTGCAGCCAGAGAGGATTCTGGACAAGAAATTGTTGAAAAAGACAAGGGGACAAGAGTATTTTCAGTATTTTGTCAAGTGGAAAGATCAACCAAATGCTGATGCTACCTGGGTGACAAATTCCATGCTACAGAAACTGGGCAGTTTTGTAGAAGAGCTCATGGACAGGAGCCCATGAAGAATTTTGTCCTCAGCAGTCTGATGTAGGAGCATGAGGCTTAAAAGTAAAAGGCTTCGAACTTATTCCAAAAATACAAAAAATGTTTACAAGCAAAGGAGTGGGGTCCTTTAGCTGTCAATTTACAAAGCTTTCTAGTTAGGATTTGAACTAGAATCTAGGGTTTGGATTATCATGTAATAAATTCAAGTAGTTAGTTGTAGTGGAGATTCTCAAGGAGAATATTGAGCAGATTAGATAGGATTCATTAATTCAATCCTTTGATTTAGGATCTGGTTGTTAAATGAACCAATACTTATGTAAGTTCAGGGTCATTGTAAGCGGATTTTGACTGATTCAGCTTGTTTTCCATATAAGATTTAGTTGCAAGAATTATATCTCTGTGTATATTTGGTCAATCTCGGAGGTGTTGCATCCCTCTGTAATATCACTGTGTATTGTTGAAATTCCAGTTTAGCCTTGAAAACTTAGAGTTCTGTGTGATCACATTTAATCACTTTTCGCCATTTAATGGTAACTGCAGGGTTAGAAGTGCATGAATTCTTGATTTAGGACTGAAGTCATGCACTCATTATTAACTGTGGATTTCATTTTCAATGCATTGTGGCATAGTCAACAGCAGGGCTTGGCCCTGTTATTAAACCTTGTGTTAATCAAAGTCCCGCGAGCCGTAGATTTTGAAAAACCTCTGTCATTGGCATTAATCTCAAGTCCAGACCTGAAGTGTTATAAATTGGGTTTTATAAGCCTATCGGCTCCGTGAGGCGGTAACATCGCACAGATATTTATGCGATATCATAGTGACCGTTGGATCACTGATGAATGCTGACCGTCGGATGGATCTTGCATCGCATCAGTTATAAGTGAAGGGACCCTAGTCTGGCGGAGTTGCGAAATGTGAGATGTGATACAATCCCGCCCATAAATATCGCATCGCAATGTAACAAGTAAAGGAAACCTGCCCGATGAGCTTATGATTGCGACATGCAATGGTTAGAGGGTTTGTAAGGCATTTGGCGGTTGTGGATAAATTAGCAATGCTGCTAATTTAGCAGAGTATCTAACTTTGGAGGTAAATGACTGAGATTACAAGGGAAATCCAAGAAGAAATTCCACCAGAATTAGAATAAATAGTTTCGGGGTTTGAACTTTTGTCTCTTACGCCTACACCCCGGCCTCCATCACACCATACACAACGATCAATAGTTGCAGCTACCTTAGGCCCTGATTGTCCTCAGCACACCAGGGGCACAATCCATGGCTTTACACACTTCAGCCTGCGGCTCTCAACTACCAAAGGCCCTTCCTCTCCTTCATTGGAACTCTCTAGGAAACAACCCTATTCCACAGCAAATGAGGGCACGGCTCGTAGGCTTCTCAGAATATTTGAACATGGATTATTGACAGTCAGATCTTCAAGCAGTGAAACTCCTAGAAAATGGGTGTTCGTGCCTTACTCCACGACACCAGGAACTTGGGCAACAACATCCTTTCGCAGATCTGACCGATCTTCGACACATTCTCAACGAAGTCATTCCAGACACCCTCAACATAGTTCCAAGCGCAGGCCTTTTGACTTAATCCACTGAGATCCTTCACTACTACTCCTTGAATGATACCTTGGCCCGGTTAATGACGAGGTGGATAATCCATCAACATCCTCAGCTACGACAAATTATTTAATGGTAGTAGTGAGACTCCATACAAAACCATAGGGATCCTGCACCTTTCTGTATTGTTGACCCCACGGACGCTCCGTAAGATCTTCAGGAATAGTTGCCTCGACCTCCACCGCTAGTTTAAATGTCGCATCAATGTCGTCCATCTCCAAATGGAGAATCACTGAGGTGCCCTTAAGGGCCACCAACGATTTCACCTCTGCACCGGGCTCCTCAGTCTCATCACAAACCATAACCTCAACAACACTAAACTTCAAATGGGCATGAAGGATGAGAGGGAGCTCTTGCTCAGCCTTACGCTTGGGGTGATGAGACTTTGCAATTTCTTCAGCCCCAAACACATGCTTATAGAAATTGATAGTGTTTGCAGCATGCGGAGCCTCCACAATCAAATGTGGTTTCATAATAGAGAATGTCAGCAGCGTAGCCACAACATCGTTTCTCTTGCCGTCCTCTGCCACGACCACCACATTCTCCTGAGCCATTTTCTCGCTCGCACTCACAAATACAGAACATTCCTCTTACTCGGAAAGAAAGCGGAAACGTAACCAATCAGACTCGAACACAATAGCGACTCAATGCCTCTTTATACTACTCAACACCATCGAGATTACTTGAACCTTCTCTGATGCCAGTTGATAGAACTAGGAAGACTCTCCAAGAGAGCTTGATTATTTCATTCAACACATGACAATTTATACACCAGACTAGCTGTAAAAACTACAACGACTATTAGTATTTTTTCAACTACACCTGTTGACTACCGCTGCCTGCTGCTGACTAACACTGAATTTTTTGTCACATGAATAAGCATAGACGTCACATGAACAAGCATAAATGGCGTAGGGATTATTCTAACATTTAGCACCCATGTCTCTAAACCATGTTAAAATGGATTAAGATTGTCGTCATTTCAAGCATATAATTAGCTATTGACCTTGAGGAAATGGCCAGCCCTTGAACTACCCCTTACCCATGAGCTCGCCCTCAAGGCCATTGAATCTCCATATTTTTGATCCTGTCCATTTAGGTCTTCCTAGAAGCCAAGGAGGATCAATTTTGAATGACCTCCATGGACACCCACAGGATAGATATTCTATTTCTCTCGTCAAAGCAAACCTAAAGGCAGAGGCTGAAGTTGTGATAGTCGCCCAACGCATCTCTAGTTTGGTTGATCTGTAGTTTGGGAATTGAAAATATAAACATTTTCAAGAAACTCCCACGTATATTCGTTAAACAACTATTCTTGCTAAATAATTAGCCCCATTGTTGAAGCGTTAAAAAATGTTTAGAGACCTTCTTTAATCTAAAAAACTGAGTATGTACCTTTATCCAGATGCAATCCAATTTTCGAGAGACGATCATCCTCTTCGTCTATTAATATATATCTAATAATATAATATTATGTTTTTTATATCTATATTTATTTTACAATTTTTTTTGTTAATGGTGTCTGCAAATAATATCAACCTATACCATACTTATTTCTAACAAGTAAAAATTGTTTTCTGGGTGTTTATGGTTTGAATGGAGAAATCAATATTGATGGAATTGTAATATTGTGTTATTATTAAAATAAATAGAAATTAAATTTAAATGAAATAAAATTTAGTATTTAGAAGAAAAATATTTCAAAATATTTTAATTTTTTATATTTAAAACTTCACATCTCAGTGGGATGGCAGAGCAGGGAAGGCACATCCTAGTGGCAGCTCTCTTTTCTCTCATACAAGTTGAAATGTATCAGTGTGTTTCTCTTATTGTACTTGGCATCACTTCACTTCCCAATGGGATGGAAGGGCACGGAAGGCTCACTTCCTAGTGGCAGGCAAGGCAAGGCAGGGCAGGGAAGGCTTTGTTACCTTTCTTAAGTTCTCCCAATTTTTCGAGCTTGAAATCTGCAACTGTGAGGCATTTTCAAGGGAGGATACACTCTTTGTACAACTTATTGTTGAGATATAAATTTGTACTATTTATTACCTTTTCATTCTAGAGAAAGCATAGTGGTTTTTGTTTAAACTGAATAAAAATGCTTATTATCAAACAACTGGCACTTGATACAATATTTAAGAACACAAACTCGAGCATATTGAAGCAGAGAGGTTGATATTGTTAAGTCCTTTATTATTTTTAGAAGGTATACAAAAGAACTGGAGAAGTTAGCTAGTATATCAATTTTATTTAGTTAGAAAGAGTATTTTAATTTGGCTTTGTCTACTAGGTTATAATTTCCCTAAGGAAGTTATTTTTGTTGGAAATATTAATCACAACCATAGCCTTAAACACAATGACAAACACGATTCTTGCCTAGTCAGCAACTGCAGGGTTGCGATTTTGTTTGCAGGTGGAAGGACTAGAGTCTGAGCAGAAGTATAACGCTGACCATTCAGCAACTCAGCAGGGAGTTAAAGCACTTAATGAGGGTTGGTAAATATGTATGGGTGAAACATTTATTGCGCAACTTTTAGTTGCAGTCGGCAACCTCAAGTACAGAGAATCCTTCATTTTGTATAAACGCCCATCCCATGTCTTAAATTTTTGCTCTGACATAAATTAATGAGTCAAAGTTGTATGTTTGGTTAAAATATGAATGCAAAAGTCATTTGCAAGGTTGAGCAAGTAGAGAAGAGTCAAGTGTGAAAGTCTGAGAGGTAGTGAAGAGAAAATCATGGAGCAAATTTTGGTGGGCGCATGAAAACATTAGCTACTGTGTTTTACTATGTTACTTGGCAACCCTGGTGAAGCATAAATCATAGTAAGATCTTTTGTTTTACTTGGAGCAGCAACCTCCAATTTATCATGCGAATGTATTTTCCTATGTTTTGAAATATAATCAAAAGTATGTTATATTGCGATGTGGTACTAAACTTTCACAAGTAGATTTACCGCAACCATTTTTTTTACTCTGTTTTTTGCCATGCGTTTTGTGTTTTAATTAAGCCTCTGTGTATTCTGTCATGAGTTCTGTGTTTTAATTAAGCTTCTGTTAGTTGTGATTTCCTTTCCAAGCCATACTTTTCGCCTATGCCCCTGCAAAATTTTCTAACATGGTATTTAAACTTTGTTAGTGTAAAAACAAGAGTTTTTACTAGCAATTAAAATTGTTTTGAGGGTAGATTGTTTATGAGCATATTTACCAGCACATAGAAAGTTTTTTTTTTCTCTCTCACAAATGGAAACATCAAGCACAAGCTTGAATAATCCTTAGATACCTCATTTTAATGGAAAAAATTATGATTATTCATCTGTTACAATGAAGGTCATGTTTTCTTCTCAAGGCATTTGGGATTTGGTGGAGAATGGTTTTCAAGAACCAGCAAATGAAGCAACATACAATGCCTTGTCTCAAGCAAAAAAGGATTTGTTGAGGAACAACAGGAAGAAGGATGCAAAAGTCATCTTCTACATTTTTCAAGCTGTTCATGAAATTATTTTCCCAAGGGTTGCAGTAGCAACGAAATCCAAGCAAGTATGGGACACCCTCTAGACAACCTACCAAAGCATGGAAAAAGTCAAGACAACAAAATTGCAAATGTTGAGGAGAGATCTTGAAACACTTTGTATGAAAGAGTTTGAGAATGTAGACTCGGTTTTTACACATGTAATTGGGTTGGTTACTCAAATCAGGTCTCATGGTGAGACACTTGAGGAAGGTAGAATAGTTGAGAAAGTTTTGAGAAGTTTTCCAGCAAGGTTTGATGCCATTGTTGTGGCCATAGAAGAGACAAAGGATCTCTCACAGTTCTCAGTGGATGAGCTTCATGCATCACTGATTTCTTATGAACATAGACTGAATAGAGAAACAAGCTCCTCATTAGAGCATGCCTTCAAGACACAAGTTTCATTTGGTCAAGGTCTAGGAAAAGGAATATCATATGCTAGAGTAAGAGGAAGAAGCCCACACATAGGTGGAAGAACCAGCCCTTCAAGCTCAAGTGGAAGGGAAACAATCAAAATCCAAGTCAAGGCCCAAGCAAAATCAAGCATAAGGTGAGAGGTATGATAAATCTCAAGTGAAATGTCATTACTGTATGAAGTATGGTGATTATGAAAATGAATGTAGAAATAAGCAATATGACATTAGTAACAAACCAAGTGTAGATTTCACAAAGGAAAAACAGAACCATGATAGCATGTTTTTAGCTTGTAATGTAGCACAAGAAAAACAAAGTGATATATGGTATCTAGATTCAGGGTGTAGCAACCACATGTTAGGGAACATAGAAATGTTTTCCAATCTAGATGAAAGTGTGAAATATGAAGTGGCATTAGGGACTGATAGAAAAGTCTATGTCATGGGCAAAGGAAGAGTTAATATCCTAACAAAGAAGGGAGAGAATAAGTATCTCAGATGTTTACTTTGTCCCTGGTTTGAAGCATAACCTCATAAGCATTGGACAACTCATGCAAAAGGGCTACAATGTCTTTTTCAAAAATGATGAGTGCACAATTTTGGATAGGCCTCCACACAGACAACTGATTGCAAAGGTTCAGATGACAAGAAATAGGATGTTTCCCCTAAAGATAAGATCAGATTTGAAAGAATAAGGTGCACAAGCACAACTATTAATGAACTCACAAGAGGATGGAAGAAAAGATGTAGCTATCACACAAGTGAACTATCAAGCAGAGATCAAAGATGAAAATTGGTTATGGCATTTGAGATTTGGACATCTCAACTTTGGAGGTTTGAATTTTCTGCATAGGAAATGCATGGTGAAGAATTTTCCACTCATAGAAATATTGGACAGCTTATGTGAAGGATGTATCTTGGGCAAGCAACATAAAGAGAAATTTCTAGCAGGAAAGTCAATAAGGACAAAGGCACCTTTGGAGATTGTCCACTTATTTATGTGGACCAATGCAGACACCATCAATTGTTGGCAGCCACTATTTATTGACTTTCATAGATGACTACACAAGGAATACATGGGTTTATCTCCTAAAATAGAAAAGTGAAGTGAGCACTTTCGCCAATACAAGGCTCTTGTTGAGAAGCAAAGTGGACACTACATAAAAGTCTTGAGGAGTGACAGAGGTGGAAAATACATCTCAAATGACTTCCTTCAATTTTGTAGGGAGCATAGAATTTACAAGCAATTTACAACAAGGTATACACCTCAGCAAAATGGTTCGTGGAAAGGAAGAATAGGACCATTATGGAAATGGAAAGGAGTATGTTGAAGGCAAAGCATTTTCCAAATGATTATTGGGCTGAAGTTGTCGCTTGTGCAACATATATCTTGAATAGATGTCCAACCAAAAGTGTCAAGAATGTAGTTCCTAAAGAGGCATGGAGTGGAAGAAAGTATAGTGTCACTCACATAAGAGTCTTTGGATGTGTGGCATATGCACATGTCCTGGATGAATTGAGGAGGAAGTTGGACAGCAAGGGGGAGAAATGCATATTTGTTGGATATAGTGATGAATCCAATGCATACAAGCTCTACAATCCATCAACCAAGAAGTTCATAATCAATAGAGATGTGCAGTTCATATAAGAACAAGCATGGGATAGAAGGTTAGAGAAGACAGTCAATGTGAAAGAATGTATACCACATGAGGAAAAACAGGAATTTTAAACAACAAGCAATTCCTCAACCGTGACTCCCTCTACTCCTATTCTAGCACAACAAAGCAGGTAGCAAGGAACACCGTTAACAAATAATAGGACAATGTCATGCAGTCAAGAAAGTGCTTCTCCAAGCATGCCGCAAAGCGCAACACCAAGTGACATGTCAAGCCCATCTTCAACAAGCATAAGAAGACCAAAATTCAAAAATTTAAATGAAATTTATGAGCAAGATGAAGTTGATAGTAGCGTTGGTCTAAATTCCTTATTTGCATTATTTTGTCATGTAGATGACCTAATCCATTTTGAGGATGCAGTCAAAGAAGAAAAATGGATTGCGGTAATGGAGGAAGAAATAGAAGGAATAGAAAAGAATGACACGTGGGAGTTAGTGGACCTTCCACAAGGAAAAGAAGTCATTGGAGTGAAGTGGGTCTATAAGACCAAGAGCAATGTCGACGGTAAGATTGAAAGGCATAAAGCAAGGCTAGTTGTCAAAGGATACAAACAGCAGCATGGAAGAGATTATGCAGAGACATTTGTCCTAGTTGTGAGGATGGAGACAATGTGTATAGTTGTGGCGATTGCCGTGCAACATAAATGGAAAGTGTATCAAATAGATGTAAAAACAACGTTCTTGAATGGAATGATGAAAGAGGAAGTGTATGTTGTGCAACCACTTGGTTATAAGGTACAAGGCCAAGGAGACAAAGTGTGTCGGTTGAGGAAATCTCTTTATGGCTTGAAGCAAGCACCGCGTGCATGGTATAGTAGGATAGATGCATACTTGTTGGACAATGGTTTCGACAAATGTGACGGTGAGCCAAAGTCTCTCTACATCAAAGAGAGTGATGGTAATATTCTTATTATTCTTTTATGTGTAGATGATTTGATTTTTACAAGTAGTGATAATTTCCTCATCATTGAATTCAAAGAAGTCATGAAGAACAAATTTGAAATGACTAACTTTGGAAGTGAAGCAAACCAAAAATGGCATTTGTATTTCTCAAGCAAAGTATGTAGCAGACATTTTGGAGAGGTTTAAAATGCAGAACAACAAGCCTACACCATGATGCATTACTTGATATTCAATGAACAAATTTTATTGGAAAAAAAATAAAAAAAATATATTGATTTGAGCAAAAAAAATATAGAGTCGTGGAAACAATTTGCTAATATAAATTATTCTATCTAGGTGTTTTATGTAAATAGATCATGCATTGGTTTAATGTCTTCATAATGTTTATGATGGACCTTTGAAATATATATTTTAGGATTCGATAAAGTAATTGTCATATTAGCTCAGAAATATTTGACTTTGCCTGTGCTTTTTATTTTATACGTATGGCATTGTAATGATTATGATGTTATAGAAATTTGTGCAATTTTGCATGTGCTCTAAGTTTTAAAGTGCTAAATACTTTTATTTAGACAAAGAAATATAAAAAACTTTGACAGAATTTTTAGAAATTTTAAATGAATGTTATTGTTGTGCATTAATTTGGGATTAAATTACACGTTAATTTTTACTAGATTGCAAGTTAAACATTTAAAGAATTTTTGAATTATGGAATAATATTAATGTTTTATGTAGTTTTTTTTGTCAAAACAAGTGGAAAGCAATAAAAAGACAAATGGGAACTAGAAGGCATTAAAGAGTGTTACAACTTTTGTTATTTGCAATTGTGCTGTTTAATAGTATTTGATGTCTAAACACTTGAAGACAATTATATGGGTTTTTAAATACTTTTAGATACTTACATTTTACTTTTTTCGCTAATTGACATTTGGTATGATTTGAAGTATATTGTCTAATCTTCTTACAATTGAACATCTTGGAGTAATGAAATTAGTTTTTAGAACATTTTTTCCTAGTATTATTTATTGTAGTTGATACTAACATGCCTTTAAAGCGTAGTATTATATAGATTGTAGAATAATTATTTGATTTGATGATATACTGGATTCAGGTGATGTTTTTTAGTTTGGATGGAATTTATTATAGAACAGTGCTATTCAATTGTGAATGATTTTGAGTCATATAATGTGTAGTTGTGGAATTTTCAAATTTGTTGCAACAAATTATAAAAGAGAGGAGACTGATAATCATAAATTGCATTCTACAAATAAATCAGATAAGAGGAAAAACAATGAGTGGTTTGAATGCAATTTCCATGGCAGGTGGATTAGTTGTAGTTTTAATTGGTGCAAATGTTTGTGTTGTTGCATACAATATATTTTTTCAATTCCAAAGAATAGTGAATGACTTTCAAAGGCCAACATGAAACAATTTTTTTGGTGTGATTTAGATGTTAAATTTGTTGATTCACTATGTCTCAAGTGAGAAATAATTTTCACATATTGTAATGCCAAAATCAGGAGATATTAAATTCACCCCTAAATCTCATAATCATTGTTGTTGTGTATGTCTACTTGGAATCTGTATTCCAAGATGAGTGGTTGTGGAAGCTTAAATTGTTTCATTTATAGACAATTTTGGTGCGATATGTTTTGCTCAAATTGACACATTTACTAAAGTAAATGTGCAATTTAATGTAGTTATAGAACTATTTTTTTTTGTAAGCTTGGCAGTACCTTTTCCATTACTTTTCTTCAAAGGCTGGTTACATACAAGTATCAAATCGTTAGGTGGTCTCAACCTACCCGATGGGAAACCAAATCTGTTGGCCACCTAACTGCATTATATGCCAACCAAAACTGAAAGAGTTTGATATTGTCAAACAAAGTTATATAAGTCTGAGTGTCATGATTCCTACTATAAGCTAAATATTTAATGTCTGTAACTATAAACTGTAAACACTGCATATATAAAAATGTAAATCTAAATTAAAACCATTGTTCTTCTAAAGAATCCACTAGGGTCAGATCCTTCACATTGGAACCTGGAAGTTATGACTGGGGGGATGCAAGGAATATGGCTCTCAATACGACCGAGTCTACCACTCTGTCGCTGCAGTTGAAACTAAATATGTTGCAGGCCTTTTTTAATATATTCATGTACATATTTAGTCTGAATACATTCACCTAGAGTGACAGTCAAGGCTTTGGTTATTAGATTCTTCATGATCCATTAAAGATAAACAATTTATTTGTATTGAGTAGATCTACCACATGAACGACCCAGGTTTGGATCCAAAGCTTGGCAATTACCCAAATTTACGTACAATTTTGTCGCTTATTGATTCAGCTCTGCCTCCCATCTCGAAATTAGATGATAGACCTACTTAGGGGTACATATTTCAAAAATTTGGGTTGCATCATGAATGAGGTTGGAGGTGGTGTGACAACCAAGGTTTCTTAAGGGTCGATGCTCAAGCTAACTGGCCATGTGTTGCTTCCCATTTCTCCTACCGTGGCCACCACCTCCTCTGGTCGACGAGATGGAGGCAAATGAAGGGTGAGCCATTGCTTGAAAAATCACACAAATGGGCAGTTGACTGTTGCAAAAGTTAAATCCACAACTAGGCGTAGAAAAGGCCGACACATAGGTGGTGCCCAACTTAACTATCTGCATCGGTTTCCACACGTCACTACCTATATGAGTTTGCAGGCAAACAAACAGTGAGCTATAAGACAAAGTATTACCAACCCACCCAACAGGATTATAGCAAGGAAAGTAGCGGATAGAGTATACAAAATCATCCCAGTCACCTCAGAGCAGCAATAACCAAAATAATTAGACACATAAGGGAGGCCTATTATCGCATTTCAAAACATATACAATAAAACCCTCAAACTAATGACATGAACACCGCCCCAAATAATCCTATATAAGTTTTTTATTGTGTCTCCATACCAATGTCTTTGTATACATGCCCATACACAGAAGTAGGATACCAAAATAAATAGAAACAGTACACGGGTCCACAGAAAATTCACCAGATAGAACCAGGATTTCCTTCCTCCTTTCATGGGTGGGAGCCTCCTTGAGGCCGTAATTCATGGATATACTCTGCCAACGAAGAAACATAGACAGAGACCGGACATGATCACTAACAAGAGAGGAAACTTCCATAAGAACATACCCGCAAGAGACGATCACCGAGGGAGTGGATACCTCTGGATGCAGGTGGCAAGTCGTGGAGACCTTTGCTGCCTGCCTTCTTATTTCGCATAGAGGTCTAATCTTCCAGGTCTCTCTGCCTTGCTGGGAGACAAAATGCCACAACTGAACCGCACCATTCAAGTTTTTTTGAAAACTTCGTACCCTCTCCACCTTTGCTTTCATATTTAATGCGATTCATGTCTACTGTCACCCTTACCTCCCCATAGCGCATGTGAGAAGTATGGGGACACCACTCTTCAATATCACACTTCTTCATCTTTCAGTTGGTCATTGTGCCCTCCAACTGGATCGCAACTCAATTGGGGGACTGTAGTTATAGAACTATGATTAATATTGAGTGATGGTTTTTTTTGCAATTTTTCTAGTCATGTGTGGCTAGAATGTTATTTGTTATTTATGGGATATATATAAAGCTTTCAATGTCTAGAAAACAATAAGATACAAAGTAGCGTGCCCACCCTAGTTTGCAATTTAATATAGTTATAGTGCTATGATTATAATTGGGCAATGATTTTTTATTTGTGCTTTCTTTAGTCATGTGTCACTAGATTGTTGCTTATTTTTTATGACATAATAGGTAATTCTTTCAATCGCTAGTAAACAATATGATATAGAATCACATTACCCATTTTTTATCATTGTTAGCTCCAGAAAATAGATTAAAAATACTCACACACACATATATATATATATATATATATATATATATATATATATATATTTCTTTCTTTCTTTCTTGGGTAGCATTGAATGCATTGTTAATTTGTCTTTGTATGTAGCTTGCATAAATTCATGGCTATGGTGCTTTTAATATTGTTGTGCCTTGCATACATTGTTGGCGATTCTCATGTAGTCTCATTCTAAATATGGCAATCTCTTAATGATCAGTGTGTGATCACAAATACATTTGAACCATGTATAGGCTATGCATGAACACAAAGTATATAGAAATGATGTAATTAATTTTATTGTCTCATATATCTTAGAGAGACAATTAAAATAAAAGAATTCTAAAATCATATGTGTTAAAAAAAAAAAAAACTAGATTTTTTTATTGCAAAATGTGTGGTGTGTTTTATTGATCAAAACACTTACAATTTTTCTTTGGTGCTTCTTGCTACATAGAAATTTCAATTATTAGTTTTTCTAGTTTTCATTTTTTCCGTTAACTCCATGCACTGTTTTTCTTGTCCACCAATTATGTCTAGGTTTTTTTCTTGCATATTCACACATTCACTATGGGAATTTGTCCAGTTGCTATGATGTGGATATGTCAAAAACTACGATATTCCAGTGTTGTCCATAGGTATGCTCAAACAATTGGAGCTATATCCATTTGCACTGAGTCTTAAAAAACAATTATTGCATTATGCTAGGAAGCTAAATACTTTACATTTTTTTCATAGCATAATTTCTTTATAATGCAGCAATAAGTTAGTAACTTAGACATGGTGTAATTGATAGCTTTACAGTAATAAGCATTTGAATATGTTTATTATTCAATAGGCTTATGAATATGCTAATTGTTTTAAGTAGTTTTATGCTTGTTATCTTAAATTAGAGTTGTTTATTATAGAAATCCACTGAAAATTTTAAGGATGGAAAATTATCTTGAAGTTTAAAAATATTGGTGTATATCACTAGTCCCTAATATGCAAACTATAAAACTTGTATTGATATATTTGTAAAATTATTCAAATTTATAATGATTTTTTATATAGCCTCTATATAGTGTTGGCAATTTTTAAGGTAAAATGATTTTATATCAAAAATTTAGGGTGAATCATTTTTAGAACACAATGGAAATTGGCGATTTTTTTTTTGGAAAAATCATGGAAAATTAGCCCACTTGGGAATATTAGCCCCTAAAATTTTCCATGTAGAAATCTATATTTTAATTTGTTTTTAAAGATAATAATTGGATTCTATTTGATTTATACATTTTGAAATGAATTTACAATAATTGTCAAATATTTTTTTACAGAATATTGGAAATTAAATATTGTGTTTTGAAACTTGTTAAAATTATAAAAAATGCTTTGGTTTCTATTATTTTAAATTGCATAGATATCCTTAGTTTTAAATATGTCTCAATTGCAAAAAAATGCAATCTTCAAAGTTCCTTATGGCAATTTCATCTACTCAGGGTCCTGGGTCACCTTGCTGACTTGTGTGGGACTTAATTTTTACCACTTTAATTAATCATTGTGTGGGACTTAACTTTTACCCCTTTATTTAATTGATTAATTAAAGGAAAATGCCATATGAATGAGTGTTACATGTTTTTTAAATATATATGTTTAACTCATATATTATTATTATTTAAAGTAAAGTTCTAATTTAGTTAATCTATATGAATTTTTAAAATCTTGGCAATGTGAGGTGTATCATGAAATGAAATTTTTAGTTGATTCTAATAGGCATTTACTAGCCATCTATTTTTTTTTTTATTATTATGGGGTTCATGCACCCCAATAACTAGTCACATTCAGCGAATGGCCAGGACCCGATGCCCAACTATGTAGTTTATATGGTTCCGCTAGCTTTACTTATGTGTGTGAGTGAGTTAAACTTTTAACTTTAATTATCACTTTTTTTTAGATATATAATTAATTTGTTTATATATTGCTAATTTTTTTTATGAACAAGAATTATCAGTGACTAATAAGGAATATTTTAGAATAAATTATTATTATTCTTATTATTAATTAATTAATTTATGTATTTGTAATATTCAAAGAAAAAGTATAAAGATCAAAAAATAAAAAATAAACTAAAAAAGAAAGAAAATGACTAGGTCAAGAAAGAGAATGGTCAAAATCAAAGGAATAAATGCAAGGGAAGATATAATAAAAAATGGAAAAATTAAAAATCAAAAAATATATAATAACAGGTATATGAAGATTAACTAAAATAATTAAAATAAAAGTAAAATAATTAAAATATATTAATAATTTTAAAAGATCAAAATAATTAAAATAATTATTTTTATTATTATTTATTTTTACCATTTTACTAACTATCAACATCAAAGTTTATGGTAAATAATAAAAAAATAATTTAGAAACAATGTAAAATTATATATATAGATATATAACCTAAAATACACTATATAACTTAAAAACAATTAATAAAAATTAGAATAACTTTAAGGAAACCAAAGGAGCTATAAGAAAAATAAATATTAAGTTTTTAAGAAGAAAGGAGGAAAAAACAAAGAATAATACAAAAGAGAAAATATGATCTAAATTCATTAAATTAGGAGTTAGTTTTATTTTATTTATCATATTTATATTGGCAATAGTCCAATTTATAGAAGAAATGGTTTTCTTCACAAACTCAAAATCTGGCAAAGATTTTTGAAAACTTGAGATTGAATTATTTAATCCATAAAATTTGAGTGCTAAATCCATTTATGCATTCAAAAATAAATTTTAAATAAAAAGAAATAAGATTCTTCTTGAATTTGTTTTGTCTATTGTGAAAAAGTGTATTTGAGTAACTCCATTTATATTATCTGAATTTATTAAATTAGGAGCTATATTAGACTACTATATCCTAGTTTAAAATTTTTTATCTTAAAATTTTTTTTAAGTACATATTTTTAGTTAATTTTTCCCAAATTTTGATTAAGATTTGTTGAAATCACAATTTTGAATTATAAATGCTACAAATTTTTTCAAAAAGTCAAATCCATTTAAAAATAAAGGTCAAAACATAAAAATATTAAACCACCCCATTAATATCTAAACAGTGTATTTACCACCATTATTTCAACGCACTCCATGAAATAAATGTTCAATGATCACATTCCATGAAATAAATGTTCAATGATCACCCCTATTATGGCACGCTCAATGAAACAACCTCCTACACATTCAAGTGATATCAATATCACTAATGTTACTCTGTACATATCCCTTTTGGTGATCATTCCCTTAGTTTTTCTTTAGATGAAAAGAAACATTGTTTTATATTATGTACCATTACATTCTCCAGGATGTTATCAAAATTTACATGTAGTATATATTGCTTTATCCAGCACGAGACTTAGCTATCAATATAAACAAAGACTATATATTCCACATGTGTATCAAAGTATACATCTCATTCATAAAAACATAGCAGATTACGCAACTAACAGAAAATAACGTATTAAAAAAATACCAGATGTCTAGGGGAGTATAATGGTGCCCTCTTCAATAATGATATTATCTTGCATACATGTATAGTTCATGTCGCCCATACCATCAGTTAATCCTTTTCTTTATAATGAGTCTGCTCCAATGTTAGATTCCCTGAAAATGTGTTACAAAGTGATATGCTAGAAAGGTTGTTTGAGTCCATATTGTATTGGCCATATTCCATCGATGAGGGATTTTGAATGCCCATATATATGAATGTTATCAATAGCCATTCTCCTGGAAAACCAAAGTAGTCCCCATAGTTCCAGAACCTTTGGTCGCATGTTCATACCTACACCTACATTCCAAGACATTTTATAGTGTGACTTGTGATGCATTATGTGCCATACACCACATCTGCATCACCCTCACTGAATCGCACCATCAAAATAACTTGTAGGAAATAATATGTGAGGAGTAATGTTTTTGATCGATTGATCCTTAATTCTCCATGGGCTCGATCCAAGAGTGTCCAACAATATACCAACTTTGAAAATGATTTTGTAGATGTCAAACCTGTAGTTCTAAAAAACAAAACCATTTCTGGCTTTCCATATTTCCTAGAAGATGAAAAGTGGAGTGGTTTGTAGTCTACCTCCACGTTTCATCCACCATATGAGGCATTCTTCAATGGACAGGAAGATTCTGAAAGGGATGTTGTGTTGTAGCATGATGTATCTCCAAACTTGCAAAGTAATAGTACATTCCAAGAGAAGGTGTGTGTTTGTGTCCAGTGAAAGTTTGTAAAGAGATCATCTACCAAGCCCCTACATACCTCTTTTTCGTAGATTCTCCCAAGTCAAAGTTTTATTGTGCCATACCAACCATGTATACAGAATAATTTTGTAGGGGATGTTTAACTTCCACGTTTTAAATAACCAGCTAAATTGAGTGAAAGAATGGATGGAAGTCAAAATGTACCAATATGTATTTGCTACGAGGACTGAGTTTCCACTTAAACATCCAGCCCAGGTGATGTGATCTCCTTCCTCTTTTCATCATAGTCCAACATGGCTCAAGGACTGTATATATGTGTTCCATTACTTCGCGCAATTTACGTTCAAACCATATCTTCAGCTATTCTCCATATAGGAAATATTCCATGCCATCCACAAATGACCTATGCCAATATGAAATATCCTCTGGCATGTATTTTGTTCAATGTATCGTAAGATAGTTTATAATCCCCCTCAACACCGAAGATATTAACCGTGTCGATAATAATGTGATTTCCCTTACCGAAAGGGCAAGTAATCGGCCTTAGGAACCATTCTTTAATATTAAGAATTTTTTTCCATATACATGATCCCGATTTGTGTCCATTGTGCCCAATTCTAATCAAACCGTCCACTGTCGTATGCTTCAGATACTTGAAGAGATAATTTCTTAAAAAATGCCTTCCCGATATAGTGCTCTCCAGATTGATTTGATGATGAGAGGCCATCCAAAATATATTATGTCTAATATCCCCCATTCGCCAAATTCTTTTAGGACTGTGATCTTCTCCAACTTGATCAAGTGGTATCTATGTCTGGAATCTGAACCCACCTAGATGAAATGTGCCATTATACTTTTGATTTTGTTCACCGCATATGTTGGAAGAATATAAAGATGTGCCCAATATACCATAATCTATTGTAGAACAACTCGTGCCATAATATATTTGTCACCAAGGGATAACCAACGATGCGACTAACTAAATATTTTTTTGTGAAATTTTCCAGTAACCACTCCCAGTCCATAATCCGGTAGTCATTTGGCTTTATACGGTATCCCAAGTATGTAAAGTCATCCTCTAATGGTTGTGTGCGGAAATGAAAGAGTGTAGCAATATTTTTAATCTCCTTCGAATCACCATAGGCATATATAATTAATGATTTGTCATCATTGACCATCATCCTAGAAGTTGCCCCGAATCTTTGAATAATTTGGAGCAATTCCATCCATTGAGTTCTGGAAGCCATCCCGTATGAGAGAATATCATCCACGAAGAAACTATGAGCGATATAAGAATGAGTATCCATTCTAATGTTGCTAAACAAGCCCAAGGAATGAGCAACATTTATCTTAAGGCTGAGTCCATCCATTACCCGTATAAAACACAATGGCGAGAGGGAGCATCCCTGTCGCAATCCTCTCCGAGATTTGAAAAAGTTGGAAGGGTATCCGTTCACAAGCACAAAGTATTGGACAATAGTGACACGGCCCATGATCCATTCAACCATATGCATTGATAAACCAATCTTAGTGAGAATGAGACAAGGAAGTGACCAATCAACACATTTATATTCATTCTTTAAATTGACCTTCATGACCAATACCTCTAATTTCTTAGTGTGGATGGTATGTATATATTCTTGTGTTGTATCCATGGTGTCATGTATCAACCTATTATGGAGAAAGTCGAATTGCTCCAGGGATATGTGATGCGAGAGGGTGTCCTAGATCCATTCTACGATGATCTTAGATATGAAATTGTAGCAAGTATCGCAAAGAGAAATAGGATTGAAATCTGAGAAGGTGGAAGTTCGGTGACCTTTGGGATCAAAGCAATAAATGTAGAGTTTATGGCACCCAATACCATACCAGTAATCCTCACTTTTTCAACCATATCTAAAAGTTCCTTACCCATCAATTCAAAGAAGTGTAAAAAAATATCCACCGTTCAACTGTCCGGACCTGGGAATTTATCTTTTTTGAAGGATTTTAGTACCCAAAGTATTTCATCTCAGGAGACATGGTTATAGAAAACACCATTTTGTTCCTCATTGAACATCTGGGGGTATTCCATCATTGCCTAATCTGGTCTTCAATATCTACGCCCACCCATGCTTGATATAAATCCTCAAAAAAATGTACAACTTCTCTTTGAATATCCCCCATCAAATATACCTTTTAACCATACTTATCAAGAATATGTTAGGTGGAATTAATATTTTTTTGGTGGTTTGCATATTTATGGAAGAAGTGTGTATTCTTATCCCCCTCCCTGAGCCATAATGCTCTGCTTTTCAGTCTCCAGGTAGTTTCTTGAATCTGAAGAATATGCCTTTTTCTTTGTTCCAGGGATTTAAGACTATCCCACATGAAATTAGAAGGGATGCCCAGCTCCATATCCTTCCGAGTGCGCACCATCTCCTCCAAAATGTCTCTAAGTTCTTTGGATAGAGCTTTTTTCTTTTTTCTTTCCCAGATTTTGACATGACATTTGAGTAATTTTAATTTCCCTGAGATATTTATCATAGGCAAAACATCATCATCCATCTTAACAAAAAGCCATGTGTTTTTAATCAAATCATTGAAATCTACATCCTCAAGCCAGACCCCGTTGAATTTGAATGGAATCGAGTATGTTCCATTTGCCACTGAAGAACGAGAGGGAGATTGTCATATATAAATGTGTTTTCAACATAGGATCTCCAATTTCCCAGTCTTTCAATGAGATTCTCATGAACCAAGAAGCATTCCAAATGCTTCCAACTATATTTATCCCCAGATATTCAATTTCTCCAAGTAGGGGAGAGCGAGGAGGGTCTGATGTCTACAAAATGATTGGAATAAAAAAGTATAGTAATATCTCTGCCATTGAATCTTTTTTTCATCGTGACCCCCAACATTCCTCTCTGGAAATAATGCCATTAAAATCCCCTGCCATTATGAGAGATCCAACTTTACGTACATCACAAGCCTCTGATCTATCCCAAAGAGAATTTCTATCTTTGTATAACATATATGGGTTAGGAAATGTATTCTATCAACAACTCCACAAACATATCCAGACAAAATAATACCAGCAAAAAATTTATATGCCTATAAAGAGGTCCATCTGGGGTCCCATAGGATAACAATACCAAGGATAATCCACAAGCATCCACTACAACCATATGCCAATCCGGAAGAAAAGAATTAAAATATGTAATGACTCTATTAGATGCAAACATTGTTTCCTGTAACATTAGGATAAAAGGTCGAATCGACCCAAATAGGTGTTTGGGGGCCAATCGCTTTGACACATCCCTCGAACCTCTACAATTCGAAGACAGACAATTCATTATGAATTCCCATTAACGAGATTCTTTGCTCCAAGGGCTTGTGAGAAATTTGTTGAGATGATAGGGATGTCTCTCATATCAGAAGATAAAAAAAATGAAGAGATTTAGTCGTTGACCCTTTCTTGTAATGTCGGGATTCTCTAACCCCATTACGTTGCACAGTAATATTGTGAGCCAAATTGGGACTAATGGAAGGAGGGGATTTATGGGGCCAACCATTATGGATAGTAAGAGTAGCAAGGTCCATGGTTGGATTGATCATAAAAATTTGATATTACAAGCAGAGTTTTGCGAGGAGTGGTCGATTCGAGGGTGTTCTGAGGACAAAGGGTAGGATATCTGATTCAGGGTAAGCGTAGAGTCCACTAGAGAAGGTTCAATGTGAGGTGATGGCTTAGATGGACAGTAGGAAGTCAAGGGGATATCTAGATAAAGATTAGGGGGACAATTCTCAGAGGGCCCATACGGTAGAGGGGGGGATATCATAGGGAGGGGGGTTGGGAGGGAGGAGGAACATAATCCATCCTTGGAATAGTGATATCCTATATTTTCCTGGGAGAAGACACAGGGACCATGGAGGGGCAAGGAGGAGTAGTATGATTAGGAGATGATACATCGTAATTGAATAGAGTTTTCTCAGAAGAGACATCAATACCTAAATTTCAGACTTGCAATGCTCTATCCACAACATGAAGATCAATCCACCTACCAACACAACCCCAACCTCGAGTATTATGTGAATGTCTTCTAGGGAACCTATCCAACAGGGGTCCCATATGGTGGCACGATAGACATCTAAAAGGTAAACCCAAGTAATCAAGTCGTTGTTTGTGAAGTAGTTGATTCCATGCCAAATCAATATGTTCTGGGAGCCTTCCTAACAAACCCAATTCCACTAAAATCCATGCCACCTATTAATCGCAAGCACTCAAACAACCTGGGTCAATGTATATAAACCATTCAATTGCATCTCCAATCTCCTTAAGCATATGTCTAGTCCAAAATTCTAATGGTAAACCAAACAATTTCTTCCAAACATATTTGTTCTTTGGAGTATCACAAAGTGGATTAAATCTGATGTACCATCGATGGAGCTATAAAAAACTTATGCCATGAACTCATGGCTTGTTCATGATACATTCGAGGTCCTCTTGATGCAGAAAGTGAAATTTGTACCAGGAATTCATGAGTTGGCTAGCTTTGGGGGAATATCCAAGAATGGGTACCCACTGAGATTTAATCCAGTCTTGCATGTTATGTGGAGGAAGTTCCGCAAACCCCCAACGTCCGATTAGAGCATGTTTATATAAACTGGTTCTTTTATCGCATAAGACATCATAACCAAAAATTAGCAGTTTCGTCTCTAAGGAAGGTGTGATATATTTCCCACTTGAATGTTTCTTCAGTCGAAAGCCATAGTCCTATGGAGGACATGGCTTGTCCCGAGACTCAACATGTGTGCCATTTGCCAGAGGATTAAGAGAGGGGGTCTTGTTCTGCCGATCCGAAGGACCAGCTTCCTCAACCCGTGAATGCAGACTAAGTTAGGCCTTTTCAACTTCCAGGGTGGGAAGTATGAAGGCATCTTAGTTAGATACATCTAAGTTTAAAAATTCATAGTGACCACCCATGTTAGCCATGTCATCCAGACTGTGTCATGCAATATTCTACGGCAATATTAAGAAACTAATCCAATTGGCCCCAACAGGGGATGAAAAACCACCACACTTGAAAGATGTACAGATTAAAATGTTAAGACATGATAAGGTCATACCACATATCCTGGCCAATGTCATAATTTAT